>LPNX011105273.1:32592-92592 GCA_001517045.1 Pseudotsuga menziesii
CAGTAAACATGCAAATCAAACATTAACAAAACATTTTATGCACTGGATTTCAAGTTAACTAAGAAATATCATCGAAGGATATACAAATTACCATGGTATCAATATCTCCATGGTCATGGACAACTTGACTCTTTCTAGGAGTAGGCCATCTCTTATACACTTGACCCTTGTTCACATATGGCCTATGAGGAGATACAACTCTAGGAAATGGTCGAGGTGTTTCAGTTGGTGCCTATAGTCAACAATAGTTCATGTAGTTGGACATGCATGATTCAACAAACATACATGTATTTAACAAATGACATTTTTTAAATGTTTGAAATGTTTACCTCCATCACTACTTTCCATCGTCAAGGATCTGGCATCTGCCAGTTTAATAATTATAAATATTAGACCGTAGATAGCATTAGTGAACTAACATGTACAATGTGTGGAAATTAACAAATTTATAAGTATTAAAAAGCTGACATTTTTAAAATGTTTACCTTGGTGTGAGATACGACAATGGATCCTATATGAATCTCTCCACCAACCAAGGGATCAGTGGATGGAATGTCATGCCCACATATTTCCTCGGTCGATACGACCATAGATCCTACCTCCATTACTGCTTTCCCCCGTGAAGGATCTGGCATCTGCAAGTTTAATAATTGTAAATATTAGACCGTATATAACATTAGTGAACTAACATGTACAGTATGTGGAAATTAACAAACTAACAAGTATTAAAAGACTGAAATTTTAAAATGTTTACCTCGGTGTGAGATATGGCAATGGGTGCTATAGGAATCTCTCCACCAACTAAGGCATCAGTGGATGGAATGTCATGCCCCTCTGTACAGTGTGGAACATGAAACTCTGGGGCATCGCTACTAGCATAAAGCATCAACTGCAAGTTCACAAAATTAATATATTAGCTCAAACTATACATATGTGTACAAAGAGGAAAATAAATGAAGAATTTATTACAATTAACCATATACATACATAACTCAAAAACCCACTGACGACAACATCTGACAAAAGACCATAGCATGGACAACCACACGATGTGCACTCATGAGGCTCAAAAGTAGGCTGGGAATGTGCTGATGGTGATGCACTAGTAGATGGTCCTGTAGTAGATGGGGTTACTGCACTAGTTGGTGGTATTGCACTAGAAGATGGTCCTACACCATGACGACCTTGTGTATGTACCACACAAGAGACAGATGTCCCTTCCTCACCCATATGTTGAACCATAGTGCTATGGTGAACAACGGCCCGTTCCAAACTCAAAAATGCATCACGTGTCTGTGGAATAACATGATATACAGGTGGGACATCTGGCCCAGGCAAATGCCTATGAGGTGCAGGGATAGGGAGATCAATGTCTCGAAGCCTCGCATTGGGTCGGTTTTGGGGCATCCCCCGACCAATCCCCTAAAATGCCAATATATCAAAATAGTTTACGTGTTTACCCAACACGAACTCTGCATTCATCTTCGAAAGGAAATACAAGGGGATTTCCCTCTTTTTGTGTGGTGGCATATCAAAAACCATATAGCATATGTCTATCCAGTTATCAACAAATGGTTGATATGTGCACCACTCAATAGAGATATGTGGCCTATTTGCATTTGGGATTTCCCTCGTGCGAGGGTCCATAAACAATGAAAATATATGCTCTTTGGTAATTTTCAACTTTTTTATTGCACTGTAGCTAAGCCCATCAGCGTATTGTTGTCTTTTTCTTTCTCTATATGATGTAATATCATATAGTATGTTTCTTGACAATGTAATAGTCTCAACAATTGCATCCAAAGTGGATGCAAGTGAACGTCGAATCCTATCACCACCACTAAAAGTAGTACTGAGACCTCTCAACTAGGCAAGCTCAATCAATATTTCACCATTGGTGTCCATAGCCGCAAATGCAATAAAAAAATCAATAAGGAAATCATTAGAAATGTATACATGGTATATAATGACATCTCTTCAAAATTGAAAATGTAAATTAAGGAAAACTCAAGTTACAAGCAATTTAATGACATTCACTTACATACATTGAAAACTTAAAATTAAACATTTAACAATTAAATAGTGAGTTTTGTTCCACTTCTTTCTAGAAGTTAAGGCACTTCTTCACCTTCATTGGTGACTTTTCCTTGCACACTTAGGTTTAAAATTCTTTGAATTTAGGAGTGCTATTTTGACATGTTTTGGCCTTTACGTCCCTTGGATATGTAAAAGAAATGGGAAAGGGATTATTAGGATATGCGAGGCAAGAAAATGGCTGATACAGGGCTGCCACCATGCCCTCTAAATATAATTGACTCGATCATGGTTTAGAACACTCTCACGATGCAATCTAGGTAATTCATGGGTGTTCACCATTTCCATTGTTGTATAATCATGGAAACCAATCAAAAGTTACATGAAAAATGTAGAATTTGTGGACTGGACTACAACTAGTTGTAGATGAGCTTAGAGACTTGACATGTAGAAATATATTACCCATTGTTTTTGCTATTTTAAAAAATGGTTGATAAACCTACCGATGCAGGGGCATAGAGTGTTTGAGTAAAGTCGTTTATGTCTTTGCTAGATCTAGGGATCTGAGGGAGACCTAGGGTCTCACATGTTTCTAATTTTATTTATTATGTTTATAGGATAAAACAAGCAGAATTCTTGTTCTTGTGTTTGCTAAAACGGGTTTCTTACACCTTGCGCCTTATACCGTATTTTTATGTTAGTTCTACCAATTGGTGTGTAATATCTAAGGCTTCTATTGTAATTGGAACATAAGCTATCTTGTCCATTACTCTCTCTTGCATATTGTGGAGAATTATGAGATATGTGTTGCTTAGAACCCTACTCAGTAGTACTTTTGTGTCTCTCTTATAGTATTTTTGTTCCTTTTTGTTTATGCCTCTCAATCTCATTATGATGTGGGTTTTCTATCTTTCTTTGTCTTTAATTTGAATGTAGATATATATTGTTTTTTTAATTGTTAAAACCCTTGGCTTATAATTTTAGCCTCCTTCCACACACACTCTATACTTGTGTTTGTTTTATATATTTCTAGCCTTTTGGAACATTGAATATCTATTAGACATGATGTTTTTGATTCTTATAGCCTCTTTTAGTTTGAATCCATCAAACATTAGCTTGGGAGTTGTTGGGTTGATTATTCTATTAAAAAACACAATTATAGGTTAAAAATTGACAGAAAAAAGAACGCTTTGGGTGATTGAATTACCTTGTTGGATGACAATTCACAAGTGGAATCTCCTCCCCTCCAATTAAATCAGATCCTCCAACAATCCCAAGCACATAACATGCTCCAAAACGCTCCAATTGGCCACCGTTTTCGCGTTCCTCATAAGTAAAATAGGCCGCGGGTTTCAGGCTTTTGTATATAAATTATTTTTGGTTTTCCAAATCGCGTACGCATTTTATAACTACAAATCATGAGCACGTTTTGTAGTTATATAACATGTACACGATATGGTTTCCTATCCTACATGTCCCATGACATGTCTGGCTCGGGTTGAACCATAGCAAGTGCTATGTAGCAGAAACGCGTTGTATTTTTTGGTAACGTGATCATGTTTTTGAAAACTAGGATTGCATCTAAAAGGTCCCTCATCTTCTTGCACTGACCCAAAATAAAGGGGAGAAATGTGCATAATGTTAGATAGGATTGCATCAAGAATGTTCATGCATGAATAAGATATATTAGATGGTGTAGATACTTCAGAAGCGCAAACTTGGGGATCATATTCCAGAGGGAACCAAAAACAAGCCCGAAGATTATGCTCTCGAGAAAGGTAACTCTAGACATGCTTTGATTACCATTAATTCCTCTCTCGATACAGACATTGTAGATTCAAGTGCATGAGTTCAAATGGCCTCAACAAATGAAGCTTTCTATTCATTGGATGAATGCAAAGGTCCTACTATACTCATGGGGGATGATTCTTCTATAAATATCACCAACAAATGCATGATTGAACTCCATCATGGTACCTTTGATAATGTGCTACATGTTCCAAAAGAATCGCTGAATCTTCTCTATGTCTATCAGATTACAAATTTGGAAGTAGAAAGAGATTTGAATTCACTCATGATGTTGTCAATATCTTTAACATACAAACAAACTCTAAAGTTTCCACTAGTGAGGTAAATCAAAGATCTAGGTTGTACACCTTTTCTGAATTCATTGAACCAGATTTTTCATTATTACTCACACATGTTGATGATAGCAGTAGCTTATGGCACTAAATATTTGCTCATCTTAATTTCAGATTCATGCAACGACTCTACAAGTAGGGAATGTTCATTGGATTTCCCAACATTCATTTTTCCAAAGGATTTTGTCATCATTTGTTCTTATAAAACATCCTCAAGAGAAGTTTGAAAAAGGGAAGGCTTGGAGAGAATCTTCTCCTTTGGAGATCATCCATAGTGATCTGATAATGAATTTATTCATGATATTTCTGACAATATGTAAATGGAGTAGCCACAAGGATTCATACAATATTCATCCTTGATTTGTAGACTAAAAGAAGTCTCTCTATGGACTCAAGGAGACCCCAAGAGCATGGTGTGCCAAGATGGACTCCTACCTATTGTCCTAAAACATTACGATGTAAGTAATATACAAATGTATACAAGATTATGAAAACTAACTCACTTCTATTGCTACTTTTCTTTGTGGATGATTTGTTGATCACTAGTATCTCAAATGCAACACTTGTTGCACACAAGAGGATTTTCCATGATAGGCTTTTGATGACAGAGATGGGTCCATTGTAGTCCTTCCATTGTATTGAAATCAACCAAGATGCCTTAGGAATCAAACTATCTAAGGCCAAGTATTCATGTGATCTCCTAAAGAGATTCTATATGAAAAATTTCAAGTGTGCACCAACTCCTTTCCTATGAGGGGTCAAACTTTAGGATGGTGGGGACACTCCATTGGTTGATAAAAATCTATAAAGACAACTAGTGGGTATCGTGTTATATCTTACACACTCTATATTACACCTCTTGTATGTAGTTGGGGAAGTATCTTGGTTCATGCAAGATCCACATGAGCTACATTGGAAGGTCCTAAGTGGATCCTTCAATAGGTATAGGGAAACATCACCTTTGGGATTCACTATATAGTAGATTCTGTATTGGATCTCATTAGATTCAGTGATTCTGACTAGGTTGGCAATAGAATTGATTGCAAGTTTAGATCTAGATAATCATTCAATCTAGCTTCAAGTCCCATTTGTTGGTCGAGCAAGAAGAAGGTTTCCCTTGCTCTATCTTCGATGGAGGCCAAATATAGGGGTACTCAACATAACAATTCATGATTTTATGGTTATAAAATTTCTCACATAGTTTGGCATCCAATTACACCACCCTACTGTCATGGTTTGAGAGGCAAAGCACTATTAATTTCTTCAAAGATGAGTATAGAGGAAGTAGAGAGGAAACAAGCAAAGAACATATAGATCGACATGCACTAGATGAGAGATTTGGTACACGATAAGATCATCGACTTGCACTTTTGTCGTTCAACTCAATAGACTCACCACATCTTCACCAAGACCTTCAGTAAGCAGTAATTCCACTCTCTCTGCAATCACCTTGGAGCGAAGGACACAATTCCTTAGCAACTGCCTTTTTCTTCTTTTTCTACATTATATTTTGAGGGGTTTTTTCCCCATGAGGTTTTCCATCTCTCCTCATTTTATTTCAGTGTCCATTGGTTAGTTTTTTTTTTGGACCTATAATGGCCTTAGTTGTTGCAGCCCTTTCATTATTACCCCATAGTAGTGTTGAGGAGGGTTGTTGGAGAAACTACACCTTGGTATTATCACTAGGTAGATGCCCAAGCAAGCTCCCTTTGCTTTATCAATGATTTGGGGCCCTTTCTTTATTACCCCATAGTAGTGTTGAGGGGGGGTGTTGGAGAAACTACACCTTGGTATTATCACTTGATGTGTTAGATCTCTTTAGCTCACAACTATAGTGACTTGATGTGTTAGATCTCTTTAGCTCACAATTATAGTGGCTTCCTTCTGTTTAGTTTTTCACCATTTTCTACTTTTTCAAGTTGTGTGTTCTCTCTTTATAGCTAGATAATTCTATTAGTTCTTCAACAATCATCTACAATGTTCACAAATGAATTAATTGCAATGAGAGAAGGGAGGTTCTCTCATACTGGGAAGATCGTGTCAAAACTTAGTCACTTATGCTAGCGGACATAACAAAAAAACATTTTGTTAACCAGCATAAATAAAAAAAATGAAAAATTATATTGTGGATTCATATATTTATATAGTGGCCACTCAATACAAAATCTATTCTCCAAATAATAAAACTAAATGAAAAGTAATGAAAAGATCAGTGTTAAACCTGTATTTACCACTCAAGTGATCAAAA
Source organism: Pseudotsuga menziesii (assembly GCA_001517045.1). Taxonomy (NCBI): domain Eukaryota; kingdom Viridiplantae; phylum Streptophyta; class Pinopsida; order Pinales; family Pinaceae; genus Pseudotsuga; species Pseudotsuga menziesii. The sequence continues at coordinate 39,016 of LPNX011105273.1, forward strand.
TTTTTGAGATGTAATTTTTTGTGAACATTTAAAAATTTAAGATAAAAATAGCTTACACCTAAAGAAAATGTATCCCTCTAGGTCCTTTCTAGATCCAGGTTTAAGATGGATCTATGCTGATAGTTACAACATTTCAAACCCAACTTCAATCTCTCCTCCACTCAACCCATGTAAACTATTGTGAATCTACAATGACAAAGCCAAGTTTTTCCTGTATGTAAGATTATCTCAAGCATGGCATGTGAGAACCTCTCAGCCGTGTCCAAAGTTTGTAATGATGCTGCCCAAAAAACTATCCTGATGTGATGCTGTCCAAAAACCATCATATAAGGTGGTCTGCTCGATCCTTATAAACAACAGACCAAATCCATGTTATTATTCCAGTCGCGATGCAGTGGACATTGTTCCATATATAAAGACTCTATTCTCTGATACGAAGGACTCAACTTCCGGAGGAAACCTCCGTTGACAGGATTGGTTTCGTCACGAAGCCATAATTGACTGGATGTGTTAGATCTCTCTAGAACACCATTATGGTGCCTTTCTTTCTCATTGGGTTTTCACCATTTTTCTGCTTTTACAAGCTTTATTCGATCTTTATAGCTCGATCTTTTTAGGTCTGTAAAACGAATAAGAACATAGCATATCGAAGCGGAACAGACAAAAAACATACAGGACAGACTGAGTCCACTACAGAGCTGCTCAAAGACAGTAGGGCAATGATGTTTCAACAATCATCTACTGTGTTTACAAATGAATTAATGGTTACAAGATTACAAACCCAGCTTTCAGTCTCTCCTTTAGTCATCCCATGGAGCCCATTGTGAATCTATGATGAGGAAGACAATTTTTCCATATTTAAGAATATCTCAAGTGCGGCATCTCACCTCTGTCCAAAGACCATCTTGATCTCATACTGTCAGAAAACCATCTAGATATGGTACTGTGGAAGGATGTAGAAGGTCATCTCCCCAATCCTTATAAACAACGAACCAAACCCATGTTACGAGTTACGATTCAGAAATATCAACAACAAATGTTGCTCGAGTCTGCCCGACATGGTAAAGTAAGACATTAAATTTCAAAAGGAAATGCAAAAAAATATGAAGATAGCAGCAACTACTATAATGCTTTGTGCATTCCCGGTGATATTATCTAATAAGTCTAATTGACAGTTGCAAGCCATCAATAATTAAAAGTGAAAAAAATCAATACGTAGGCATAAATCATCTAACAAGCATTAAAAAATAAAAATAATATAGTCCAGTAAATTTGAAAGAAAATTTCATTAAGGTATTTAACAAAAGCATTGATAATATTTTCACAAAATCATAAACAAAAAAGAAATAAGATCACAATTACTTTTCAAATTTTTATAAACAAAGCTACCATTCAAATTTTTCATAAACAATTAATTAATAATTCAATTCTATCACAGAAAATCAAAATATTGAATCTATAGATTGGGCCAAATTAAAGTGCTATGCATTAATATTGAAAATGTAAATCTAAGAAGATCGAAGTGTTATTGAAACATTAGTAGGTCACTATGAGTCAAGGCATAATAAAAGACCTAATCATATATCAAGTCTCTTATCTAGGTATATGTATATAGTTGAAGGGTACCGTGCATTGTTCAAGGAAACAAAAAATAGTCAATTAGAAATCAAATCTAGTATTTAGGAATTCTATATGTATATATATATATGAAGGGTAGCACTTGTTTCAAGAAATAATACAATATTAAATAATAATTCAAGATTATTACTTAGAAATGTTATATGTATGGTGAAAGGGTAGCACTATGATAAAAGAATAATAAAAAGCCCAATAAAAAAATAAGTCTACTATTTAAGAATTGTATATGTATAGTTGAAGGAATCCACAAGGAACAAAGAGTAATGAAAGACTAAATCAAGAAACATGTAACAACACTAATCTTTTTCATAACTAGTAAATCCTACCATGCCCCAAAGAAAATTGATGTTTAATTATTATGTCAAATCATGCATATCAATGAAAATGAAATTCAACATTACATGTTTTTTGGACATGTCATCAATAGCAATATCCAAGAACAAGATACTATCACCATGGTTAGGTGAATGGCACAAAATTCAAATATTGTAGTGTCTACTCTCACAAATCATGTCTTGTATAAAAATAACTTCAATAAGAAATAAAAGAGTGACCACCCATAAATAAAACAATGATGAATTTATAGAAGTAGTTGCAATATTTATCAAAATTTTAAAAATACAAATACTTTGCAAAAGATGCTCGAAGATATTTTCAAAATAGTTCAACTAAATGTCTCACATATAACAAACCATACTCCTTGACGTTCAAGGTCAACCATAGTATTTGAAGAATTTAATGAATCCAAACAACATAAATATGGACTAAAGGTTTCAAAACCAATTCTTGACTACAACAAACAAAAACAACGACTTAGGAACATCAAAATATAGATGTTGTTTTTCCATCACCCTACACTAGTAAATGTATCATTCGAATGCCCATTGATTTTCACCCCTAACTTTCTCCTCCTCTTGAGGAGTATAATCATTATTAATGTTGAACTTTTGCCTTATTTCTTCAACGGTCTTCCCCTTCATCATACATGCCATAGTCTCACATGTCAAATCTAACAAATTTTTTATGTTGAGATAATCTGCAGCCTGTACAAACCGAAAAGCTTAATAAGCAAAATTTTCCACAAAATATACAAAAATATATATAAATTTTGACAAGAAAACACACGCAAAACATTACTAAACAAGTCCAAAAAATATTATAGAAAAAATAATAATGTAGAAATGAGAGAACTTTAGTTATTTATTTAATAGAAATAATTCAATAATATTCAAATACAAAAAAAACAATCATCTTACTAAGATTTCAAATGTTTAAAGAACAATGTAAATTTAAAAAATAACATAAAAATGTCAATGAGGCATTGATATACTTTAGAGGATTGTCTCCAAATGTTCCCTTTTTCATGTGATCCACTTCACCCCAAACCCACACTGAATCCAAGGTATGGAGAGGGAGAATTTAGGTAGAGATTAGTTACACATCAAACTTGCAAATAAGAAAAAATAAGTTTTTAAAGGAATATTTCTTAAATATACAAATCACTAATAAAGTATTGGTTCAGTATTGAGGTCAACATATTTTACAAATCTCAAAGAGGGGTTTCATTCTTGCTATGCTTTGACCAAGGGATGAAACTACCCTTAAGCTCTAAGATACTTCAGGGAAAAGTTTCTACAACCAAAGCACTATGCTATTTTAAAATTAAAAGACTTAAGGTTTTTGTTTCCAAAATTGCACACCAATTACACTTGAAAAAAATGCATATAAATTTATCAAACATCATGATTGCATAGGAACAATAAAATATGGAAATTAAATAAACATATAAGCAAGAAAACTAAATTAGGATACATTATCTCATAATTAGTTTTTCCAAAAACAATATCTCAAAATATTCAAAGAATAAGAATCATTACACTCATGCTTCATAAAAAAACCATATAAAGCTCTAAAAATACCATATAATTGGATGCCCCAAAAAATAAATTAATTAACTTTCAAACCTAATACATGAAGTTAAATGGGTTAGATGAGAGTTGGATAGGAATAAAATTTATGCCTTGCCTATGAGAGGTTGGTTTCTCTAGCACAACTTATGATTTTGGTTAATGACATATTGCCTTTTGGATTGACACTCAAATATTCTAGAATGACTATAAAATATGTCCCTAAAAACAACTAATAAAACTATTTAGAGAGTGGGTTAAGTGTAAAATCCCTTTACTCCACCTCGATATGCCTTTCAAACAAGATAGGTCTTACTCATTTTCCTTTCCACACCTTAAATATGAGTAGCAAAAACCCCAAAAATAAAATAAAAAGATATGAAAAGTTATAAGACACTACAATTTTGACACACTAATTATTTTAAGAAAAAAAAACCCTTGAACAATAAAGAGAAAAGCAAAAACTTCAAACCATAGAAATTAGCTCCAATAAATGTGGCTAAATTGGTGAAATCAAGTTTCTCCAAAGCAATTGGTGAAAGGGCTTTCTATAATTGGAAGCAAATCAGTTTTACTGTCTCATTATTTAAATATTGCAATGATACATACAAAATCAATAAAAAGATTAAAAACATAAAACAATTATAAAACTTCTAATTAAAATGCCCAAAAAAGTATTCCATTTATGATCCTTCAAACTTCACCTACTCAAAAGCTTCATTAACCTTTAAATTAAATACCACAATAAGCAATTCATTAAAAACAATTCTCCACCATTTTAGAGACTCCAAGTTGGAATGACTGAAAGAAAACAGGGCTCCCCTAACCCTGCAAAGAAGATGTTCAGCAAGAAACTCCCCCCCAAAAAAACCCTTAAAAAGGTGTCCAAGGACAAGGGAGAGAAGGAACAATAGAATACAGAATACTAAATTCATTAAAAAACAATTCTTTACCACTTCAAGACTGCAAGTTAGAATGACCAAAAGAAAACAATGCTCTGGTAACCCATCAAAGGTGTTCACCAAGAAACTCCCCCATAAAAACCCTAAAACAGGTGGGCAAGGACAAGGGAGAGATGGAACAACAGAATCTAGAATAAGCAATTCATTAAAAAACAATTATCCACCAATTCAGAGATTCCAAGTTAGAATACAGCACTCCCCTAACCATCAAAAGTGTTCAGCAAGAAACTCTACCCCAAAAAAACCCTAAAACACTTGAGCAAGGACAAGGGAGAGAAGGAGCAAAAGAATCAAGAATAATCAATTCATTAAAAAGCAATTCTCCACCACTTAAGATACTCCAAGTTAAAATGACTGAAAGAAAACAAATCTCCCCTAACCCATCAAAGGTGTTGAGCAAGAAACTCTCCCATAAAAACCCTAAAATAGGTGGGCAAGGACAAGGAAGAGAAAGAACAACAGAATCAAGAATAAGCAATTCATTAAAAAACAATTATCCAACACTTCAAAGATTTCAAGTTAGAATGACGGGAAGAAAATAGGGCTCCCATAACCCATCAAAAGTGTTCAGCAAAAAACTACCCCCTAAAAAAACCCTAAAACAAGTGCGCAAGGACAATGGAAAGGAGCAACAAAATCCAGAATAATCAATTCATTAAAAACCAGTTCTCCAGCACTTCAGAGTCTCCAAGTTAGAATGAAAGAAAACAACCCTCCCCTAACCCATCAAATGTGTTCAGGAAGAAACACCCCCCCAAAAAACCCTAAAACAGGTGAGCAAAGACAAGGGAGAGAAGGAGCAACAGAATCCGTAATTTACTGTAATGCAAAACAATCGAATCCCGAACTAAATCATAATCAGGTTTTGAGAGAGAATACCTTAACCAGGCCGATCAAAGTGGCCTGATCGACTTCAACGAATTCCTTATCCCAAGTCTTGATTTCGTCTTAGGTAGGGTCTAACCTCTCTTCAGCGGGATTCTTAGCCTCTACATGATACTTGCAGTATTAGATGACATTCGAAAGTATCTTGCCAGAGACGTTAGTGAGAGGAATGGCCGCTTCGGTGGTGCCAATATCCTCGACCATGTCCTTGATGTACTTAGATTCGAAAGCGATGGACTGATTGACCTCGAACAGTTCATTATCTGAGCTCTTCAAAGTCAGCTTGGATTCCATGGCTACCCGTTGGTTTGAATAAATGGAAACGACTTTCTAAGTGTGTGAGCGAAGACAAGTGTAATCGAACTTTGCCCAAATGATCTACCCGCTAGTCTGACTAAACAGAAACAGAAACGTGTGTGAGTGAATAGAAGCATAAACGAACTTTGTCCGAATGATCCAAAATCCATATGCCGAAAGAGCTCTGGCGCTTTATTTATTTATATAGTTTCTTATGACCGAACCAATCCATGCCGCTACTTTTTTTTTATGTTTTGTTGATTTTTGTTTTCTTTTAACTCCGGTTAACTTAACCATATATATACATATTTTTATCATTTACTTTAACTCATTGCAAAGTAACCATAATCTAAAGTTTTAGGTTTTACTTTTTTTTATAAACTTTTACCACTTATTCGTGATAAGCATAGCCAATCATTGTAGGCTCAATTAAAAAAAAAAATCCCATTATGGTCACCATACCTTAGCCTATCATCGTAGGCTCAAATAAAAAAAGGCCATTATGGTCACCATACCTTTGAGCCTTAGTGGTCAATGCAGACCAGTTTTATGGTCACATATCTTTGACCTTTAGTGGTCAATGCAGACCAGTTTGGGTAGGAAATTATTCTTTTAAATAATAGTAGTTTAATGGTTAGATGTTTTGGATTTGTTTTTTATTTATTTATTTAATTTGGGTTAAATTTGTTTTCAAAATCTGAATTTTGAAGTCCCCAAATAATATTTTATTAGCCTCAAATATCTTAAGGGCAACAAGATTATGCAATTTTAACAACTATCATGTGTTTTTTAAAAATCAATATAAAACTTTAACATTATTATATTAAAAACAAGCGAGAAAAAAGTTGATATGGAAAAGTTCAAATTTATATAAGTTTTAGGGTTTTCTTATTTTATATTTTTTTTCAAATTTATAAAAGTTTTAGGGGTTTTTTTATAAAATTTTACCCACTTATTAGTGATTGTTTTAAAAGGCAGAATAAATAAAGGAGTCGGCTTTCGAACCGACCATTTGCACTGATCGGACGACCGCGCTCGCATGAGCGGTCACGTCCGACGACCGCGGTCGTCCGATCGATGCAAATGGTCGGTTCGAAAGGCCCAGGAATAAATAAATGCCCATTATGGTTTCAATACCCTTAATGTGGGATAGTTTGGGTCACAAATGATCACTTTTAATATGGAAAGAAGAAAGGTCAAATATATATTTTTTATTTCAAAAAAATTCCAATGGGCCTTATGGTTAAGAATATGTGTCACAAAGGGGTAGGGTTGCTCCTTAGCCCATTGTGACAAGGAAAGGGTAAGTGAACCCTATTATATGTTGGAATTAGAGTGGGACTTTATACTATCTAATATTTTAATTGTCACACACCTAAAAAAATTCATAAAAATCTATTACTCTATGGTTAGTTATTTTGTTGTAACATGTAATTTTTTGTTGTAGCGTCTTATATTTGTCCTCGCATGTATTTACACATGTAATTTAACTTGCACTCGTTCTATGTTTGATGAACACGGTATGCCACTTGTGGTGTTGTCTTCGGCTCGCCACGATGAGATAACAAACTTGTCAAGGTGACGTTTTAAGTGCTTTATGTTTATTTTAAAGTTTGATTGTTTAGGACCTAAGCCTAAAAACTAAGTCTTAGTCCTAGCTAACCCTAAAAATCCACCCTCGTTTATTAAAACCCACCCTTGTAAATATATATTTGGCAAGGGGGTAAATTAAAAATTTTGTTTAAGGGCTTATGATTTTGGAAGCATAGCACATGTCTTGGTTTAAACGTTTGATTAAAAGCATGGACTATGGTGATAATAATCATGATAGTCCTGAACCTAGCCATGACCATACAACGTTGGGTGCTATGTCAAAGGTTTGGTTTGTAATAAATTTAAAATGAGAAGTACACACGAATTCCAGTGCATAATATTCACGTATTGAATTAAGGTTTAACTCAAGGGTGTGTGCAAGAAGTTGAGGGACCTTTTAGATGCAATGGTAGAATGAAGTTAAAACGTGCTCCCATTTTGTTTAAATTCAAAATTGTGTTCCCTCCAAATGATAAGGCCGAGCTTCGACCCATGCTTGCATGAAATTCTTATGCCTATGTGTTTGTTTCGTACTTTGCTTCGGATTCAACATGCCTATGCCTTGGAGTATGATAAACCATGGCTAATTCAACATTATATCCAAATTTTCAATGTGGTCGTGTTTAGCCGTTCGTCTAATTATGCTGCACACCTCCATTTTTTATGAGATTTTAGAAACAGATATGGTTTTCTTTGCAGATTCCAAATATGTAAATTTTAACAAGAATACATTATTTTTTCTATTTTTTTCTTATTTATCTTCTATCATCACTCCTCAAATAAAAAAAACACACTGTTAGTGTTTCATCCATATCTCTTTCGTTTCTCAACCATTTAAAAAAAAATTGTATGGTGCACTAAATAACACCAAGCTCTACATGCTATAAAAAACCCATTTCCAAATAATTACATTAAGACATTCAAACGCTGCACCCACAATTGATGTACCGTTTTCGAGGTTTGATCTCTTAGATAATAAATAAAAAAATTAAAAATATTCTATTTATTATTGGAAAAATATCTAACTTCAGATATTTAACAGCATTTTCAATAGAAAAAAATTATATATTTGGAAAGGTCATTCAATTTCCTACACTTCTTGTGTTTTACTCATCGCAAGATTCATTGTGTAAGTGTCTCAAAATATCCATACAAGTTGATGGATGTCTATTTTTTCAGTTTTCTATTGCATCTAACACGCCAAAAGAGACCTCATCTTTGTGCACTCACCCTCAACCATGGCTCGAAGTTGACAACGCAGCCAGGCGTATTCAATGACAAGTTTTAAAATTTGCATGTGTTGTGGGCCGAGAGGGATCTCATCCCTCCACATGTCATGATCTCCTCTAACAATTTTATGTAAGTCATCCATACCACTTACTTTAATATCTCTAGAGTTAGGTTTATATAATGTTCCTTTATGTACTAATAACCCTCTTCTATTTAGACTAAGATTTGATTTTATTTGATTCGTTTCATTTTATGTGGTATTTTCCTTTAGGTTTTGATACTCTTTGTCAAAATTTTCCACGTTTAGAATTTTATATTCTAAATCTGATTCATAATTAATGCTTGCATATAGCAAGTTTGCATGATGACTTAAAGCATCTGCAAATTTATTTTCTTTTCCTTTTATATGTTTTATCTATAAATCCTATTCACTTAGAAATGGCAATCACCTAGATTGGAGAGCATTAAGATTACGTTGATCAAATAAGTATTTTAAACTTATATTATCCGACATTAGTAAGAATCTTATTCCGATGAGGTCCTGTTGCCACATATTTAGCACATGTATGATGGAAGCTAGTTCTAGGTCATGGGTAGTATAATTCCTCTCGTGTTCTTTTAGCTTCCTAGACTCGCAGCCTACGACATAGTTTTGTTGAATTAGTACCCGGCCTAAACCTTTTTTACATGCATCGGTGGATATGAAAAAATCCTTAAAAGGATCGTCAATTTTGAAGATAGGAGATGCAGTTAACAAGTGTTTTAATTTATTAAAACTTCAAGTAAGTTTTTCTCTCCACTCAAATTTCTAACCTTCCTTCTATAATGAAGTTATGGGGTAGGCTATATTAGAAAACCCTTCAATGAATTTTTGTAGTAGTGAGTAATCCCCATGAATGATCTTATGTGAGTTACATTCTTTGGAACAAACCATTGAGTGATAGCCTTAATCTTATCAAGGTCAACTAATATTCGATATTTAGGAACCACTTGTCCTAGGAACTGAATTATGCCTTTAAAGAAGTCACACTTGCTGAACTTAGAAAATAGTTGGTGTTCCCTTAACACTTGTAAAATTATTTTTAAATTTTCTCCATGCTCTTGTTTATTTTTAGAGTAGACCAATATCTTGTCGATAAAGGCGACTATGAATTTATCTAGGTATTTGCTTAAAATACTATTCATTAAACACATAAAATACTGTAGGTATTTTTTTAACCCAAAGGGCATTACGACAAACTTGAAATGACCATACTGGGTTCTAAAAGTAGTTTTAAAGATATCTTCATCTTTGATCCATACTTGATGGTATCTAGAGATTAAATCCATATTTGCGAATATGGTTTCCCCTCAAAATGTATCAAATAGATGGTCAATCCACATCAAAGGATATCTATTTTTAACAGTCATTTTGTATAATTGACGATAATCTATACATAGTATTAAAGTGCCATCTTTTTTCTTTATAAATAAGACGAGTGCTTCTCAAGGGGAAACACTGGGTCGAATGATTTTTTATCAATTAGTTCCTACAATTGTGATTTAAGTTCAGTAATATCTACTATATTCATCTGATAGGGATATTTTGATCCTGGTACCTCCCACAATACCAAATCGATCATAAAGTCTATATCCCTCTTCAGAGGTTGTCCGTGAACTTCTTTCGGAAATATGTCTTTAAAATATTTTAAAATTGATATATCCTCTATTTTAAGTTGATTATCATCCTCTTTGTCGTCCACTACATAGAATGCAAATTATTTGCATCCCTTACGTACATACCTTTTCATCTGTAAGGCATAGATATCTTGTATAGTAACCTTTCTCGGAATTCCTTTTACAATAATGGTATTACTTTTATCATCTACACATGTGAAAGTTTTGCCATAGCAGTTTAACATAACTCTATGTTTTTCTAACCAGTCCATTTGTGACAGTAAATCATAAGATCCTAATGGTAATATATTTATATAAGCATGTGTCTTCAATTAATTCATAATAAATTCACATTTTTTTAGATAAGTAGTGACTTTCCCTTTTGTGCGTGTCGCAAGATGTACCACCCATGATTTTCCATACTTATCTCATTGTAATTTGTATAATTATACAATTATAGGTGATACATAACTTAGTCTCACACCTGAATCAATCAGTATATAAATGGGTTTGTCTTTTACCATACCTCAATTTTGACCATTGGTATTTGATGGTCTTCTTGTCAATTCTCTAATGTTGCACTGATTCTGGGCATACTTCTTTCCATATCCCCAACTTTAGTAGCTTCTTGAATTGAGTGAACATTATTAAATTTTTTCTTTTCTATGGGGCAGTCTTTAAAGTAATGTAGCTTACCACATTCATAGAATTTTAGTGGTTCCCTATGTGAATTAGTTTTATTAAAGTGAGTGGGCGGTTCACTTTATTTTCTTCTAGGATTCAATGGCTTAAAGTTTTATAATTATTTTTGTGATATCCTCGATAGTTATTCCAAGTATTCTTATAAATCATAGTATTTTCATTTTTCTAATCTAAGTTGCCACGTCTTTTATTTTTCAGTTTTGTATTTTTTTTTCTATTTTATTCTTATTTTGATCATAGAAGAAGTTTTCTTTTCTCAATGCCTCTTCAAGAGTCTTTGAATCATCATACTCAATCCTTTCTTTGAACATAAGAGGTAAACAACTCAAAAAGCATTGCATTTTTCATTTTCTTCAATGATTTAAGGAACATAACGAAGTAAACTTAAGAATTTACTACATAGTTCTTTCATAGTCATGGAACCTAATATTAACTCGTAAAATTATTTATCATTTTTTTGTAATATTGTTCATAGATATACTTTAATTTAAAATGTTTCTTGAAGGCTTTCCATGTTACCTAGCGTTCTTTTATGCCTTCTACTTTCTTGATGTCTTGCCACCATATATCTTCTTTTCTTGTCAAGTTATAGATGGCTATTTTTTCTTTTGATTCATCGGAATAGTTATAGATATGGATATTTTATTCATTCTAGATAACCAAGCTTTTGCTTCGTATCTCTTCTCGATTTCTCCATTGAACATATGAGGTTCAATTCTTTTGAATTCACCCAAAATTTCTTCATACGATTTGTATTTCTTCATCTTTTGGTTACTATCACTACTTTCACTATTATATTTATGTTTTTTAATATTATGTTTTGTTGATTTTTCACTTGAAGATTGAGACTCATGTTTGGAAGACTCCAATTTCCTTCCCTTCAGTTTGTAATGTGCATTTTTTTCCATATGAAGTTCTGGTTCTCTATTTTTTTTTTGTCATTACTCTATATTTTAGATTACTTAAGTGTTCATATGCATTTAGGATATGTTCTTTATCCTCTTTAACTCATTTTTGTTATGCCGTTAATTCCTTAACTATTTGTTGTAATTCAGACATGTTATCATTCCTACTTTCATTTAGATTTACTCATATTTCACCATCCCTTATGTTACCTTCTTCATTGGTTACTTTATTTCTATGATGTGATTCCTCTTCACGAGACATTCCCACATCTACCGTAATTTCCTGCAAACAACAATATTTTTCTTCTCTTCCTATTCATAACAGAGTCCAACCATAACAAGATAAAATTAGTTTTTTGTTTTATCAATTTCAGTGTTGGGCTTATTAAAAACAAGTGTTGTAACCATGATATGATACCATTATGTCATGCACCTAAAAGGATCCATAAATATTTTTTGTTTTCCTTTACTCTATAAATCATTATTCTGTCGTAGCATGTAATTTTTGGTCATAGCATCTTATATTTTTCTTCACATGTATTAGACATGTAATTTCACTTGCATTGGTTCTATGTTTGATGGATAGGTTATGACATGTGTGGAGTTGTATTCGGGTGAGAAATACGATATAACAAAGTTTCCAAGGTGATGTTTTCAATTCTTTATGTTTATTTTAAAGTTTGACTCTTTAGAACCTAATACTAAAAACTAAGGCTTAGTCCTAACTAACCCTAAAGATCCACCCTTCCTTATTAAAAACCACCCTTGTAAATATATATTTGGAAAGGGGGTAAACTAAAATGTTTTTCTTAAGGGTTTATGATGCTGGAAGCATAGCACATGTGTTGGTTTAAAGGTTTGACAAAAATATTGGACTATGGTGATAATAATCACTATAGTCATGATCCTAGCCATGGCTATACAATGTTGGGTGCTATGTCAAGGGTTTAGTTCGCAATAAATTTGAAATGGGAGGTACAAGGGAATGCGAGTACATAACATTTATGACTTCAATTGATATTTAACTTAACCCTTGATGCGACTTGACAAAACAACTAGGCGTCTTGAATGGAAAGTTTTAAATTTGCATGTGTTGTGGGTCGGGAGGAATCACAACCCTCCACCTATCATGATCTCATGTAAGGGCTTTAGAAAGGTTTTAGTTCCATCTTTAAGTTATATTTTGCACTCATTTGGTATGTACTTGTTCTTGTGGAAGGAAACTCACCCACTCATGGTTGCGCTACATAATCTTGCTCATCCTTATGCACGGTGTATTAATGGAGGGATTCTTCTTGTTTCTGATTTTTACTTGAAGATTTTTTAGTCTTGTAGAGGTTCAACAGCTGCCAATACAACCTCAACATGTCTGGTTTATTGTGGGTTATGACCAGAATCTGGACAGTCCTTCTTCAAGATTTTGTGAAGGCTTACAACATGCCCAGCCTTAAAACAAGTAATGAATAAAATCTTAGTTTACTTCTATGCATTCAAATTTTTGTTTTTAAGGTTTATAACATATACAAAAATTAACTTGAGATTTCTTGTCTTTATGAAGGCATGGATAAATAAGGTAAAATATAGGAGGAGCTAACCCCTATCCCTCTCTATGGCTAATTGAGGTGAGTTTCAATATGATAGTTCTTTTTATTTTTTCATTTTGTTTCTACATAAATGGTTGTTATAACTCTACATTTTTAATTTGGAGGTGGACTTAGAAAACTTCGAGCGAATATAGCTTCAAACTTTCATCCCAAACTTCATTTAGCGAGGTAATATTTTTACACCTCCATTCCTTTCTTTATTCAATTTATTTTTACATTAATAGTCTTTTAACAAACAAGTAAAAGTGTGGACGTAGGTTCCTCGGCGTGGCCTGGCGAGAGAAGAGATAGGGTCACCTTCTATGATGCCTCCTTCTCTATATAGAGCTGAGGGTTTTCAACTATCGCTCTTGAATTAGAAGTATACATTTTTATACTTTTTCATTAGTAATATACTAACACCACTTAGTTTGGTGCATGTGTCTACCACCACGATGACTTGGACGACAAACTTGGATCATCCATGATCACGTGGTAAGGCTTTGGTATTTTAAGGATTGCAATGGTTTCCCATTGGGTTTGTAGTCCAAAAGTGGAAAGGAATTTCAGAGCCTCTCCAAAGATACGTTTTTTTATTTTCTTATGATAAACCCTTAAGGATTTGTACTAGATTATAATAAAGGATTCGTATCCTCTCATGTTTTAATGAGTTGTTTTTCCATCAAATTTTGATGTACATTACATTTTATTCTAAAGAGTGGATTCCAATGGATGGGGTCACAACCACGATGATATTTTAACGTTTGGAAAACTTTGTTGATTGAGATAATTCTATTTAAGCTTGAAGCTTAATCAAAATTATTATTTTAGTTGATATGATTCGATTGTGGTTAAATTCTTTGGAAATGCTAACTATCGTCGGATATGGATACCAGTGAATAGTGTCTACGAATTTAATTTTATTTGACAAACATAAATTTACTCTATAATTAACTAGATCTGATTCTAAATTGTGTTATTATATAGATCTCTGAGTGGGCCATGTATTGATTGTTTATAAAAAAGTATATTTCAAATTTGGTTCCAAATGGGTATGAATAGCCAATTGAAAATCATTGTATATTTGATTACTACTATGTTAAAATGTCAATCCATTCGGCTCTTCTCTCTATATTTATCATTTTTTTGGGACTGTCTAGATTCCTTTTGTTTAGTGATTACATTTATTGATTTCACATTAGGGTTACTCGATTGTTGGTTTACATATAAATTCCTTCTTTAAATTGTTTTGTTAGCTATCTGGTCATAACTATAGGTGTTCTTCAAACATAATTATTATTTAGAAAAATTTATAAAATAACAAAGTTTAGAACAGATATAAACTATGTATGAAAAACCTGAGTTCCTAGGGCATATGATTAGTTTTAAAATAACTGAAATCTAATGTCCACTTAAAATGTGTTTAATAGAAAATATGCAAACATACTTTAAGATATGAACCACATCTATGAATTGGGCATTACTTTGGTTATCCAAGTGCTGGGTTGGTTGATTAACCTGTCCCCGAGAGATAGCCATCCATACACTCATAAGGGATATATGGATTCTCGAGATACATTCGTGCAGATTCTTTAGTTATACAAACATTAGATCCAATCTAATCCGAGTATGGGACCCCAAACATAGATTAACTGAAAATATAACTAAGATAATAAGATCTATGATTCTTTTTTCAACCTTAATTAAAGAACAATTTATACTAAATCATAACATGAATATAGGAAAAATGTTAGGAACATATGCATAGTATAATTTACTATAAAAGGAAATGTATTTAAAATTCATATCTATACTTAGTATATAATTTGCCAATCCTAAACATAAAACAATTTGAGTATGGAACCTAACACCATTGTCGGGAAAACAAAATTGGAGTTGTCGTTCCTCCCACTCAACTCCTAGACAACTTGCAAGGGAACTTAATCTTACGTTTAGCTTGCTTCTCCCCCCTAGCATTTCTACCATTCTTGTCATTATTGTTCGCATTCTCATTCTTATTCCCACCCTTTCGATTATTTTTACTCTTTTTTCTATTCCGTCTGGGTTGCTGGTTACCCTTCTGGTTCGACGATTGCACAGAGAGTACACTCGTCATTTGGGCGGGTTGAGATGAAGTCGTAGCTTGTCCCGAAGCAGATTGGTTGATTGACAATTGACTAACTTGTTTTTCAACCGAATCCGCAGGTTTTGCACTTGCACAACCCACAATGCCATCGGCATGTGGTCCATGTTTGACTTTGGGATCAAAACTGGAATGAGGACCATTGGGAATAATCTCATACAACAAACTGGGCTAAGCATAAATAGAGTCCAGTTCCTGTGCCCTAAAAATCGCGTGTTCCTCATTTTGCACTCCGGATGTGGAAACATCCTTCACTATATGTGGCAATAATCACTTGAGGAACCACTCAAGGAGGAACTCTAGCGGTATAAAATCTTTGATTAACCTCTTCTGTCTACACCACTCTTGAATATGGTCAGAAATATGTGTTCCTTTATCTTGTGAAAATGTCGACAAGAGTTCAATACCAACGTCATAACGCACTGGTACCTGGAAGTGACTAAGAAAATTCATCGCAAGGTCGTCGAACAAAGCGAAAGCTCTCTAGGGTAACTCTATATACCACTTCGCGGTAGGCCCTGTAAGGGTGCGTTGAAATAGTCTCGAATGGATTGAGTCTTGATGTAAGGAATTCGAAGAGCACCATAGGTGAAACGTGGTAATGTGTTCACTTGGATCCTCTCCCGGTTTGCCTTCGAACTTAGGTATTTCCGAAGGAAGTTTGGTAGGGACAGCCGGCCAAGCCGGGTGGTGAGCCGCAGGATCGTTCGTCAATATTGATAAGTCAGGAAGATTAAGCATCATGAGAAAAGGGATCCTAGGATGATGAGGTCGATGGACCGCTCCCTGATTCATATAGGGTTGATTAACACCATGGCCATGGCCATAGTGTCCTCCTCCTGTATGACTCGTATAGGGTGGCATGGAAGCACCATAGTGTGGTGGACCTTGACTAGTAGGAGCTACAAATCCATAATTAGGAGAGTAAGTAGGTTGTTGATACCTTCCTACATAAGGTCAAGAACCCTGTCCATACTGTGTCCCATAATAGGGTCCATAGTTCATCGCATGCAATGCCCCATGAGACACTCCGTAGGTAGGAAGATACACTCCATGCAATGTAACTTCCACCACTAGGACGGAAGGTGCAATGTGACTAGTGCTCCCAAATGTCTCCGCATGGTAAGGAATGAGAGTGCCCCTAGGCATAGTGTTAGGCTCAAAGTCAGATTCGACATGAAATGCCAAATCATGTGTAGGGAAACCAGACATATCATAACTACCGTAGTTAGTGCTGGTAGGTACAAAATGAGTATTGACATCCTCCGGCATTCTATACCGGTAACGTGTCAATGGGGAATCAGAATTGGAGTGAGTAGGTCTATCGTGCATGGTTCCTATCTTAGAAATCATAGGACCTAACTCGGCCAAGTCGGGTGAAGGATCGTAAGTAGGAGTAAACTCCCCATCGTCTACACGAATGGGAGGAGGTGGTTCAAGGAGATCCTCTAAATGGTCTCCCATGGTGTGTGAATCAATGTGTGAAATAGTCCGCTTGGACTGTCCAGGTCTCTCTCCCAAAGGAGGAGGAGAAGTAGAAGGCGGCGGTCCTGCTAAACGACGAGAACGGAGAGGAACCACCCCTGAATCCACAATGACTCAAAAAATAGAAAAGACTCACTATTTACGTAAACCCTAGGCCAACTATTGTGCACAGAGAAATCACTACTAAAATCTAAAGCCAAATGCAAGCAAACAAGGGCTGGATAAATGAGCTCCCGAATGAAGCAGGTATGTCTCGCCTAGGAGAGGCTTGAGACTACCATACACAACAAGCGAAGGTACGTAACCAATTATTGTGGCCCTTAGCTTCAACGCGTAAAGCGACTATGCTGCCCGACCCCAACCTAGCCGGGACACCTGCAGAATAACCCTTGCAAAGTACCCCCTCGATATCCTAGGTAAGGCCACTAAGGTCACCTCAATATAATCAATGCTCAGACGGACAGACGCAGGTGGGATTGACTATATGGGTAGGGTAGCAAAGCCTAAAACTCTCGAAAGAGCCCCCATATATGAATACAATCCTAGAAATATCTCCGGTGCTACTTAGTTATGACTAGGGGTCATCCCAATCAATAACTGCTCACACTGCCTCGTGCTTAACTCCCTTTTGAGAGGAGGATTCTAAAAAACACTCGTTATACCAAGGATTTCACACACTCACATACATGTTATTGTTTAGTGATTTTGGAAAATTGACTTACAACGAGCTATTCCAAGATCCTAAAACCTAAGCTTGTTGGTGCACCCTAGAAAAGAAAAGAGTGTAATTCATTTTAATTTAGCATTGATTTTAGTTGGATTTATTACTCAAAAAAGGGATATGACTGTGCAACTAATGGTGTTATGACGCAACATGAAGTAAAATGCACACCTAACAATCAATGAAAATGCATTGTGTCCATCAAAACAGGGTATGCCACTACGTGAAATGCACAATTCTTCTCCAAATGATGAATGCAAATTTTTCCTATATGAAGTCCTAACTAGTACTCCAAAGCAAATCTAGTGCAAGTACAATGCAAAGATGCAAAATGCAATGCATGATGATAAACAAATGTTTTTGGATTTTTTGAAATAAAAGAGATGTAAAAAGCAAAAGAATGATTCTACGACCCCTAGACTCTGCAAGCACATACAAACAACACCCAAGCAAAGCACTAAGGTAAAAGAACTCTAATGCACTAATCTCAAACAAAAAATCGAAAATTCCATAACAAGAACCTTCTAAAAGGAAAAAATTTAGCCTAAAAGAAACGTTTCTGGTCAGAAACAGAGCTCTAAATAGACTCAGGCAAGGGCATACATGACTGGTCACAGTAAACCCATGTATATACGTGGAAATATCAAACGAACCCCCGTGTATATGCGACTGTAAGTTCAAAACTCGTGTACAAGAAGAAAGGTGCATTAACTCAAGGAAAATAGACATGCTGAGACAAACTTCACACCGGTCAGACACTACCAGGCATACATGGCCCAGACCCAACATAGAAAGAAGAAAGAAAGAGAAATTCAAATTCATTGAATGCCAATAAAACAACCCCCAAAGGACAACTACTAGGAACTCCCCAGTGGAGTCGCCAATTCTGTTACGGAGAGAAATTCCTATGGTTTGGGGTACCACAACAGACATCTTGACTCTAGAAATCAATCCTTTCCAATATGCAATAGAAATTAAATGTCCAACACTAAAGGAACAGACCTCATACCTTATTTTGGATGGTTGAAGTAGATCCCCGTTGAGCTTTCCAATCTTCAGCTTGAATTGGTAGATTACTTTCTAGACAACAAGTAAACAATACAAGCATTCTATATATCATGGTGTTAGATCTATTCTAGCATATATAATCAATAATGTAGAAGCATTTGACATAATCCAATGGATAAATTATTCATTCAAACACACATTATTGGATAGGAAAAAATATTTCTATTAATATAAATAAGAGATTACAAGATACAACCTCTGACGGCACGTCTGCGTACCAGAGAAACTGAATCCCCCACTTGGGCCTCCACCACCTCAATCCTCCTTCTCTAGATAGCAAGCTCACAAGCAAAAGGCAAGCTTGGGAAGAACACACTAGTGCTCCAAGGGACAAAGGGATGCAGACTCAAGCATAAGTTCTGGCAACAATGGACTATAGTTTCTTTGTTCTCAATTCTCTCTTATGCCTTCAATGTACCAAGGGGTTCCTTATATAGCTTTTCAAAGGGGTAATGAAAGGTCGAATCCAAGCAATCTCAAGGCATAGGGAAGGCTAGGAGTCAAATGAGTCAGATCCATGACAAGGAAAACTCCAAAAAGGATTTGGATTATGCACACATCCCGATGTACACAGATTTAGTGGGAAAACCTGCGTATATATGCATTTATAGGTTTAAAAGTCGCATGTATCATTCTTCATATGTTTTTAGGGATAATCAAGGAAATGTCAAAGGACAAAAAATGATCCATAGGGTCTAAGGAGTCTGCAACGAGACAGGGGAAGGCCATAGAAAGTGTGATTCACCTGGAGTGGTGAAATCAGCTATAACAAGAAGATGCATAAGAGAAGATGGAATATTCCATATTTTGAAGTCTTACCATGATGAGCCTTGTGGGGGACATTTTGCAAACAAGAGGATAGGACACAAAGCACTGAGAATGTGCTACTATTGGCTGACCCTTTTTAGGGATGCAAGAAGATATGTCCAGTCTTGTGAAAGCTGTGAGAGGATTGGCGAACCTAATAGATTGGATCAAATGCTTCTTCAACCACAACTGGTGGTTGAACCTTTTGATAGATGGGCCTTAGATTTTTTTGGTCCTATCAGCCTTCATTATAGGCAGAAAGCCTACATATTGGTTTGTACCAACTACATGACAAAATGGGTAGAAGTTGTGGCTTTGGTGAAAGCCAATGCTTAGGCTATGATCGATTTCCTATATGGTGAAATATTTACCCATTTTGGAGTACCCAAGGAAGTGGTTACAGATGGAGGACCTCAGTTTGTGTCACATCAATTCAAAGCTTTACTACTGAAGTACCATATTCACCATCGGATAGCTTCACCATACCATCCCGAGGCCAATGGCCAGGTGGAAAGCACTAACAAAGTTATTGAATCCATCCTTACCAAATGGTCGAGAGACATCGTAGAGATTGGGATGATAGAATTACAGAAGCATTGTGAACATACTGTACCACTTGGTGGAATACTACAGGTTTCTGTCCTTACGACTTGGTGTATGGGAAAAGTGTTGTCTTCCCCATTTAATTTGAAATCAGGACTGTGAAGATAGCTACAGAGGTAAACTTAGATGTGACCGAAGCCCAAAAGAGAAGATTGAATTAGTTGAATGAACTTGATGAGAACCATTTGGCTGCTATGGATCAGACAGTATTAATATAGCAACATAGATTCAATTGGCATGACCAATTCATCAAAAAGAAAGTCTTATGCAAAGGAGACTAGGAATTATTGTATGATTCAACTTTCAAAAGGGATGTCAAGGGTAAGTTACTCACAAGATGGTTGGGTAAGTTACTCACAAGATGGTTGGGCCCATACCTAGTAGACAGAGTATTAGATAATGGTATAGTTCTCCTGGCAACCATTATTGAGAATTGTGCACCATTATTTGCTAATGGTCACAAGCTGTGACTGTACCATAATCCCATTTCAAAAGATGCATTCACTTCACAGATTGGAGCTGATATGGAATACCGGTTAGAACAAGGGCAGGAATCTTTCTCTGCCCCTTTCAATCCTTAGATAGTCGCTATAAATATTACATAAAAAAATTTGTACATAAATAAATTGATATTTTTACCATTATTTTTATCTTTTTATTTTGCACTTGATCCATTTAAAAAAAATAAAAAAATGTGCAGGGAAGATCCTAAGGAGCAGTGGTCATTATCAGGCCTATCGACCAGGGTCGTCCTTCTGTAACTTCCTACATAAGAAGAAAATTCCTTGAACAAATATGTTGTAGCTGCAACACTGTAATACTTTGCCTATTTTTTTTTGTAGCTGCAACACTATAAAATACCTCCCTTTAACCGATTCCGCATAGCTACAACACCGTAAAATACTGCCCTTTATCTCGTTGGGCGCAACTCCAACATCGTCAAATTGTTGCCTATTTCTCCATTTTTCTATAGCTGCAACACCATAAACTCCTTCCCTTTATCTCATTCCGTGTAGCTGCAACACCATAAAATTCCTCCCTTTATCCCGTTCTGTTCAGCTGCAGTAACATAAACTCCTGCCCTTTATCCCGTTACGCGTAGCCACAACACCATCAAATCGTTGCCTATTTTCCTGTTTTCCACTAGCTACAACACCATCAAGTCCCACCCTTTACCCCATTCCCCATAGCTGCAACACCATAACTTAATGCCTTTTTTTGATTCTAGCAGTTGTGCACCGTTCCACTTTTCTCCATTTTTACCTTCTTTAAAAGCTGCGACACCATTCCATTTTTACTATGTTACCTTTTTCGGCAGCTGTGACTCCGCCGAAACTGGATGCTTTTTTTATACTTGAGGGTCGTGACTCTGCCAAAATGCCTGATTTCTCTATGGTTCGTGGCTGTGACTCCTCCATTATTGGCATAACTCTTTTCAACCTTGGTTAGTGACTCCTCGAGATTTGGCTCCAATTCCTGATGGCGACAATTCCGATTTATTTTACAGCATTCATTATGTTTCCGATGAGATTGACATGATGGTTTTTTTCTGCCAAAATAAAATGTCATTACAGCATGCCTGCAATAATGATTAAATTTAAATGGCTACACTTCAAGCGCTCTACTATTTTCCAAAGGTTACCATGCATCGCATATTTTCGAAGGTATGGTTCTGATTACTTACTTGATTAAGCGTTAACTAGATTTGACAACATTAATCATAAATTCCTTTCGGTGCCCATTATTACACTTGCATATCGGTAATTGTCCCTTCATATGACTTAATGTCCATTTATGTTACCTAGTAACTACCACCTTTCCTAATTTGGGAAAAAATTCCAAACATTTCCATGCTCTAAAACTTTCTTAATTTACCCAAATCCACTCTCAATTGTTCATGCATACTTTGTGCTTTAGCCTCTATTATAGGGACCTGTAATTTTTTGAACTGATAAACAATTCTGAAGTCAAATAAACATGGTTATCCCAGCTTGGCATGAACCTCCAAAAATGCAAGAACTGAGAAGAAATGCCAAATTTTTCACTATTTTGGAAGTTGTGGGATGGACTGAATTCTTCAAATTCCTGAATGGGTTTCATCACGAGATAGCTCTACAATTTTCCTTAAATCTTACAAAAATCCACTGAGAGGTTCCAGGGTTATGTATATAAGTCTCTAAAGTAATAGTGGGTGAGTTCATTGGCCTTTCTCAAGTGGGAAGAACTTGGTTTGGTCAAAGAACCCCCAATGCTACTGCCATATAGTATTTTCTGATAGAGGAGGAGCACATTCATCAGTGAAGAAGAGGGATAGCATTACATTCATTGCCTTGGCCATGGGATCAAGTAGCAGTTTTCCTCAAGAAGTATATCACCTGTGAAGGTAGGTAACAAATGGTTTATTACTCTGGCATTCCTGTATTATCTCATCTCCATCATAGGGCCTTACTGAACATTCCATTTTATCTACTTAATGATCTACATCATATGGAGGGGTTTGTTAGAACAACCAAGCATCCAAACTCCTCCCTTACCTACCATGGACTAATCAAATTAATAATTTTATGGGCTGTATCTCAATGGAACCAAACCTCGTAGAAATTCACAGGTCAGATTTAGATAAACTAGGAACCCTCCCTTTTTCCTAGCATTCCAATAGAAGAAGTAGTAGACGTACCTGTACTCATGGGGCCTTTTCAAAACCAAGAGGATCCTACCAATGCACAGTTGGGAGGGAATGAAGAGCAACAAGAGGTTTGGAGTTCCTCAAATTTAGTTGGGGGGGGGAAATGAGGCTGGATTGGTTGATTAGTCAGATGACTAAGCAGAAGAATTGGAGGAAAATGCTCAAGGAAACACTGTAGAGAGATTAAATAATATAGAAGCTCTGACAGCAGAGGCTAAAACTAGAGTAGCAATAGATGTTGTGAGAGCTGAAGGCGAGGATGTTCGAGCCATGATAAAAAAAGAAAACATGGAACTGTTGACCATTGAATGTTCCCTTTAATAGGGAGGAACTCTGATTGAGGAAGAATAGGAAAATGCTAAGATAGAAGGTATCCCTTCCACATTAGCTGCAAATCTAGAGATTCCGGCACCATGGAGGAAAAGGAGGAGATCAAAATAAGAAATACATGCATCACCACCAATAAGACGAAAAAGAACCAGGTCAGTTACAATAGCTACAACAGCACGGGAAAGATGGGCAACCATAGAAGCACAGATCGAATTCCCCATCCTAACACCCAAAGAAAATGATGCCCCACCGGAACTGACTGTAAAATAACCTCAAATTGAGGGACCTCTATATGAAAATGATCTATTAAAGGAGAAAGTACAATCACTTCAGAAATAACTAGAAAATTGGAAGGAAGCATGCAGGAAACATGTGGAAAGGAAGCTGCACACACTAGTTGAAGCTACAAACCAATTAGAAGGATCATCTCCTACTGAGGATGGTGAGGAGGAGGAAAGAGTGGTCTGCCCTGTATGTGGAGAAATATTTAACCAGTTGAGCTACAAATTTAGAGTTCATGCCTTTATGACACAACAACCCGTACATAGAGCTGTGGAGGAACAAGGACAACCTGATTGGAAGGACGGTGAAGCTCAGCAAGACCAAATCCAGTAAGGGGAAGTTGCAGACAAACAGGGTGCTGATACACAAGAAGCAACATCTCCAAATATTCCTATTGAAGTTGCCACCCAAATTTGGACAGGTGAACCAGAGAATGAAATTATTCCTGATTGCGTTAAAGAAGTCTGCGTCGTGTCTCCTAAAACTTCTCAAGGCACATAACTAATATAGATGGAACCTCAACAGTAGAATGAGGATGAGATTGAACAATGTGTTGATATGCAAGAACCAGCATGCATGAATATTCTCGTTGAAGTTGCCACCCAAATGGGGGAAGATGAACTAGAGATTCAAAATATTCTAGAATTTAATGAATAAGCTTGCACTGTGACTCCTGAACCGTCTCAGGACATAGAGTTAATAGAATTGGAACCAAGGATGATTTTAAGGAACCACACTTATTTAAAAGTGTATAAATGTTGTCAAATATTACCAATTCTTAACATCCCAACGATAAAATGATTGGCGATATTTTTCAAAAAATATTTTAATTTCCAAGGATTTTATATCGTTTATATAATAATTTGGTGATTTTTAGGGTGAAACAATTTTACCCCATCAAAATTGGCCAAAACGATGCTTCAAAAACTGCAAAATGGTGAATGTTTTTTGGGAGAAAAACATGGAAAAATAGCCCAGTGGGATAAAATTCACCACTAAAATTATCCTTGACTGGAATCCCAATAGCAAGAAAATGAGGAAGTTAACCAATATGTTGCTACAAAAGAACCAACATCCTTGGAAATTTCTATGGAGACTCTTAGGCTGCAAGAGGAAATCAATCCCAAAATAGACATCATTATTGATTTGGATTTAGGAGAGGATGAACAAATGCAATCACAATCCTCGGGGGACACTGAAATCCTTGAAGAACAACTCCATATTGAAAAATGCATTAAAGAAACTCTACAATCCTATCAACATGAAGAAAGAGAAGGGCAAGGCTCTATTACACAAGAACCAACGACCTTGCATCGCCCTCTTGAAGCTGCAGCTCACAATCAGGTAGATAGGGAGATCAAAATTTATGAGAAGGTTGTTACATAAGAACCAAAACCATCGCAATCAATTGCTAAAGATGTTATAGGTGAACTCCAAAGAGCGGATGTTATTACACAAGAGCCAACATCTCTAGAAGTTGTTTCAAAGACACCTATGGTTGAAGTTGCTGCAGGAGAAATTAAAGGAAGGGATGCTGTTACACCAGAACCAGCACCCCCAAAAGTGATTTCAGAATAATAGGATGTTCAAATTACAACATCAGGTGATAAGTTATGGACTCAACTTCCTCCAAATTTTGTGAATTTGGATTCTGATAGTGAATAACATCCTAAAGCTGGAGAAATCCTGAAGCTGACAAAAGAACTATCAATATTGCGAATAGAAGTGAGGGAGTGGAGGAGTGAGGTGGAGAGATATCAAGAAGGGATGGTGTCCCTCGCTGAACATAGGAAGACCATCATGGAATTGAAGGAAAAGTGGGCAGAAGAAATTATGTCCTAGAAACTCCACAGGGAAGAATTACAGAAGGAGCTAAAGGAGCTGAAAATGTTCAAATCCATGCAGGTGGAAAAAGATCAGCTGTATACTCTTTCTCGGGAATTGTTCGGTACCAAAGTACCATCCTCCACTTACCCTATGTTTTTATTTGAGCAGTTCATTTGGTTTAAACTGAGGGCTGTAAAAGAAGGGAGACCATATGAAATAGCGACCTCAGTTAAATTCCTGGAAACATTTTTGGAAACTCACTTTAAGGACCAAAATTTGTTGTGTGAGCTTTATTTGCATGAATTGGCTTTTAGTTTGGATTTCCATTTGAATCGTGTCCCTTTCTCATGTGATGTTTAGCTGAGGGATTTTTCCTCCTTTGTGAGAAATCATGTTTAGTGGGAAACACCCTTCCAAACTTTCTCTCATAATGAGGCCCACTCTAACCTTTGGATTCAAAGGAAACCTCAGAATCCTCGTCTCCTCCTTTCTTGTCATCGGAGTGTACTATCGTGTCCCATCTAAACTCAGCGTATAATGGAACTTCAAGAAAAGGTTATTTCTACTTGTGTCAGCCAGATTTCCATGCATCAATGAGTGGCTTTGGAAGGTAGCCAACACATATGGCAGCTTTCCTCTTCAACCCTGAGAAAGAGGGATCCCTACTGTTATAGGAATTTTTAATAGACACTTTCCAGGGTTGGGGGATGTGTTGGATGCATGAAGGAATGTGTGGTTAATTGGCTGGGGCTCAAATTCAAATTTCCTCTCATCTGGTGGCCAACAAAATCATACAAGGAAGACTTCTCATTAACAAGGGCAGAAGAGCAGAAGTGTTGGAGATATTGGGTTCTCCATAAGGGATTGGTAGAAAAACAAGGAACACCTGAACTCCCATACAACTTCTCTTCTCTCCATGAATGAAGTACAATGCCAGATTCAGATTCAGAATAATGGAGTTTGTTTCATGAGGACATGCAACATAACAGTTGGGGGGTGATGTTGGGCCCAGAAATGATCCCTTTTTGACCACCCTTACCTACCTCTTTTTGGCTCATCCTACTCTATTGTGTATACTAAATAGATGTTTTTCCTTCACTCGGTCCCTCAATTCATATAGGTATGGTTAATCATTGTCTTATTTTATTAATGCTTAGGATTTTTGTAATTGAGGATCTACATCTTAAATTATGCTAGCATATGGTGTTTTTATAAAGATAATTCACGATGTAAAGGATGCACGTGTAGCAATCCGAACATGCCAATAGAGGGATGAGAATTCATTGCTAAGATGATCTCCATCCATTCCATCATTGCCAAAAGAACGTGGTCCAAGGGTATTGTTCCATGTGAGTTGTACAAAGGTAGTTGCAACAGGCTGCAATAGATTCGGACGCAATAGTGCACTGCCGCTCAAACATAGATGCAATCCACAGAGTATCTTCTCGATTGATCATGATCATTATTTCTAGCTCATGTAACAACATTCATATATATTCTACTCTCATCTTGCCATGACTATAACAACTCACTGTAATTAGGACTATAATAACTCACCATAAATAGGGAATCTAGAAGATCATAGATCTTCATGGATTCCTGGTAATAGTGGGAAGGTGTTATGATCGTAATTGTATAAATACTAGGAACTATTTCGAGCCAAGGGTTGAAAAATTAATCAATTTATTGTTTCATCTGTGACTGAGTTTGTGTGATCATCTTCCATTTTAATACAAGGAGTTTGATTCTTCATATCTCGGCATTCTAATGTGTGTTACTTCCAGCATCTATGTGTGAAGGCTGGGCCCGCCTTCCCATAGGGATTGCTGAATTAATTAGGTATTTTATTTATTCTGTTGCGTGGTTGGATTTTGTGATAATTTCCTTTATTTATAGTGAGCTGCAACACTCATCAATTTGCTGTGTGTGAATTGAATAATCTGTAATTGCATCTTTTGTGAAATGTAGTGGTGTGGTGTGCGATTCGACTGTATAGGTTAACTTTCTTTTATGCAACTGTGTGATAGTTGTGATAGCCATGTTCATCCCTAGTTCTTTCAATCGCTATTTTCTTTAGCTCTTTGTAGTTTGTTTCTTCACATTTATAATTGCAGAATTTAATTCATGTACTTTGAATTTCTAGAATAAGTTGAATTCAGATAGTTGAGACGGATCTTTAGATGGTTTGGTAATTAAAGATTTAAATTTCTGCAAAAGTAATCTAGATGTTATTTCTTGAATATTTTAATTGTAGATTAAGGATTGTAAGAAGGTACTTTTGCTTGCATTTTTAAGAAGGTAAACTAGACTAAGTAGATGATGGGATGAGTTCGGCTAAATAGGAAAGTAGGGTCATTCATTTAAAGCATCAACTACTTAGTGTTTAAAGCATATACAGTGCACATTATCCTTGAAATAAGAGACTTCCCTTGGTTGACAATTAATATTGAACACTCTGTATGTTGTCTTTAATTAACTTGCATATAGTGTGCCCAACAAATATAAAAGAAATCTTGGATTCCTTCATTAGCGTCAGCAGGTACTTATATAATAAGTATAATCTAAACCATAGTATCATAATTCAAGTACGAATACGATTCGATGCGGAAAAAGTACATAACAAAAAAATCCAATACAAATAAAATATGAGAGTAGACTTCTTATATATAAAATATTTTTAATTAAATATACAACAATATATAACATTCATATATAGTTAAACATATAAAATATTTTTAATGAAATATTAAATATCAACCATTAAATTTTAAACTTAAAAAAATCATTACTTTTTTTTAATATATTTCTTACAACCAAAATTACTCTTAAAAAAAATATAATACCCTTAATATTTACCAGTACTTACATTTGAAATTAATTAATGAATGTTTAATTGTGCTAGGGTTAACTTTGACTCCGGAACGAGCAAGGATGTAAGTGGTTTTGGGCACATGGTTTTGTAACCAATAAATCTAGTGTTGCTATTATATTTGCATATTTATTTTTTTGACATATTTTTATTCCTATTATATTGAATTGCAAAGTATGAAATTGCAAGGTATTTATTTTATAGTGTTTGAATAATTAAAAGTTGGATTTTTAAAATTAATTTTCAAAATTAACTCGCATCCGTATTACACATACATTGAATATTCGACTAATTTGAATTTGTTCAAAATTTTCGTACACAAAAAGAAAATACGACCGAGTTATGCTACTATTATCTAAACAACTATTACTCCCCATGAATGTGGGATAATGCAACATATTAATTGGGTGACTTAACAACTATTACTTAATCCCCATGAATGTGGGATAATACAACATACAAATCGGATGACTTACAAAGCATATACGTCCAACAAAATATAATAACAAAATAAAGAGGAGGGTTGACATAGGTTCTTAGTATGCCCTCCCTCTTAGAAAAGCTGTGTCCTCAAAGCTTTATATGTGGAAATTGTTGTTGAATATGAAGGAGTGGTTCCCAGGTAGCATCTCATGGTTGCATGTCATGCAACTAAGTTATGACCTCTGTGATGGACCGAGAGTGAATATGACAAGTGCTCTTATTGAGGATGGCCTCTGGTTCCAAAATGACAGAGCCTTCTTTATCTAGTTTTGATAAAAATATTTTTTCTCTGATGTTGGTACCAATCACTTTCTTAAGACAAGAGACATGAAATACTAGGTGAATGTGAGAAGAAGGAGCAGCAGCAGTACCCCTAACTCCATGACTTGGGTAGAACTGATAACCTCTTAACCACAAATGAAAACTCTTGGTTTACCTCATGAGGGGAGTTGTTCAATTAGGTAGGGCTAGTTTCCTTTCTCACTTGGTAGGTCCTCTCAAAGGACATCTACTTCTGGATACATGCTGTACTCCTCACAATGAGTTTTAGGGATATGCCCAAGTAATTCCCACGGTTAAGAGGATTGGGTTTATTCCCTAATCTGAATGAATATTAACATTGCAAGAAGAAGAACTACTGCAATAATCATAGCGCCAAGAAGAATTGCAAAAGAAAAAATATTGGCAGAAATTCCACCCAACGAGCCCAAGAAAGTGATTTGATACCAGATGTGATGAACCTCCTATAATAGAATATGAGAATGCATGATGTAACAGAAATAATGGACCACATAAGAGATTTTATTGATCACAGGAAACTTCGAAGGGGAAACCTCCTTTGAGAAAGCTCAATACAAAATAGCTCTTCAATGCATTCATTAGCCTCAACACGTACTTATATAGTATGTCTAATATAAACAACTATTACTCCCCATGAAAGTGGTATAATAAAGCATAATAATGGCACCACTTACAAATAATATGCGTACAACAAAGCATACTAACAAAATAAATAGGAGGGAAAACATGGGTTCTTAACACCCCTCGATAGACTGGTCGTGACCATGTAAACAAGTATAAGAGTATTTTGGTCCCTTAATGGACAACAACTATGTTTCAAGATGTGAGTCAAAAAGGGGTGTTGTGTAGATGCATATCCCCAAAATCCTAACTTACCTACAAGATTGTTTTTCTCCCTCAAACAAAGTTACAATGTTAGTTGTATTAAGTTAATTTTTAGGCTAGCTTGGGGTCATGAACCCACCATTTTTTCTTTAGGATGTGAGATGTGTGCGAATGATGTGTATATGCCCCAACAATATTACAATGAAGATGTAGTGATATCACTACAAATATGCAAATAAAATGCAGATAAATAGTAGTAAATCACAATAAATATCATCCAAAACAACAATTAATCTTCCATAACACAAAATAAACACTAGTAAATGAATGTTTAAGGAACTTACCAAGGTGTATGTAACATATAGGTGGTCTCGACTATGAATCTCATCTCAAGAGGCTCACATAGAAGGAAAATAGGATGTCAAAACAAACCAAGGGGTTGTAATGGATCAAATGCGAACAAAAACATGTCAAGAAGGGGTAAAACATAGATAGATGTTTTGGAACAAGGATGTCAAGCACTAAAAATGATTGAAAAACTATAGGTCACACCTAACGATGGAAAAGGTGCGGTCAAGGTCACATAGACCTGGGAAATAGTCATGATTGGGGAAGAAAAATAGAGAGAAGACTAAAATCTCACAAAAAAAGAGAATTAAGTGCCACAGGTCACACAAAATCGAGTCACAATAGCGACCGAGGTCGCTCCAAAAGTCAAGACAGGAATGATATGGTGTTCTAGGTGAGGTCACACTTATTAGCTAAAAAGGTACGACTTGGGTCATGCTGATAGGGAAAAACTGTGCGACTGGGTTGCAACTTTTGGTCAACTAAGTGTGACTCAAAAAGGACTGGAATGTTTTTGAAAAATGGTTGTTGGCTAGGGCCGAGGGGAAGGAAATACGAAAATAATGGTTCAGATATACCATGAGGGGGTCAAATCTATGATGCCTGAAGGTAGCAAAGGAGAACAAACCAATAACAAAAACAACAAAAAAAGATGATCCATATGGATTGAATGAGTTGAGTCACCAAAACTGTAGTGGAGATTTCTCCCCATCTACATACAAAAGTACCAACCCTAGATAATGCAGATCATAGGGTAGAGTTGAACAATAATAATTGAAATCGAACCGACAATAACAATATTTTTCAGGTTTTTCAAATATATAATACTAAGTAATGAAAAATAAGAACAAAAGATACAATTTTTCTAAAATGTTGGCCACCGTAGCCATACTCGGAAATGGTCCTATAGCTACATGGTTTGGGTCACCGGTCTCTTCCACGAATAGTTTTCAAATCGGGAATGGATCCAAGTGGGTACAGAGTGAACTCAACATACACCGTGGGGAATGGCGAGGAAAAAAATGGGAATAATGGCACAAAAATGTATAGTGTGGCTAAGAGCAACTGACAAAAAGTGTTTTGGGGGAGGCCTTCACAATGTATTAACATGATCATCCAAAGGTTTTTTACCCATGGTATTTTATTGTCCATCGTATTTATCTATGTTTTTTTAACCCATTCTCACTTTTAGGGTTTTTTACCCTTCTTTGGAGCAAGTGGGGATAAGTCACAATAAATGCTCAGCTTTGATCCATTGATGGGGAAGGGATAATAATGTTTTGGACCATATTTAGTGGAAATATAGTTTTGAAGGTCAAAATGGATGAAATAATGGAGGCAATATGAGTTAACAGTATCAATTCTCTCACTCGAGCTCTCCTTCATATAAAATAATGTAAAGCTAAAGATGGCAGCGCTCATTTTGTAGAATTTTTGAACTCAAAAATTATTTTCTTCATACGATTTGTATTTCTTCGTATTTTGGTTACTATCACTACTTTCACTATTATCTTTATGTTTTTCAATATTATGTTTTGTTGATTCTTCACTTGAAGATTGAGACTCATGTTTGGAAGACTCCAATTTCCTTCCCTTCAGTTTGTAATGTGCATTTTTTTCCATATGAAGTTTCGGTTCTCTATTTTTTTTTTTTGCCATTCCTCTATATTTTAGATTACTTAAGTGTTCCTATGCATTTAGGATATGTTCTTTATCCTCTTTAACTCATTTTTGTTATGCCCTTAATTCCTTAACAATTTGTTGTAATTCAGACATGTTATCATTCCTACATTCATTTAGATTTACTCATATTTCACCATCCCTTATGTTACCTTCTTCATTGGTTACTTTATTTCTACGATGTGATTCCTCTTCATGAGACATTCCCACATCTTCCATAATTTCCTGCAAACAAAAATATTTTTCTTCTCTTTCTATTCGTAAGAGAGTCCAACCATAACAAGATAAAATTAGTTTTTTGTTTTATCAATTTCAGTGTTGGGCTTATTCAAAACAAGTGTTGTAACCATGATCTAATACCATTATGTCATGCACCTAAAAGAATCCATAAATATTTTTTGTTTTCCTTTACTCTATAATTCATTATTCTGTCGTTGCATGTAATTTTTGGTCATAGCATCTTATATTTTTCTTCACATGTATTACACATGTAATTTCACTTGCATTGGTTCTATGTTTGATGGATAGGTTATGACACGTGTGGAGCTGTCTTCGGGTGACAAATACCATATAACAAAGTTTCCAAGGTGATGTTTTCAATTCTTTATGTTTATTTTAAAGTTTGACTCTTTAGAACCTAATACTAAAAACTAAGGCTTAGTCCTAACTAACCCTAAAGATCCACCCTTCCTTATTAAAAACCACCCTTGTAAATATATATTTGGAAAGGGGGTAAACTAAAATGTTTTTCTTAAGGGTTTATGATGCTGGAAGCATAGCACATGTCTTGGTTTAAAGGTTTGACAAAAATATTGGACTATGGTGATAATAATCACTATAGTCATGATCCTAGCCATGGCTATACAATGTTGGGTGCTATGTCAAGGTTTTAGTTCACAATAAATTTGAAATGGGAGGTACAAGGGAATGCGAGTACATAACATTTATGACTTGAATTGATATTTAACTTAACCCTTGATGCAACTTGACAAAACACCTAGGCGTCTTGAATGGAAAGTTTTAAAATTTGCATGTGTTGTGGGCCAAGAGGGATCATAACCCTCCACCTATAATGATCTCATGTAAGGGCTTTAGAAAGGTTTTAGTTCCATCTTTAAGTTATATTTTGCACTCATTTGGTATCTAATTGTTCTTGTGGAAGGAAACTCACCCACTCATGGTTGCGCTACATAATATTGCTCATCCTTATGCACAGTGTATTAATGGAGGGATTCTTCTTGTTTCTGATTTTTACTTGAAGATTTTTGAGTCTTGTAGAGGTTCAACAGCTGCCAATACAACCTAAAAATGTCTGGTTTATTGTGGGTTATGACCAGAATCTAGTCCTTCTTCAAGATTTCATGAAGGCTTACAACATGCCCAGCCTTAAAACAAGTAATGAATAAAATCTTAGTTTACTTCTATGCATTCAAATTTTTGTTTCTAAGGTTTATAACATATACAAAAATTAACTTGAGATTTCTTGTCTTTATGAAGGCATGGATATATAAGGACAAATACAGGAGGAGCTAACCCCTAGCCCTCTCTTTGGCTAATTGAGGTGAGTTTCAGTATGATAGTTCTTTTTATTTTTTCATTTTGTTTCTACATAAATGGTTGTTATAACTCTACATTTTTAATTTGGAGGTGGATTTAGAAAAATTCGAGCGAATATAGCTTCAAACTTTCAGCCCAAACTTCATTTAGAGAGGTAATATTTTTACACCTCCATTCCTTTCTTTATTCAATTTATGTTTACATGAATAGTCTTTTAACAAACAAGTGAAAGTGTGGACGTAGTTTCCTCGGCCTGTCCTGGTGAGAGAAGAGATAAGGTCACCTTCTATGATGCCTCCTTCTCTATATAGAGCTGAGGGTTTTCAACTATCGCTCTTGAATTAGAAGTATACATTTTTATACTTTTTCATTAGTAATATACTAACACCACTTAGTTTGGTGCATGTGTCTACCGCCACGATGACTTGGATGACAAACTTGGATCATCCACGATCACATGGTAAGGCTTTGGTATTTTAAGGGTTGCAATGGTTTCCCATTCGGTTCGTAGTCCAAAAGTGGAAAGGAATTTCAGAGCCTCTCCAAAGATACGGTTTTTAATTTTCTTATGATAAACCCTTAAGGATTTGTACTAGCTTATAATAAAGGATTTGTATCCTCTCACATTTTAATGAGTTGTTTTTCCATCAGATTTCGATGTACATTACATTTTATTCTAAAGAGTGGATTCCAATGGATGGGGTAACAACCACGATGATATTTTAACGTTTGGAAAACTTTGTTGATTGAGATATTTCTATTTAGGCTTGAACCTTAATCAAAATTATTATTTTAGTTGATATGATTCGATTGTGGTTAAATTCTTTGGAAATGCTAACTATCGTCAGATATGGATACCAATGAATAGTGTCTATGAATTTAATTTTATTTGACAAACATAAATTTACTCTATAATTAACTAGATCTGATTCTAAATTGTGTTATTATATAGATCTCTGAGTGGGACATGTATTGATTGTTTATAAAAAAGTATATTCCAAATTTGGTTCCAAATGGGTATGAATAGCCAATTGGAAATCCTTGTATATTTAATTACTACTATGTTAAAATGTCAATCGATTCGGCTCTTCTCTCTATATTTATCATTTTTTTGGGACTGTCTAGATTCCTTTTATTTAGTGATTACATTTATTGATTTCACATTAGGGTTACTCGATTGTTGGTTTACATATAAATTCCTTCTGTAAATTGTTTTGTTAGCTATCTGGTCATAACTATAGGTGTTCTTCAAACATAAATATTATTTAGAAAAATTTATAAAATAAAAAAGTTTAGAACAGGCGTAAACTATGTATGAAAAACCTGAGTTCCTAGGGCATATGATTAGTTTTGAAATAACTGAAATCTAATGTCCACTTAAAATGTGTTTAATAGAAAATATGCAAACATACTTTAAGATATGAACCACATCTATGAATTGGGCATTACTCTGGTTATTCTAGTGCTGGGTTGGTTGATTAACCTGTCCCCGAGAGATAGCCATCCATACACTCATAAGTGATATATGGATTCTCAAGATACATTCGTGCAGATTCTTTAGTTATACAAACATTAGATCCAATCTAATCCGAGTATGGAAGCCCAAACATAGATTAACTGAAAATATAACTAAGATAATAAGATCTATGATTCTTTTTCATTCTTTAATTAAAGAACAATTTATACTAAATCATAACATGAATATAGGAAAAATGTTAGGAACATATGCATAGTATAATTTACTATAAAGGAAATGTATTTAAAATTCATATCTATACTTAGTATATAATTTTCCAATACTAAACATAAAACAAATTGAGTATGGAACCTAACAGCATTGTCGAGAAAACAAAATTGGAGTTGTCATTCCTCCCACTCAACTCCTAGACAACTTGCAAGGGAACTTAATCTTACATTTAGCTTGCTTGTCCCCCCCAGCATTTCTACCATTCTTGTCATTATTTTTCGCATTCTCATTCTTATTCCCACCCTTTCAATTATTTTTACTCTTTTTTCTATTCCATCCGGGTTGGTGGTTACCCTTCTGGTTCGACGATTGCACAGAGAGTACACTCGTCATTTGGGCGGGTTGAGACGAAGCCGTAGCTTGTCCCGAAGAAGATTGGTTGATTGACAATTGACTAACTTGTTTTGCAACCGAATCGGCAGGTTTTGCACTTGCACAACCCACAATGCCATTGGCATATGGTCCATGTTTGACTTTGGGATCAAAACTGGAATGAGGACCATTGGGAATAATCTCATACAACAAACCGGGCTAAGCATAAATCAAGTCCAGTTCCTGTGCCCTAAAAATCGCTTGTTCCTCATTTTGCACTACGGATGTGGAAACATCCTTCACTATATGTGGCAATAATCACTTGAGGAACCACTCGAGGAGGAACTCCACCAGTATAAAAGCTTTGATT
Source organism: Pseudotsuga menziesii (assembly GCA_001517045.1). Lineage (NCBI taxonomy): Eukaryota > Viridiplantae > Streptophyta > Pinopsida > Pinales > Pinaceae > Pseudotsuga > Pseudotsuga menziesii. The sequence continues at coordinate 74,817 of LPNX011105273.1, forward strand.
AACCTCTTCTGTCTATGCCACTCTTGGATATGGTCAGAAATATGTGTGGCTTTATCTTGCGAAAATGTCGACAAGAGTTCAATACCAACATCATAACGCACTGGTACCTGGAAGTGATTAATAAAATTCATTGCAAGGTCATCGAACAAAGCAAAAGCTCTCTAGGGTAACTCTATATACCACTTCACGGTAGGCCCTGTAAGGGTGCATTGAAATAGTCTCAAATGGATTGAGTCCTGATGTAAGGAATTCAAAGATCACCATAGGTGAAACATGGTAATGTGTTCACTTGGATCCTCTCCCGGTTTGCCTTCGAACTTAGGTATGTCCGAAGGAAGTTTTGTAGGGACAGCCGACCAAGCCGGGTTGTGAGCCACAGGATCGTTCGTCAATATCGATAAGTCAGGAAGATTAAGCATCGTTAGAAAAGGGATCCTAGGATGATGAGGTCGATGGACCGCTCCCTGATTCATATAGGGTTGATTAACACCATGGCCTTGGCCATAGTGTCCTCCTCCTGTATGACTCGTATAGGGTGGCATGGAAGCACCATAGTGTGGTGGACCTTGACTAGTAGGAGCTACAAAGCCATAATTAGGAGAGTAAGCAGGTTGTTGATACCTGCCTCCATAAGGTGAAGAACCCTGTCCATACTATGTCACATAATAGGGTCCATAGGTCATCGCATGCGATGCCCCATGAGACACTCCGTAGGTAGGAAGATACACTCTATGCAATGTAAATTCCACCACTGGGACGGAAGGTGCAATGTGACTAGTGCTCCCAAACCTCTCCGCATGGTAAGGAATGAGAGTGCCCCTAGGCATAGTGTTAGGCTCAAAGTCGGATTCGACATGAAATTCCAAATCATGTGTAGGGAAACCAGACATAGAATAACTATCGTAGCTAGTGCTGGTAGGTTCAAAATGAGTCTCAACATCCTCTGGCATTCTATACCGGTAACATGTCAATGGGGAATCAGACTTGGAGTGAGTAGGTCTATTGTGCATGGTTGCTATCTTAGAAATCAGAGAACCTAACTCAACCAAGTCGGGTGAAGGATCGTAAGTAGGAGTAAAGTCCCCATCGTCTACACGAATGGGAGGAGGTGGTTCAGGGATATCCTCTAAATGGTCTCCCATTGTGTGTGAATCAATGTGTGAAATAGTCCACTTGGACTGTCCAAGTCTCTCTCCCATAGGATGAGGAGAAGTAGAAGGTGGCAGTCCTGCTAAATGACGAGAACGGAGAGGAGCCACCCCTGAATCCACAATGACTCAAAAAATAGAAAAGACTCACTATTTACACAAACCCTAGGCCAACTATCGTGCACAGAGCAATCACTACTAAAATCTAAATCCAAATGCAAGCAAACAAGGGCTGGATAAATGAGCTCCCGAATGAAGCAGGTATGTCTTGCCTAGGAGAGGCTTGAGACTCCCATACACAACAAGCGGAGGTACGTAACCAATTATTGTGGCCCTTAGCTTCAATGCATAAAGCGACTATGATGTTCGACCCCAAACTAGCCGGGACACCTACAAAATAACCCCTGCAAAGTACCCCCTTGATATCCTAGGTAAGGCCACTAATGTCACCTCAATATAATTAATGCTCAGGTGGATAGACGCGGGCGGGATTGACCGTATGGCTGGGGTAGCAAAGCCCAAAACTCCTGAAAGAGCCCCCATATACGAATACAATCCTAAAAATATCTCCAGTGCTACTCAGTTATGACTAGGGGTCATCCCAATCAATAACTACTCACATTGCCTTGTGCTTAACTTCCTTTTGAGAGGAGGATTCTGAGAAACACTGGTTATATCAAGGATTTCACACACTCACCTAAACAGACACATACATGTTATTGTTTAGTTATCTTGGAAAATTGACTTACAATGAACTATTCCAAGATCCTAAAACCTAAGCTTGTTGGTGCACCCTAGAAAAGAAAAGAGTGTAATTCATTTTAATTTAGCATTGATTTTAGTTGGATTTATTACTCAAAAATGGGATATGACCATGCAACTAATGGTGTTATGACACAACATGAAGTAAAATGCACACCTAACAATCAATGCAAATGCATTGTGTCCATCAAAACAGGGTATGCTACTACGTGAAATGCACAATTCTTCTCCAAATGATGAATGCAAATTTTTCCTATATGAAGTCCTAACTAGTACTCCAAAGCAAATTTAGTGCAAGTATAATGCACAGATGCAAAATGCAATGCATGATGATAAACAAATGTTTTTGTATTTTTTTAAATAAAAGAGATGCAAAAAGCAAAAGAATGATTATACGACCCCTAGACTCTACAAGCACATACAGACAACACCCAAGCAAAGCACTAAGGTAAAAGAACTCTAATGCACTAATCTCAAACAAAAAATCGAAAATTCCATGACAATAACCTTCTAAAAGGAAAAAATTTAGCCTAAGAAAAAACATTTCTGCTCAGAAACAGAGCTCTAAATAGACTCAGGCAGTGCCAAAGAAGACTCAGCAAATACAAGAATTCACCCAGTAACCAATTATCTTCCACCAAAAGGAAAAAGCAAGGGCATACATGACTATTCACAGTAAACCCACGTATATACGTGGAAATCTCAAAGGAACCCGCGTGTATACGCGACTGCAAGTTCAAAGCTCGTGTACAAGAAGAAAGGTGCATTAACTCAAGGAAAATATACATGCTGAGACAAACTTCACACCGATCAGACACTACCAGGCATACATGCCCCCAGACCCAACACAGAAAGAAGAAAGAAAGAGAAATTCAAATTCATTGAATGCCAATAAAACAATCCCCAAAGGACAACTACTAGGAACTCCCCAGTGGAGTCGCCAATTCTGTTACGGAGAGAAATTCCTATGGTTTGGGGTACCACAACAGACATCTTGACTCTAGAAATCAATCCTTTCCAATATGCAATAGAAATTAAATGTCCAACACTAAAGGAACAGACCTCATACCTTATTCTGGATGGTTGAAGTAGATCCCCGTTGAGCTTTCCAATCTTTAGCTTGAATTGGTAGATTACTTCCTAGACAACAAGTAAATAATAGAAGCATTCTATATATCATGGTGTTAGATCTATTCTAGCATATATAATCAATAATGTAGAAGCATTTGACATAATCCAATGGATAAATTATTCATTCCAACACACATTATTGGATAGGAAAAGATATTTCTATTAATATAAATAAGAGATTACAAGATACAACCTCTGACAGCACGTCTGCGAACCGGAGAAACTGAATCCCCCACTTGGGCCTCCACCACCTCAATCCTCCATCTCTCAATAGAAAGCTCACAAGCAAAAGGCAACCTTGGGAAGAACACACTAGTGCTCCAAGGGACAAAGGGATGCAGACTCAAGCATAAGTTCTGGCAACAATGGACTATAGTTTCTTTGTTCTCAATTCTCTCTTATGCCTTCAATGTACCAAGGGGTTCCTTATATAGATTTTCAAAGGGGTAATAAAAGGTTGAATCCAAGCAATCTCAAGGCATAGGGAAGGCCAGGAGTCAAATGAGTCAGATCCATGACAAGGAAAACTCCAAAAGGATTTGGATTATGCACACATCCCGATGTACATGGATTTAGTGGGAAAACCCACGTATATACGCACTTATAGGTTTAAAAGCCGCATGTATCATTCTTCATATGTTTTTAGGGATGATCAAGGAAATGTCTAAGGACAAAAAATGGGCCATAGGGTCCAAGGAGTCTGCAACGGGACAGGGGAAGGCCATACAAAGTGTGATTCACCTCGAGTGTTGAAATCAGCTATAACAAGAGGATGCATAAGAGAAGATGGAGTATTCCATATTTTGAAGTCTTTCCATGATGAGCCTTATGGGGGACATTTTGTATAAAAGAGGATAGGACACAAAGCACTGAGAATGGGCTACTATTGGCTGACCCTTTTTAGGGATGCAAGAAGATATGTCCAGTCTTGTGAAAGCTGCCAGAGGATGGGCCAACCTAATAGATTGGATCAAATGCCTCTTCAACCACAACTAGTGGTTGAACCTTTTGATAGATGGGCCTTATATTTTTTGGGTCCTATCAGCCCTCATTATAGGCAGAAAGCCTACATATTGGTTTGTACCGACTACATGACGAAATGGGTAGAAGTTGTCGCTTTGGTGAAATCTAATGCGTAGGCTATGATCGATTTCCTATATGGTGAAATATTTACCCATTTTGGAGTACCCAAGGAAGTGGTTACAGATGGAGGAACTCAATTTGTGTCACATCAATTTGAAGCTCTACTACTGAACTACCATATTCACCATCGGATAGCTTCACCATACCATCCCCAGGCCAATGGCCAGGTGGAAAGCACTAACAAAGTTATTAAATCCGTCCTTACCAAATGGTCGAGAGACATTGTAGAGATTGCGATGATAGAATTACGGAAGCATTGTGGACATACTATACCACTACATGGAATACTATAGGTTTCTGTCGTTATGACTTGGTGTATGGGAAAAGTGTTGTCTTCCCCATTGAATTTGAAATCAGGACTTTGAAGATAGCTACAGAGGTAAACGTAGATGTGACCGAAGCCCAAAAGAGAAGATTGAATTAGTTGAATGAACTTGATGAGAACCATTTGGCTGCTGCGGATCAGACAGTATTAATATAGCAACATAGATCCAATTGGCATGACCGATTCATCAAAAAGAAAGTCTTCTGCAAAGGAGACTGGGAATTATTGTATGATTCAACTTTCAAAAGGGATGTCAAGGGTAAGTTACTCACAAGATGGTTGGGTAAGTTACTCACAAGCTGGTTGGGACCATACCTAGTAGACAGAGTATTAGATAATGGTACAGTTCTCCTGGTAACCATTATTGAGAATCGTACACCATTATTTGCTAATGGTCACAAGCTGCGACTATACCATAATCCCATTTCAAAAGATGCATTCACTTCATATATTGGAGTTGATTTGGAATACCAATTAGAACAAGGGCATGAATCTTTCTCTGCCCCTTTCAATCCTTAGATAGTCGCTGTAAATATTACATAAAATTTTTTGTACATAAATAAATTGATATTTTTACCATTATTTTTATCTTTTTCTTTTGCACTTGATCCGTTTAAAAAAAAAAAAATGTGCAGGGAAGATCCTAAGGAGCAGTGGTCATTATCAGGCCTATCGACCAGGGTCGTCCTTCTGTAACTTCCTACATAAGAAGAAAATTCCTTGAACAAATCTGTTGTAGCTGCAACACTATAATAGTTTGCCTATTTTTTAGTTCTTTTTTGTAGCTGCAATACTATAAAATACCTCCCTTTATCCCATTCCGCATAGCTGCAACACCATAAAATCCTTCCCTTTATCCCATTGGGCGCAACTCCAACATCGTCAAATTGTTGCCTATTTCTCCATTTTTCTATAGCTGCAACACCGTAAACTCCTTCCCTTTATCCCATTCTGTGCAGCTGCAACACCGTAAAATTCCTCCCTTTATCCCGTTCTGTGCAGCTGCAATAACATAAACTCCTGCCCTTTATCCTGTTACGCGTAGCTACAACACCGTCAAATCATTTCCTATTTTCCCGTTTTCCACTAGCTGGAACACCATCAAGTCCCGCCCTTTACCCCATTCCCCACAGCTACAACACCATAACTTAATGCCTTTTTTCGATTCTAGCAGCTGTGCACAGTTCCACTTTTCTCCATTTTTACCTTCTTTAAAAGCTGCGACACCATTCCATTTTTACTATGTTACCTTTTTTGGCAGCTGTGACTACGCCAAAACTGGATGCTTTTTTTATACTTGAGGGCCGTGAATCTGCCAAAATGCCTGATTTCTCTATGGTTCGCGGCTGTGACTCCTCCATTATTGGCATAACTCTTTGCAACCTTGGTTAGTGACTCCTCAAGATTTGGCTCCAATTCCTGATGGCAGCAATTCCAATTTATTTTACAGCATTCATTATGTTTTCGATGAGATTGACATGATGGTTTTTGTCCGCCAAAAGAAAACGTCATTACAGCATGCCTACAATAATGATTAAATTTAAATGGATACACTTCACATGCTCTGCTATTTTCCAAAGGTTACCATGCATCGCATATTTTCGAAGGTATGGTTATGATTATTTACTTGATTAAGCGTTAACTGGATTTGAAAACATTAATCATAACTTCCTTTCTGTGCCCATTATTACACCTGCATATCCGTAATTGTCCCTTCATATGAATTAATGGCCATTTATGTTACCTGGTAACTACAACCTTTCCTAATTTGGTAAAAAAATTCCAAATATTTCCATGCTCTAAAACTTTCTTAATTTACCCAACTCCACTCTCAGTTGTTCATGCATACTTTGTGCTTTAGCCTCTATTATCAGGACTTGTAATTTTTTGAACTGATAAACAATTCTGAAGTCAAATGAACATGGTTATCCCTGCTTGGCATGAACCTCCAAATATGTGAGAACTGAGAATAAATGCCAAAGTTTTCACTATTTTCTAAGTTGTGGGATGGATTGAATTCTTCAAATGCCTGAATGGGTTTCATCACGAGATAGCTCTACAGTTTTCTTTAAATCTTACAAAAATCCACTAAGAGATTCCAGGGTTATGTATATAAGTCTCTAAAGTAATAGTGGGTGAGTTCATTGGCCTTCCTCGGGTGGGAAGAACCTGGTTTGGTCAAAGAACCCCCAATGCTACTTCCATATAGGATTTTCTGATAGAGGAGGAGCACATTCGTCAGTGAAGAAGAGGGATAGTATTACATTCACTACCTTGGCCATGGGATCAAGTAGCAGTTTTCCTCAAGAAGTATATCACCTGTGAAGGTAGGTAACAAATGGTTTATTACTCCGGCATTCCTCTATTATCTCATCTCCATCATAGGGCCTTACTGAACATTCCATTTTATCTACTCAATGATCTACATCATATGGAGGGGTTTGTTAGAACAACCAAGCATCCAAAATCCTCCCTTACCTACCATGGACTAATCAAATTAATAATTTTATTGGCTTGATCTCAATGGAACCAAACCTCGTAGCAATTCACAGGTAAAATTTAGATAAACTAGGAACCCTCCCTTTTTCCTGGCATTCCAATAGAATAAGTAGTAGACGTACCTGTACTCATGGGGCCTATTCAAAACCAAGAGGATCCTACCAATGCACAATTGGGAGGGAATGAAGAGCAACAAGAGGTTTGGAGTCCCTTGAATTTAGTTGGGGGGGGGGGAATGAGACTGGATTGGATGATTAGTCAGATGACTAAGCAGAAGAATTGGAGGAAAATGCTCGAGGAAATCCTGTAGAGAGATTAAATAATACAGAAGCTGTGACAGCAAAGGCTAAAACTAGAGTAGCATTAGATGTTGTGAGAGCTGAAGGCGAGGATGTTAGAGCCATGATAAAAAAAGAAAACATGGAGTTATTGACCATTGAATGTTCCCTTGAATAGGGAGGAACTCTGATTGAGGAAGAATAGGAAAATGCTAAGATAGAAGATATCCCTTCCACATTAGCTACAAATCTAGAGATTCCGACACCATGGAGGAAAAGGAGGAGATCAAAAGAAGAAATACATGCATCACCACCAATAAGACGAAAAAGAAACAGGTCAGTTACAATAGCTACAGCAGCACGGGAAAGATGGGCAACCATAGGGGCACATATCGAATTCCCCATCCTAACACCCAAAGCAAATGATGCCCCACAGGAACCGACTGCAAAAGAACCTCAAATTAAGGGACCTCTTTATGAAAATGATCTATTAAAGGAGAAAGTACAATCACTTCAGAAATAACTAGAAAATTGGAAGGAAGCATGCATGAAACATGTGGAAAGGAAGCTACACACACTAGTTGAAGCTACAGACAAATTAGAAGGATCATCTCCTACTGAGGATGGTGAGGAGGAGGAAAGAGTGGTCTGACCTGTATGTGGAGAACTCTTTAACCAGTTGAGCTACAAATTTAGAGTTCGTGCCTTTATGACACAACAACCCATACTTAGAGCTGTGGAAGAACAAGGAAAACCTGATTGGAAGGATGGTGAAGCTTAGCAAGACCAACTCTAGCAAGGGGAAGTTGCAGACAAACAGGGTGCTGATACACAAGAAGCAACATCTCCAAATATTCCTATTGAAGTTGCTACCCAAATTTGGACAGGTGAAACAGAGGATGAAATTATTCCTGATTGCGTTAAAGAAGTCTGAGTCATGTCTCTTGAACCTTCTCAAGGAACATAACTAATATAGATGGAACCTCAACAGTAGAATGAAAATGAGGTTGAACAAGGTGTTAATATGCAAGAACCAGCATCCATGAATATTCTCGTTGAAGTTGCCACCCAAATGGGGGAAGATGAACTAGCGATTCAAAATATTCTGGAATTTAACGAATAAGCTTGCACTGTGACTCCTGAACCGTCTCAGGACATAGAGTTAATAGAATTGGAACCAAGGATGATTTTAAGGAACCACACTTATTTAAAAGTGTATAAATGTTGTCAAATATTACCAATTCTTAAAATTCCAACTATAAAATTATTGGTGATATTTTTCAAAAAATATTTTAATTTCCAAGTATTTTATATCATTTATATAATAATTTGGTGATTTTTAGGGTGAAACAATTTTACCCTATCAAAATTGGCCAAAACGATGCTTCAAAAACTGCAAAATGGTGAATTTTTTTGGGAGAAAAACATGGAAAAATATCCCACTGGGATAAAATTCGCCACTAAAATTATCCCTGATTGGAACCCCAATAGCAAGAAAATGAGGAAGTTAACTAAGATGTTACTACACAAGAACCAACATCCTTGGAAATTTCTATGGAAACTCTTAGGCTGCAAGAAGAAATCAATCACAAAATAGACATCATTCTTGATTTGGATTTAGGAGAGGATGAACAAATGCAATCACAATCCTCGGGGGACACTGAAATACTTGAATAACAACTCCATATTGAAAAATACAAGAAAGAAACTCTACAATCCCAGCAACATGAAGAAAGAGAAGGGCAAGGCTCTATTACACAAGAACCAATGACCTTGCATCCCCCTCTCGAAGCTGCAGCTGACAATTAGGTAGATAGGGAGATCAAAATTTAGGAGAAGGTTGTCACATAAGAACCAACACCCTCGCAATCAACTGCTAAAGATGTTATAGGTGAACTCCAAAGAGCGGATGTTATTACACAAGAACCAACATCTCTAGAAGTTGTTTCAGAGACACCTATGGTTGAAGTTGTTGGAGGAGAAATTCAAGGAAGGGATGCTGTTACACAAGAACCAGCACCCCCAAAAGTGATTTCAAACGAATAGGATGTTCAAATTACAACATCAGGTGATAAGTTATGGACTCAACTTCCTCAAAATTTTGTGAATTTGGATTCTGATAATGAATAACATCCTAAAGATGGAAAAAACCTGAAGCTAACAAAAGAACTATCAATCTTGAGAATAGAAGTGAGGGAGTGGAGGAGTGAGGTGGAGAGATATCAAGAAGGGATGGTGTCCCTCACTGACCATAGGAAGACCATCATGGAATTGAAGGAAAAGTGGGCAGAAGAACTTATGTCCCAGAAACTCCACAGGGAAGAATTACAGAAGGAGCTAAAGGAGATGAAAAAGTTCAAATCCATTCAGGTGGAAAAAGATCACCTGTATACTCTTTCTCAGGAATTGTTCGGTATCAAAGTACCATCCTCCACTTACCCTATGTTTTTATTTGAGCGGTTCATTTGGTTTAAACTGAGGGCTGTAAAAGAAGGGAGACCATATGAAATAGCGACCTCAGTTAAATTCCTGGAAACATTTCTGGAAAGTCACTTTAAGGACCAAAATTTGTTGTGTGAGCTTTATTTGCATGAATTGGCTTTTAGTTTGGACTACCACTCGAATCATGTCCCTCTCTCATGTGATGTTTAGCTGAGGGATTTTTGCTCCTTTGTGAGAAATCATGTTTAGTGGGAAACACCCTTCCAAACTTTCTCTCATAATGAGGCCCACTCTAACCTTTGGATTCGAAGAAAACCTTAGAATCCTCGTCTCCTCCTTTATTTTCATCAGAGTGTACTATCATGCCCCATATAAACTCAGCGTATAATGGAACTTCAAGAAAAGGTTATTTCTACTTGTGTCAGCCATATTTCCATGCATCAATGAGTGGCTTTGGAAGGTAGCCAACGCATATGGTAGCTTGCCTCTTCAACCCTGAGAAATAGGGATCCCTACTGTTATAGGAATTATTAATAGACACTTTCCAGGGTTGGGGGATATGCTGGATGCATGAAGGAATGCGTGGTTAATTGGCTGGGACTCAAATTCAAATTTCCTCTCATCTGGTGGCCAGCAAAATCATACAGGGAAGACTTCTCATTAACAAGGGTAGAAAAGCAGAAGTGTTGGAGATATTGGGTTCTCCATAAGGGATTGGTGGAAAAACAAGAAACACCTGAATTCCCATACAACTTCTCTTCTCTCCATGAACGAAGTACAATGCCAGATTCAGATTTAGAATAATGGAGTTTGTTTCATGAGGACATGCAACAGAGCAGTTGGGGGGTGATGTTGGGCCCAAAAATGATCCCTTTTTGACCACCCTTACCTACCTCTTTTTGGCTCATCCTACTCTATTGTGTATACTAAACAGATGTTTTTCATTCACTCGGTCCCTTAATTCATACAGGTATGGTTAATCATTGTCTTATTTTATTAATGCTTAGGATTTTTGTAATCAAGGATTTACATCTTAAATTATGCTAGCATATGGTGTTTTTATAAAGATAATTTACAATGTAAAGGATGCAGGTGTAGCAATCCGATCATGCCAATAGAGGGATGAGAATTCATTGCTGAGATGATCTCCATCCATTCCATCATTGCCAAAAGAATGTGGTCCAAGGGTATTATTCCACGTGAGTTGTACAAAGGTGGTTGCAATAGGCTGCAATAGATTCGGACGCAATAGTACGCCGCTGCTCAAACATAGATGCAATCCACGGAGTATCTTCTTGATTGATCATGATCATTATTTCTGGCTCAAGTAACAACTTTCATATATATTCTACTCTCATCTTTCCATGACTGTAACAACTCACTGTAATTAGGACTATAATAACTCACCATAAATAGGGAATCCTGAAGATCGGAGATATTCATGGATTCCTTATAATAGTGGGAAGATGTTATGATCGTAATTGTATAAATACTAGGAACTATTTCAAGCCAATGGTTGAAAAATTAATCAATTTATTCTTTCATCTGTGACTGAGGTTGTGTGATCATATTCCATTTTAATACAAGGAGTTTGATTCTTCTTATCTCAGCATTCTAATGTGTGTTACTTCCATCATCTCTGTGTGATGGATGGGCCCGCCTTCCCACAAGGATTGCTGAATTAATTAGGTATTTTATTTATTCTGTTGCGTGGTTGGATTTTGTGATAATTTCCTTTATTTATAGTGAGCTGCAACAGTCATCAATTTGTTGTGTGTGAATTGAATAATCTGTAATTGCATCTTTTGTGAAATGTAGTGGTGTGGTGTGTGAGTCGACTGTATAGGTTAACTTTATTTTATGCAACTGTGTGATAGTTGTGACAACCATGTTCATCCCTAGTTCTTTCAATCGCTATTTTCTTTAGCTCTTTGCAGTTTGTTTCTTCACATTTATAATTGCAGAATTTAATTCATGTACTTTGAATTTCTAGAATAAGTTGAAATTAGATAGTTGAGACAGATCTTTAGATTGTTTGGTAATTAAAGATTTAACTTTTTGCAAACGTAATCTAGATGTTATTTCCTGAATATTTTAATTCTAGATTAAGGATTGTAAGAAGGTACTTTTGATTGCATTCTTAAGAAGGTAAACTAGATTAAGTAGATGATGGGATGAGTCCGGCTAAATAGGAAAGTAGGGTCATTCATTTAAAGCATCAAATACTTAGTGTTTAAATCATATACAGTGCACATTATCCTTGAAATAAGAGACTTCCCTTGGTTGACAACTAATATTGAACACTATGTATGTTGTCTTTAATTAACTTGCATATAGTGTGCCCAACAAATACAAAATAAATCTTTGATTCCTTCATTAGCGTCAGCAGGTACTTATATAATAGGTATAATCTAAACTATAGTATCATAATTCGAGTACGAATACGATTCGATACGGAAAAAATACATAACAAAAAAATCCAATACGAATAAAATATGAGAGTAGACTTCTTATATATAAAATATTTTTAATTAAATATACAACAATATATAACATTCATATATAGTTAAACATATACAATATTTTTAATGAAATATTAAATATCAACCATTAAATTTTAAACTTAAAAAAATCATTACTTTTTTTTAATATATTTCTTACAACCAAAATTACTCTTAAAAAAAAATATAATACCCTTAATATTTACTAGTACTTACATTTGAAATTAATTAATGAATGTTTAATTGTGTTAGGGTTAACTTTGACTATGGAACAAGCAAGGATGTAAGTGGTTTTGGGCACATGGTTTTGTAACCAATAAATCTAGTGTTGCTATTATATTTGCATATTTATTTTTTTGGCATATTTTTATTCCTATTATATTGAATTACAAAGTATGAAATTGCAAGGTATTTATTTTATAGTGTTTGAATAATTAAAAGTTGGATTTTTAAAATTAATTTTCAAAATTGCACATACATTGAATATTCGACTAATTTGAATTTATTCGAAAATTTCTTACACAAAAAGAAAATACGACTGAGTTATGCTACTATGATCTAAACAACTATTACTCCCATGAATGTGGGATAATGCAACATATTAATTGGGAAACTTAACAACTATTACTTAATCCCCATGAATGTGGGATAATACAACATACAAATTGGATGACTTACAAAGCATATGCATCCAATGAAATATAATAACAAAATAAAGAGGAGGGTTGACATAGGTTCTTAGCATGCCCTCCCTCTTAGAAAAACTATGTCCTCAAAGCTTTATATGTGGAAATTGTTGTTGAATATGAAGGAGTGGTTCCCATGTAGCATCTCATGGTTGCATGTCATGCAACTGAGTTATGACCTCTGTGATGGACTGAGAGTGAATATGACAAGTGCACTTATTGAGGATGGCCTCTGATTCCAAAATGATAGAGCCTTCTTTATCTAGTTCTAGTAAAAATATTTTTTCTCTGATGTTGGTACCAATCACTTTCTTAAGACAAGAGACATGAAATACTAGGTGAATGCGAGAAGAAGGAGCAGCAGCAGTACCCCTAACTCCACGACTTGGGTAGAACTGATAACCTCTTAACCACAAATAAAAACTCTTGGTTTACCTCATGAGGGGAGTTTTTCAATTAGGTAGGGCTAGTTTCCTTTCTCACTTAGCAGGTCCTCTCAAAGGACATCTACTTCTCGATACATGCTGTACTCCTCACAATGAGTTTTAGGGATATGCCCAAGTAATTGCCACGGTTAAGAGGATTGGGTTTATTCCCTGATCTGAATGAATATTAACATTGCAAAAAGAAGAACTACTGCAATAATCATAGCCCCAAGAAGAATTGCAAAAGAAAAAATATTCTCAGAAATTCCACCCAACGAGCCCAAGAAAGTGATTTGATACCAGATGTGATGAACCTCCTATAATAAAATATGAGAATGCATGATGTAACAGAAATAATGGAGCACATAAGAGATTTTATTGATCACATGAAACTTCGAAGGGGAAACCTCCTTTGAGCAAGCTCAATACAAAATAACTCTTCGATGCATTCATTAGCCTCAACACGTACTTATATAGTATTTCTAATATAAACAACTATTACTCCCCGTGAATGTGGTATAATAAAGCATAATAATGGCACCACTTACAAAGAATATGCGTACAACAAAGTATACTAACAAAATAAATAGGAGGGAAAACACGAGTTCTTAACACCCCTCGATAGACCGGTCGTGACCATGTAAACAAGTATAAGAGTATTTTGGTCCCTTAATGGACAACAACTATGTTTCAAGATGTGATTCAAAAAGGGGTGTTGTGTAGATGCATATCCCCAAAATCCTAACTTAGCTACAAGATTGTTTTTCTCCCTCAAACAAAGTTACAATGTCAGTTGTATTAAGTTAATTTTTAGGCTAGCTTGGGGTCATGAACCCACCATTTTTTCTTTAGGATGTGAGATGTGTGCAAATGATGTGTATATGCCCCAACAATATTACAATGAAGATGCAGCGATATCACTACAAAGATGCAAATAAGATGCAGATAAATAGTAGTAAATCACAATAAATATCATCCAAAACAATAATTAATTCTTCCATAACACAAAATAAACACTAGTAAATGAATGTTTAAGGAACTTACCAAGGTGTATGTAACACATAGGTGCTCTCAACTATGAATCTCAACTCAAGAGGCTCACATAGAAGGAAAATAGGATGTCAAAACAAACCAAGGGTTTGTAATGGATCAAATGCGAACAAAAACATGTCAAGAAGGGGTAAAACATAGATAGAGGTTTTGGAACAAGGATGTCAAGCACTAAAAATGATTGAAAAACTATAGGTCGCACCTAACGATGGAAAAGGTGCGGTCAACGTCACATAGACCTGTGTAATATTGATGATTGGGGAAGAAAAATAGAGAGAAGACTAAAATCTCACAAAAAAGAGGATTAAGCGCCACAGGTTACACAAAATCGAGTCACAATAGCGACTGGGGTCACTCCAAAAGTCAAGATAGGAGCGATATGGTGTTCTAGATGAGGTCACACTTATTAGGTAAAAAGGTATGAATTGGGTCATGCTGATAGGGAAAAAACGTGCAACTGGGCTGCAACTTTTGGTCAACTAAGTGTGACTCAAAAAGGACTGGAATGTTTTTGAAAAATGGTTGTCGGCTAGGGCCGACGGGAAGGAACTATGAAAATACTAGTTCAGATCTACCATGAGGGGGTCATATCTATGATGCCTGAAGGTAGTAAAGGAGAACAAACCAATAACAAAAACAACAAAAAAAAATGATCCATATGGATTGAATGAGCGGAGTCACCAAAATTGTAGTGGAGATTTCTCCCCATCTACATACAAAAGTACCAACCCTAGATAATGCAGATCATAGGGTAGAGTTCACCAATAATAATCGAAAGTAAAGCAACAATAACAATATTTTTTAGGTTTTTCAAATATATAATACTAAGTAATGCAAAATAAGAACAAAAGATACAAGTTTTCTAAAATGTTCTCCATCGTAGCCATACTCGGAAATGGTCCCGTAGTTGCATGGTTTGGGTCACTGGTCTCTTCCACGAATAGTTTTCAAATGGGGAATGGATCCAAGTGGGTACAGAGTGAACTCAATGTACACCGTGGGGAATGGCGAGGAAAAAAATGGGAATAATGGCACAAAAATGTATAGTGTGGCTAAGAGCAACTGACAAAAAGTGTTTTGGGGGAGGCCTTCACAATCTATTAACATGATCATCCGAAGGTTTTTGACCCATGGTATTTTATTGTCCATCGTATTTATCTATGTTTTTTTTACCCATTCTCACTTTTAGGGTTTTTTACCCTTTTTTGGAGCCAGTGGGGATAAATCACAATAAATGCTCAACTTTGATCCATTGATGGGGAAGGGATAATAATGTTTTGGACTATATTTAGTGGAAATATAGTTTTGAAGGTCAAAATGGATGAAATAATGGAGGCAATATGAGTTAACAGTATCAATTCTCTCACTCAAGCTCTCCTTCATATAAAATAATGTAAAGCTAAAGATGGCAGTGCTCATTTTGTAGAATTTTTGAACTCAAAAATTGTTTTCCAAGAAACCTACTTTCAGTTATGGATTTTATAGAACTAGTTTCTTTTTTATTAAAATAAATTTATTGTTTTTTTAGATGAAATTTCCTTTAATTTGTTTGAAATGGTGTGGTGGTTGCAATATGATGATGTCTATTTTCATATTATTGTTTTTTCCATGTAATTTCCTTTCCTTTCTTTGAAATGGTGTCTTTTGATTTTTTTTTCTTCCACTTGAATCCACAATGTGCATCCTCAATGTCTATTTCCCCCTGCCTTTTTGTAAAACTTGGGAATACATTGAATCAAATAGACAAGAAAAAGCTTAGAAAATATATTGGTTTTATTCTATAAAATAAAACCCACAATTGATTTCAGAGCTAAAGCGTTGATGCCATTCTAGGGTAATATTTATAAGAACAACCAGAAAGGTTGGATTTCCCAAGAACTAGGTTCATGTACAAACATGTATAAATGAAAGAATAAAGGTATCAGCCACAATGAAAGGATGGGTTCCTAACAAGAAAGGATCCATGGCATTTTCCATCTCAAAGTGAGAAAAATTGCAGTCAAAATGACAGAAAACTAGCTACTTTCACCAAATTCCCGAAGGCACCGATATCACAGTCACATGGAATTTTGGTCCAAATGCAAAGCTCATAGAAGACTAGTATAAAGATATTGAGTGTAATAAAATGCTAAAAAACCTATTACTCTCGACATGTAACATAAGGACAAGACACCATGTGTAACAAGTTAAAAAGGCCCAAGGTCCTCAACATTGAATGCAAGAGAAAACAAATTGGTATTAGAATGAAAATGATGTTATTCAGTCAAAATTGAAGAACAAAATGCTTATTGGCAATGTAGGTGAAGCACCCCAATTGATTAATAAGGTATTAATTGAAGTTAGATTACACCCTCATCAAATTTCAACTTATAGTTCAATCAGTTCCAAACTTGTGTGAATTATTCATAAGCAAAGCTAAATAGGGAATATGGAAATCATGGACATAGCTACTTACCAGTGTCACATGTTCCTTTCATGTGAAGACAACCTTGAGTATATACGACAACTATAGTTACTAAATAGAACAACACCAAAAAATTGATCAATCATCTTTGGGATACATGATAAAGAGATCCATTTACAACATTATGAGTTCATGACCAAATAATGCTTGAGGGTTTATGGTATTAATGGTCATCATATTAGTGTTTACTGGAGATAATACACCTTGGTATTGTCTCTGGGTAGGTTCCCATGCATGATCCCTTTGATTTAACACTCACTTAGATATGTTTAGACCACCACTATGGCGTCTTTCCTCATCAGAGCTACTCAAGGTATATCATGTATTGTAATAATAGAATTATATTATTCCTTCTTTTTGTTTTTTCACCATTTTTATTCTTTTGAAAGTGGTGTGTTCTCTTTTAATAGCTAGATATTTTTGTCAAAGTGCTTAACACTCATCTACATGGTATGTGAACCAACATGCTAGGACAAAGGAACACAAACATTATTTATTTACAGGTACAAAAGAATGAAAATTGCGAGAAGAATGAAGTTTCGAAAGGAATTTATTCTCATGCCATATAATTACTTTGCATGGGAAGTAAAAATGGAGATATTTCTTTGAAGTAGAGGACTGTATAGTATTTTTATTCCCATGGAGGTTGATCCTACATGATCCATAAAAAATTCTGAATACCTCAATAAAATGGATGAGGCCTATGGATCCCTCTACATGAATCTAAGGAGGAAACACAAATGGTTATCTCCATTCTCTCCAATATTGGACGAGAATACTATGTTTTTGTCTCCATGTTTCATTCATTGAGGCCAAGTCACCTCTGATAAGAACTCGATCGTTCCCACTCTTTCATTTTTTGTGGAATATCTGACTCAAGAGAATCTGTTATACATTATTTATTTGCAGGTACAAAAGATTG
>LPNX011105273.1:97592-123825 GCA_001517045.1 Pseudotsuga menziesii
CTATAGGAATCTCTCCACCAACTAAGGGATCAGTGAATGGAATTCCATGCCCCTCTGTCGAGTGTGGAACATGAAACTCTGGGGCGTCGCTACTGGCATAAAGCATAAACTGTAAGTTCACAAAATTAATATATTAGCTCAAACTATACATACGTGTACAAAGAGTGAAATAAATGAAGAATTTATTACAATTAACCATATACAAACATCACTCAAAAACCACCGAATACAACATCTGACGAAAGACCATAGCATGGACAACCACACGATGTGCACTCCTGAGGCTGAAAAGTAGGCTGGCAATGTGCTGATGGTGCTGCACTAGTAGATGGTCCTGTAGTAGATGGGGGTATTGCACTAGTCGGTGGCACTACACTAGAAGATGGTTCTGCACCATGACGACCTTGTCCCTTCCTCACCCAGATGTACAACACCGGAGACAAATGTCCCTTCCTCACCCATATGTTGAACCATAGTGCTATGGTGAACAACGGCCCGTGCCAAACTCAAAAATGCATCATGTGTCTATGGAATAACACAATATATAGGTGGGAAATTTGGCCCAGGCAACTGCCTACGAGGTGTAGGGATAGGGAGATCAACATCTCGAAGCCTCGCATTGGGTCAGTTTTGGGGCATCCCCCCACCGATCCCCTGAAATTCCAATATATCAAAATATTTTACGTGTTTACCCAACACGAACTCTTCATACATCTTCCGAAAGAAATACAAGGGGATTTCCCTATTGTTGTGTGGTGGCATATCAAAAACCATATACCATCTGTCTATCCAGTTATCAACAAATGGTTGATATGTGCACCACTCAATAGAGATATGTGGCCTATTTGCATTTGGGATTTCCCTTGTGCGAGGGTCCATAAACAATAAAAATATATGCTCTTTGGTAATTTTCAACTTTTTTATTGCACTGTAGCTAAGCCTATCAGCGTATTGTTGTCTTTTTCTTTCTCTATATGATGTAATATCATATAGTATGTTGCTTGACAATGTAATAGTCTCAACAATTGCATCCAAAGTGGATGCAAGTGAACATGGAATCCTATCACCACCACTAAAAGCAGTACTTGGACCTCTCAACTGGGCAAGCTCAATCAATATTTCAGCATTGGTGTCCATAGCCGCAACTGCAATAAAAAAATCAATAAGGAAATAATTAGAAACGTATACATGGAATATAATGACATCTCTTCAAAATTGAAAATGTAAATTAAGGAAAACTCAAGTTACAAGCAATTTAATGGCATTCACTTCCATGCATTTAAAACTTAAAATTAAACATTTAACAATTAAATAGTGAGTTTCGTTCAACTTCTTTCTAGAAGTTAAGGCACTTCTTCACCCTCATTGGTGACTTTTCCATGCACACTTGGGTTTAAACTTCTTTGAATTTAGGAGTGATATTTTGACATTTTTTGGCTTTTACGTCCCTTGGATATGTAAAAGAAAGGGGCAAGGGACTATTAGGAAATGTGAGGCAATAAAAGGGGTGATACAGGGCTGCCACCATATCCTCTAAATATAATTAACTCAATCATGGTTGGGAACACTCTCACGATGCACTCTAGGTAGTTCATGGGTGTTCACGATTTCCATTGTTGTATAACCATGGAAACCAACCAAAAGTTACATGGAAAATGGAGAATTTGTGGACTAGACTACAATTGGTTGTAGATGAGCTTAGAGACTCAACATGTAGAAATATATTACCCATTGCTTTTGCTATTTTAAAAAATGGTTGATAAACCTAGTGATGCAAGGGCATAGAGTGTTTGAGTAAAGTCATTTACGTCTTTGCTCGATCTAGGGATCTTAGGGAGACCTAGGGTCTCACATGTTTCTAATTTTATTTATTATGTTTATAGGATAAAAGAAGCAGAATTCGTGGTCTTGTGTTTGCTGACATGGGTTTCTTACACCTTGTTCCTTATACCGTATTTTTATGTTAGTTCTACCAATTTGTGTGTAATATCTAAGGCTTCTATTGTAATTGGAACATAAGCTAGCTTGTCCATTACTCTCTCTTGCATATTGTGGATAATTATGAGATATGTGTTGTTTAGAACCCTACTCAGTAGTACTTTTGTGTCTCTCTTATAGTATTTTTGTTCTTTTTTGTTTATGCCTCTCAATCTCATTATGATGTGGGTTTTCTATCTTTCTTTGTCTTTAATTTGAATGTAGATATATATTGTTTTTTTAATTGTTAAAACCCTTGTCTTATAATTTTAGCCTCCTTCCACACGCACTCTATACTTGTGTTTGTTTTATATACTTCTAGCCTTTTGGAACATTGAATATCTATTAGACATGATGTTTTTTATTCTTATAGCCTCTTTTAGTTTGAATCCATCAAACATTAGCTTGGGAGTTGTTGGGTTGATTATTCTATTAAAAAACACAATTATAGGTTAAAAATTGACAAAAAAAGAATGCTTTGGGTGATTGAATTACCTTGTTGGATGACAATTCATGAGTGAAATCTCCTCCCCTCCAACTAAATCAGATCCTCCAACAATCCCAAGCACTTAACTTGCTCCAAAACACTCCAATTGGCAGCCGTTTTCACGTTCCCAATAAGTAAAATAGACCGCGGGTTTCAGTCGTGTGTATATAAATTATTTTTGGTTTTCCAAATCACGTACGCGTTTTGTAACTACAGATCACGAGCACGTTTTGTAGTTCTATAACACGTACATGATATGGTTTCCTATCCTACGTGTCCCATGACATGTCAGGCTCGGTTTGAACCATAGCAAGTGCTATGTAGTAGAAACGTGTTGTATTTTTTGGTAACATGATCATGTTTTTGAAAACTAGGATTGCATCTAAAAGGTCCCTCATCTTCTTGCATTGACCCGAAAGAAAGGGGAGAAATGTGCATAATGTTAGAAAGGAGTGCATCAAGAATGCTCATGCATGAATAACATAGATTAGATGGTGCAGATACTTTAGAAGCACAAACTTAGGGATCACATTCTATAGGTAGACAAGAAAAATCCCGAAGATCATGCTCTCGAGAAAGGTAACTCTAGACATGCTTTGATTACCATTAATTCCTCTCTCGATACACATATTGTAGATTCAAGTGCATTAGATCACATGGCCTCAACAAATGAAGCTTTCTATTCATTGGATGAATGCAAAGGTCCTCCTATACTCATGGGGGATGATTCTTCTATCAAGATCACCAACAAAGGCATGATTGAACTTCATCATGGTACCTTTGATAATGTGCTACATGTTCCAAAAGTTTCGTTGAATCTTCTCTATGTCTATCAGATTACAAATTTGGAACTATAAAGAGAGTTGAATTCACTCATGATGTTGTCAATATCATTAACATAAAAACAAACTCTAAAGTTTCCACTAGTGAGGTAAATCAAAGATCTAGGTTGTACACCTTTTCTGAATTCATTGAACCAAATTTTTCCTTATTACTTACACATGTTGATGATAGCAGTAGCTTATGGCACTAAATATTTGCTCATCTTAATTTCATATTCATGCAACGACTCTACAAGTAGGGAATGTTGATCGGCTTTCCCAACATTCATTTTTCCAAAGGATTTTGTCAATGATTTGTTCTTATAAAACATCCTCAAGAGAAGTTTGAAAAAGGGAAGGTTTGGAGGGAATATTCTCCTTTGGAGATCATTAATAGTGATCTAATAAGACCCTTTTCTCATTAATCCATTAGCAAGGTTGGGTACGTGCTTACATTTTTTGATGATTTCTCATGATATCCTTTGGTGTATTTTCTATGGAAGAAAACATGATTTTTTTTAGCGTCTCAAAGACATAAGAGTACTTGCGTAGAATCAATCCAAGAGGAAGATCAAAATCCTCTGCACAAACAATGGGGGGGATTATGTGACCAAGATTTTTCAATGTCTACGTTCATAGGCTTATATACAGTTACAACATACAATACCATATAGTGCACAACAAACTGAAGTGGTTGCAAACCAGAAGTTACCCAGTTTCAAATATTTGGAGCACATGCATGGGCCCGCATACCCTCTCAAACAAGGAAAGGATTACATCCTCATATCACTGCATGCATATTCATGGGATGTCTTGATGATTTTAAGGGTTACAAGTTTTTTTATACCATAATAGATAAGATATTTATTTAGCAAAGTGTCCATTTTGAGGAAGACCTCTTGCATGCACAATTGGAGTCACATGCAGAGAGCTTTGTTCCTATTCTTGAACTAGAGTTATGTGCCGATGATTATAATCATCTAGATCATGATTTAGATTTGAGTTCCAAACATGAGGAAGAACATGAGCATGAATGTGTTGAACCACATCGTATCTCCCCTAAGAGAACAAGGAGCTTAAGAGATATATATGCACATATCTCCCCACAGGACGCAGGTGACCTTGTGGGGGATCTGATGGATCCAGAGATGATGAGGTCCTAGTTTGAGGATCCTTCTCATGCAATCACACTACAGAATCAATGATTACCATGCATTGTTACATGGTTCCACTTTTATATCCATAGGCCTATGCAGAGGGTGCATGAAACCCCTATAGGAAGTTGCTATGCATGAGGACTACAACTCTCTCCTCGAGAAAGAGAGTTGGGATTTGGTTCCGCTTCCTTCATACATGAAGCTTGTTAGATGCAGGTGGGTCAATAGGACTAACAAGGAACCATGAAGATAGATCAACATATACAAAGTAAAGGTATATTCCAAAGGCTTTCAACATGCTCATGGGATAGACTATGATGAGAGCTTTGCTCCAGTAGCAAAGATGGATTCCATTCGATTGGCACTTTTGATTTCTACAACAAAGAGGTTGGAAGTCCATAGATGGATCTGAAGAATGAATTTATTCATGATATCTCTGACAATATCTACATGGAGCATCCACAAGGATTCATACAAGATTCATCCTTGATTTGTAGACTAAAAGAAGTCTCTCTATGGACTCAAGGAGACCCCAAGAGCATGGTATGCCAAGATGGACTACTACCTATAGTCCTAAAACATTGTATGATGTAAGTAATATACAAATGTATACAAGATTATGAAAACTAACTCACTTCTGCTACTGGTTTTATGTGTGGATGATTTGTTGATCACTAGTATCTCAAATGCAACACTTGTTGCAGACAAGAGGATTTTCCATGATAGGCTTTTGATGACAGACATGGGTCCATTGCAGTTCTTCCTTTGTATTGAAATCAACCAAGATGCCTTAGGAATCAAACTATCTAAGGCCAAGTATTCATGTGATCTCCTAGAGAGATTCTATATGAAAGATTTCAAGTGTGCACCGACTCCTTTACTATGAGGGGTCAAACATTAGGATGGTGGGGACACTCCATTGGTTGATAAAAATCTATAAAGACAACCAGTGGGTATCGTGTTATATCTTACACACTCTATATTACACCTCTTGTATGTAGTTGGGGGAGTATCTCGGTTCATGCAAGATCCACATGAGCTACATTGGAAGGGTGCTAAGTGGATCCTTCAATACGTATAGGGAAACATTACCTTTGGGATTCACTATGTAGTAGATTCTGTATTGGATCTCATTAGATTTAGTGATTCTGACTAGGTTGGTGATAGAATTGATTGGAATTCCACATCTAGATAATCATTCAATTTAGCTTCAAGTCCCATTTGTTGGTCGAGAAAGAAGTAGGTTTCCCTTTCTCTATCTTCAACCGAGGCCAAATATAGGGGTATTCAACATAACCATTCATAATTTTATGGTTACAAAATTTCTCACACAGTTGGGCATCCAATTCCACCACCCTACTGTCATGGTTTGAGAGGCAAAGCACCCTTAATTTCTTCAAAGATTGAGTAGAGAGGAAGTACAGAGGAAACAAGCAAAGAACATATAGATTCACATGCACTACATGAGAGATTTGGTACACGATACGATCATCAACTTGCAATTCTGTCCTTCACCTCAATAGACTCACAACATCTTCACCAAGACCTTCAATAAGCAGTAATTCCACTCTCTCAGCGATCACCTTGGAGTGAAGGACACAATTCCTTAGCAACTACCTTTTTCTTCTTTTTCTACATTGTACTTTGAGGGGGTTTTCTCCCCATGAGGTTTTCCCTCTCTCCTCATTTTATTTCAGTGTCCATTGGTTAGTTTTTTTTTTGGGACCTATTATGGCCTTAGTTGTTGGGGCCCTTTCTTTATTACCCCATAGTAGTGTTGAGGAGGGGTGTTGGAGAAACTAATCCTTGGTAATATCACTAGGTAGATGCCCAAGCAAGATCCCTTTGTTTTATCAATGATTTGGGGCCCTTTCTTTATTACCCCATAGTAGTGTTGAGGAGGGGTGTTGGAGAAACTACACCTTGGTATTATCACTTCATGTCTTAGATCTCTTTAGCTCACAACTATAGTGACTTGATGTGTTAGATCTCTTTAGCTCACAATTATAGTGGCTTCCTTCGGTTTAGTTTTTCACCATTTTCTACTTTTGCAAGTTCTGTGTTGTCTCTTTATAGCTAGATAATTCTATTAGTTCTTCAACAATCATCTACACTATTCACAAATGAATTAATTGCAATGAGAGAAGGGAGGTTCTCTCATGGTGGGAAGATCGTGTCAAAAGTTAGTCACTTATGCTAGGCGACATAACAAAAAAACATTTTGTTAACCGGCATAAATAAAAAAAATGAAAAAATTATATTGTGGATTCATATATTTATATAGTGGCCACTCAATACAAAATCAATTCTCCAAATAATAAAACTAAATGAAAAGTAATTAAAAGATCAGTGTTAAACTTGTATTTATCACTCAAGTGATCAAAATGTTTGACGTGTAATTTTTTTGTGAACATTTAAAAATTTAAGATAAAAATAGCTTACAGCTAAAGAAATTGGATCCCTCGAGGTCCTTTCTAGATCCATGTTTAAGATGGATCTATGCTGATGGTTACAACATTTCAAACCCAACTTCAATCTCTCCTCCACTCAACCCATGTAAACTGTTGTGAATGTACAATGACAAAGCCAAGTTTAAGATTATCTCAAGCGTGGCATGTGAGGACCTCTCAGCCCTGTCCAAAGTTTGTAATGATGCTGTCCAAAAAACTATCCTGATATGATGCTGTCCAAAAACCATCATATACGATCCTTATAAACAACAGACCAAACCCATGTTACGATTCCGAAATATCAACAACAAAAGTTGCTCGACTCGCCGCGACATGGTAAATCACTAAAGCTCTATCCTTCCAGTCGCGATGCAGTGGACATTGTTCCATATATAAGGACTCTATTCTCTGATACGAAGGACTCAACTTGCGGAGGAAACCTCCGTAACTGACAGGATTGGTTTCATCACTAAGCCATAATTGACTGGATGTGTTAGATCTCTCTAGAACACCACTATGTGCCTTTCTTTCTCATTGGTTTTTCACCATTTTTCTGCTTTTACAAGCTTTATTCGATCTTTATAGCTCGATCTTTTTAGGTCTGTAAAACGAATAAGAACATAGCGTATCCAAGTGGTGCCTTTCTTTCTCATTGGGTTTTCACCATTTTTCTGCTTTTAGAAGCTTTATTCGATCTTTATAGCTCGATCTTTTTAGGTCTGTAAAACGAATAAGAACATGGCGTATCGAAGCGGAAAAGACAAAAACAATACAGGACAGACTGAGTCCACTACAGAGCTGCTCAAAGACAGTAGGGCAATGATGTTTCAACAATCATCTACAGTGTTTACAAATGAATTAATGGTTACAAGATTACAAACCCAACTTCAGTCTCTCCTCTACTCATCCCATGGAGGCCATTGTGAATCTATGATGACGAAGACAATTTTTTCCATATTTAAGAATATCTCAACTGTGGCATCTCAGCTCTGTCCAAAGACCATCTTGATCTGATACTGTCAGAAAACCATCTAGATATGGTACTGTGGAAGGATGTAGAAGGTCATCTCCCCAATCCTTATAAACAACGAACCAAACCCATGTTGCGAGTTAGGATTCAGAAATATCAACAACAAATGTTGCTCGATTCTGCCCGACATGGTAAATTAAGACATTACATTTCAAAAGGAAATGCAAAAAAATATGAGGATAGCAGCAACTACTATAATGCTTTGTGCATTCCCGGTGATATTATCTAATAAGTCTAATTGAAAGTTGCAAGCCATCAATAATGGAATAAGCTAGCTATGGAGCAAACCTCCCTCCATCCAGTTGACTTTGCTCCTCCTCCGTCCCATGGAGGGAGGTTTGCTCCATGGCTAGCCCACGCCATCAATAATTAAAAGTGAAAAAAATCAATAAGTAGGAATAAATCATCTAACAAGCATTAAAAAATAATATAGTCCAGTAAATTTGAACGAAAAACTCATTAAGGTATTTAACAAAAGCATTGATAATATTTTGACAAAATCATAAAGAAAAAAGAAATAAGATCACAATTACTTTTCAAATTTTTATAAACAAAGCTATAGTTCAAAATTTTCATAAACAATTAATTAATAATTCAATTCTATCCCACAAAATCAAAATATTGAATCTATAGATTGAGCGAAATTAAAGTGCTATGCATTAATATTGAAAATGTAAATCTAGGAAGATCAAAGTGTTATTGAAACATTAGTAAGTCACTATGAGTCAAGGTATAATAAAAGACCTAATCATAAATCAAGTCTCTTATCTAGGTATATGTCTATAGTTGAAGGGTACCACATTGATCAAAGAAACAAAAAACAGTCAATTAGAAATCAAGTCTAGTATTTAGGAATTCTATATGTATATATATATATATATGAAGGGTAGCACTTGTTTCAAGAAATAATACAATATTAAATAATAATTCAAGATTAATACTTAGGAATGCTATATGTATAGTGAAAGGGTAGCACTATGATAAAAGAATAATAAAAACCCCAATAAAAAAATAAGTCTACTATTTAAGAATTGTATATGTATAGTTGAAGGAATCCACAAGGAACAAAGAATAATGAAAGACTAAATCAAGAAACATGTAACAACACTAAACTTTTTCATAACTAGTAAATCCTACCATGCCCCAAAGAAAATTGTTGTTTAATTATTATGTCAAATCATGCATATCAATGAAAATGAAATTCAACATTACATGTTTTTTGGACATGTCATCAATAACACTATCCAACAACAAGATACTATCACCATGGTTAGGTGAATGGCACAAAATTCAAATATTGTAGTGTCTACCAGCACAAATCATGGCTTGCATAAAAATAACTTCAATAAGAAATAAAAGAGTGACCACCCATAAATAAAACAATGAAGAGTTTATAGAAGTAGTTGCAATATTTATCAAAATTTTAAAAATACAAATACTTTGCAAAAGATGCTCGAAGATATTTACAAAATAGTTCAATTAAATGTCGCACATATACCAAACCATACTCCTTGATGTTCAAGGTCAACCATAGTATTTGAAGAATTTAATGAATCCAAACAAGATAAATATGGACTAAAGGTTTCAAAACAAATTCTTGACTACAACAAAGAAAAAGAACACGACTTAGGAACATCAAAATATAGATGTTGTTTTTCCATCACCCTACACTAATAAATGTATCATTCGAATGCCCATTGATTTTTACCCCTAACTTCTTCCCCCTCTTGAGGAGTATAATCATTCTTAATGTTGAACTTTTTCCTTATTTCTTCAAGGGTCTTCCCCTTCATCATACATGCCACAGTCTCACATGTCAGGTCTAACAAATTTTTTATGCTGAGATAATATGCAGCCTGCACAAACCGAAAAGGTTAATAAGCAAAATTTTCCACAAAATATACAAAAATATATATAAATTTTGAGAAGAAAACACATGCAAAACATTACTAAAC
The DNA here is from genome assembly GCA_001517045.1 of Pseudotsuga menziesii. NCBI lineage: Eukaryota > Viridiplantae > Streptophyta > Pinopsida > Pinales > Pinaceae > Pseudotsuga > Pseudotsuga menziesii. The sequence goes on from LPNX011105273.1 coordinate 107,470, forward strand.
AAGTCCAAAAAATATTATAGAAAAAAGAATAATGTAGAAATGAGAGAACTTGAGTAATTTATTTAATAGAAATAATTCAATAATATTAAAATACAAGGAAAAGAATCATCTTACTAAGATTTCAATTTCAAATGTTTAAAGAACCATGTAAATTTAAAAAATAAAATAAAAATGTTAATGAGGCATTGATATACTTTAGAGGATTGTCTCCAAATGTTCCCTTTTTCATGTGATCCACTTCACCCCAAACCCACAGGGAATCCAAGGTATGGAGAGGGATAATTTAGGTAGAGATTTCAAACTTGCAAATAAGAAAAAATAAGTTTTTAAAGGAATATTTCTTAACTATACAAATCACTAATAAAGTGTTGGTTCCATATTGAGGTCAACATATTTTACAAATCTCAAAAAGGGGTTTCATTCTTGCTATGCTTTGACCAAGGGATGAAACCACCCTTAAGCTCTTAGATACTTCGGGGAAAAGTTTCTACAACCAAAGCACTATGCTATTTTAAAATTAAAAGACTTAAGGTTTTTGTTTCCAAAATTGCACAACAATCACACTTGAAAAAAATGCATATAAATTTATCAAACATCATGATTGCATAGGAACAATAAAATATGGAAATTAAATAAACATATAAGCAAGAAAAATAAATTAGGATACATTATCTCATAATTATTTTTTCCAAAAAACAATATCTCAAAATATTCAAAGAATAAGAATCATTACACTCATGCTTCATAAAAAAAAACCATATAATTCTCTAAAAATACCATATAATTGGATTCCTCAATAAATAAATAAATTAACTTTCAAACCTAATACATGAAGTTAAATGGGTTAGATGAGAGTTGGATAGGAATCAAATTTATGCCTTTCCTATGAGAGGTTACTTTCTCTAGCACAACTTATGATTTTGGTCAATGCCATATTGCCTTTTGGATTGACACTCCAATATTCTAGAATGACTATAAAAGATGTCCCTGAAAGCAACTAATAAAACTATTCAGAGTGTCGGTTAAGTGTAAAATCCCTTTATTCCACCTCAATATGCCTTTCAAACAAGATAGGTCTTATTCATTTTCCTTTCCACACCTTAAATATGGGTAGCAAAACCCCCAAAAGTAAAATAAAAAAAATATGAGAAGTTATAAGACACTACAATTTTGACACACTAATTATTTTAAGAAAAAAAACCTTTGAACAATAAAGAGAAAAGCAAAATCTTCAAACCATAGAAATTAGCTCCAATAAATGTGGCTGAATTGGTGAAATCAAGTTTCTGCAAAGCAATTGGTGAAAGGGATTTCTATAATTGGAAGCAAATCAGTTTTACTGTCTCATTATTTCAATATTGCAATGATACATATAAAATCAATAAAAAGATTAAAAAAATAAATAAAACAATTATAAAACTTCTAATTAAAATGCCCAAAAAAGTATTCCATTTATGATCCTTCAAACTTCACCTACTCACAAGCTTCATTAACCCTTAAATTAAATACCACAATAAGCAATTCATTAAAAAACAACTCTCCACCACTTTAGAGACTCCAAGTTAGAATGACTGAAAGAAAACAGGGCTCCCCTAACCCTGCAAAAGAGATGTTCAGCAAGAAACTCCCCCCAAAAAAAAACCTTAAAAAGGTGTCCAAGGACAAGGGAGAGAAGGAACAATACAATACAGAATACTAAATTCATTAAAAAACAATTCTTCACAACTTCAGAGACTCGAAGTTAGAATGACCGAATGAAAACAACAACGCTCCCGTAACCCATCAAACATGTTCACCAAGAAACTCCCCCATAAAAACCCTAAAACAAGTGGGCAAGGACAAGGGAGAGATGGAACAACAGAATCTAGAATAAGCCATTCATTAAAAAACAATTATCCACCACTTCAGAGATTCCAAGTTAGAATACAGCACTCCCCTAACTAGCAAGAATCTTCGCTCCAAAAAAACCCTAAAACACTTGAGTAAGGACAAGGGAGAGAAGGAGTAAAAGAATCCAAAATAATCAATTCATTAAAAAACAATTCTCCACCACTTAAGAGACTCCAAGTTAAAATGACTCAAAGAAAACAAAGCTCCCCTAACCCATCAAACGTGTTCAGCAAGAAACTCTCCCATAAAAACCCTAAAATAGGTGGGCAAGGACAAGGAAGAGAAAGAACAACAGAATCTAGAATAACCAATTCATTAAAAAGCAATTATCCAACACTTCAAAGATTTCAAGTTAGAATGACTGGAAGAAAATAGGACTCCCCTAACCCATCAAAAGTGTTCAGCAAGAAACTGCCCCCTAAAAAAACCCTAAAACAAGTGCTCAAGGACAATGGAAAGGAGCAACAGAATGCAGAATAATCAATTCATTAAAAACCAATTCTCCACCACTATAGAGGCTCCAAGTTAGAATGAAAGAAAACAACGCTCCCCTAACCCATCAAAGGTGTTTAGCAAGAAACTCCCCCAAATAAACCCTAAAACAGGTGAGTAAGGACAAGGGAGAGAAGGAGCAACAGAATCCGTAATTTACTATAATGCAAAACAATCAAATCCGGAACTAAATCAAAATCAGTTTTTGAGAGAGAATACCTTAACCAGGCCGATCAAAGTGGCCTGATCGACTTCAACGAATTCCTTATCCCAAGTCTTGATTTCGTCGTGGGTAGGAGCTGACCTCTCTTCAGCGGGATTCTTAGCCTCGACATGATACTTGCAGTATTCGATGACCTTCGAAAGTATCTTGCCAGAGACGTTAGTGAGAGGAATGGACGCTTCGGCGGTGCCAATATCCTCGACCATGAGCTTGATGTACTTAGATTCGAAGGCGATGGACTGATTGACCTCGAACAGTTCGTTATCTGAGCTCTTCAAAGTCAGCTTGGATTCCATGGCTACCCGCTGGTCTGAATAAACGGAAACGACTTAGAGTGAGCGAAGACAAGTCTAATCGAACTTTTCCCAAATGATCTACCCGCTGGTCTGACTAAACAGAAACAGAAACGTGTATGAGTGAATAGAAGCGTAAATGAACTTTTCCCGAATGATCCAAAATCCATATGCCTAAAGAGCTCTGGCGCTTTATTTATTTATATAGTTGCTCATGATCGAACCAATCCATGCCACTACTTTTTTTATGTTTTGTTGATTTTTGTTTTCTTTTAACTCCGGTTAACTTAGCCATATATATACATATTTTTATTATTTACTTTAACTCAGTGTAAAGTAACTAAGGCTGGGTATGGGATGTGGTACGAATACTAAGGCTGAATTGGTGGCACTTTGGGCATTACTCACATTGGCGAGAGAACTGAATATTGATTACATAAGAATTCTGGGTGATTCAATGGCTATCATCGGCTGGGCCAGAAAGGAACATCCCATCCGTAACAACAAACGTTTTGGATGGCTTAACAGGACTGCTGAGATCATCGATACTTTCCAGCATATCTATTTTCAGCATCTACGTAGGGAGCATAACATTACAGCTGACAGACTATCCAAAAGAGGATTAAGGATAAATGAAGGTTACATATATATTGAAGAGCATCTGGAGGGTAGTAGGTGCTCTTGTAGAAATACTAGATACTATTAGCATGGAAATAGGTATGTTCCACAGTACTAGTATTTGAGAGGTAGACTGTGTATAACTTCAGAACTTCTTTTTTGAATTACTTATATCAGAACTGATAGGTATTTTGTGGTGTTTGTAATGTAAACTGAATACGAAGAATCATAGGATAGAGGGGGAGATAGTTTTATGTTGATGAGAGGATCATGGATGTATATTGATACTATTGTATGGATAAGTCTCCTTTGATTTCTAATAGAAATAGCAAGGGACTGTTTTTTCCCTTTACGTGAAAAACTATAATCTAAAAGTTTTAGGTTTTTCTTTTTTTATAAATTTATTGGTGATAAGCATAGCCAATCATCGTAGGCTCAATTAAAAAAAAAGGCCATTGTGGTCACCATACCTTTGACCCTTCGTGGTCAATGCAGACCAGTTTTATGGTCACATATCTTTGACCCTTAGTGGTCAATGCAGACTAGTTTGGGTAGGAAATTATTCTTTTAAATAATAGTAGTTTAATGGTTAGATGTTTTGGATTTGTTTTTTTATTTTTTATTTAATTTGGGTTAAATTTGTTTTCAAAATCTGAATTTTGAAGTCCCCAAATAATATTTTATTAGCCTCAAATATCTTAAGGGCAACAAGATTATGCAAGTTTAACAACTATTATGTGTTTTTTTAAAAATCAATATAAAAGTTTAACATTATTATATTAAAAACAAGCCAGAAAAAGCTGATATGGAAAAGTTCAAATTTATATAAGTTTTAGGGTTTTCTTATTTTATAATTTTTTTCAAATTTATACAAGTTTTAGGTGTTTTTTTATAAAATTTTACCCACTTATTAGTGTTTGGTCTTAAAAGGCAAAATAAATAAATGCCCATTATGGTTTCAATACCCTTAATGTGGGATAGTTTGGGTCACAAATGATCACTTTTAATATGGAAAGAAGTAAGGTCAAATATATATTTTTTATTTCAAAAAAATTCCAATGAGCCTTATGGTTAAGAATATGTGTCACAAAGGCATAGGGTTGTTCCTTAGCCCTTTGTGACAAGGAAAGGGTAGGTGAACCCTATTATATGTTGGAATTAGAGTGGGACTTTATACTATCTAATATTCTAATTGTCACACACCTAAAAAAATCCATTAAAAATCTATTACTCTATGGTTAGTTATTTTGTTGTAACATGTAATTTTTTGTTGTAGCATCTTATATTTGTCATATCATGCATTTACACATGTAATTTAACTTGCACTCGTTCTATGTTTGATGAACACGTTATGCCACTTGTGGCATTGTCTTCGGGTGACCACGATGAGATAACAAACTTGTCAAGGTGATGTTTTAAGTGCTTTATGTTTATTTTAAAGTTTGATTGTTTAGGACCTAACCCTAAAAACTAAGTCTTAGTTGGAGCTAACCCTAAAAATCCACCCTCCTTATTAAAAACCACCCTTGTAAATATATATTTGGCAAGGGGGTAAATTAAAATTTTTGTTTAACGGCTTATGATTTTGGAAGCATAGCACATGTCTTGGTTTAAATGTTTGATTAAAAGAATGGACTATGGTGATAATAATCACAATATTCTTGAACCTAGCCATGGCCATACAACGTTGGGTGCTATGTCAAAGGTTTGGTTTGTAATAAATTTAAAATGAGAAGTACAAAGGAATTCCAGTGCATAATATTCATGGATTGAATTAAAGTTTAACTCAACCATGGCTCGGAGTTGACAGCGCAGCCAGGTGTATTCAATGACAAGTTTTAAAATTTGCATGCGTTGTGGGCCGAGAGGGATCTCATCCCTCTACATGTCATGATCTCCTCTAACAATTTTATGTAATTCGTCCATACCACTTACTTTAATATCTCTAGAGTTAGGTTTATATAATATTCCTTTATGTAGTAATAACCCTCTTCTATTTAGACTAAGATTTGATTTGATTTGATTCGTTTCGTTTTATGTGGTATTTTCCTTTAGGTTTTGATACTCTTTGTCAAAATTTTCCATGTTTAGAATTTTATATTCTAAATATGATTCATAATTAATGCTTGCATATAGAAGGTTTGCATGATGACTTAAAGCATCTGCAAATTTATTTTCTTTTCCTTTTATATGTTTTATCTATAAATCCTATTCACTTAGAAATGGCAATCACCTAGATTGGATAGCATTAATATTATGTTGATCAAATAAGTATTTTAAACTTATATTATCCGACATTAGTAAGAATCTTATTCCGATGAGGTCGTGTTGCCACATATTTAGCACATGTATGATGGAAGCTAGTTCTAGGTCATGAGTAGTATAATTCCTCTCGTGTTCTTTTAACTTCCTAGACTCGTAGCCTATGACATAGTTTTGTTGAATTAGTACCTGGCCTAAACCTTTTTTACATGCATCGGTGCATATGAAAAAATCCTTGAAAGGATCGTCAATTTTGAAGATAGGAGATGCGGTTAACAAGTGTTTTAATTTATTAAAACTTTAAGTAAGTTTTTCTCTCCACTCAAATTTCTAACCTTTCTTCTGTAATGAAGTTATGGGGTAGGCTATATTAGAAAATCCTTCAACGAATTTTTTGTAGTAGCGAGTAAACCCCATGAATGATCTTATGTGAGTTACATTCTTTTGAACAAACCATTGAGTGATAGCCTTAATCTTATCAGGGTCAACTAATATTCCATATTTAGGAACCACTTGTCCTAGATACGTAATTATGCCTTTAAAGAAGTCACACTTGTTGAACTTAGAAAACAGTTGGTGTTCCCTTAACACTTGTAAATTTTTTTTTAAATTTTCTCCGTGCTCTTCTTTATTTTTAGAGTAGACCAATATCTTGTCGATAAAGGAGACTATGAATTTATCTAGGTATTTGCTTAAAATACTATTCATTAAACACATAAAATCTTGTAGGTATTCTTTTAACCCAAAAGGCATTACGAGAAACTCGAAATGACCATACCGAGTTCTAAAAGGAGTTCTAAAGATATCTTCATCTTTGATCCATACTTGATGGTATCTAGAGATTAAATCCATATTTGCAAATATGGTTTCCCCTCAAAATTTATCAAATAGATGGTCAATCCATGTCAAAGGATATCTATTTTTAACAGTAATTTTGTATAATTGACGATAATCTATACATAGTCTTAAAGTGCCATCTTTTGTCTTTATAAATAAGACCAATGCTTCTCAAGGGGAAACACTAGGTCAAATGCTTTTTTATCAATTAGTTCCTAAAGTTCTGATTTAAGTTCAGTAATCTGTACTATATTCATCCGATAGGGATATTTTGATCCTGGCACCTCCCACAATGCCAAATCGATCAGAAAGTCTATATCCCTCTTCAGAGGTTGTCCGAGAACTTCTTTTGGAAATATGTCTTTAAAATATTTTAAAATTGGTATATCCTCTATTTTAAGTTGATTATCATCCTCTTTGTCATCCATTACATAGAATGTGAATTATTTGCATCCCTTACATACATACCTTTTCATCTGTAAGGCATAGATATCTTGTATAGTAACCTTTCTGGGAATTCCTTTTACAATAATGGTATTACTTTATCATCTACACATGTGAAAGTTTTACCATAGCAGTTTAACATAACTCTATGTTTTTTGAACCAGTCCATTTGTGATAGTAAATAATAAGATCCTAATGGTAAGATATTTATATAAGCATGTGTCTTCAATTAATTCATAATAAATTCACATTTTTTCACATAAGTAGTGACTTTCCCTTTTGTGCGTGTCACAAGTTGTACCACCCAGTATTTTTCATACTTATCTCGCTGTAATTTGTATAATTATACAATTATAGGTGATAGATAACTTGGTCTCACACCTGAATCAATCAGTATAGAAATGGGTTTGTCTTTTATCATACCTCGATTTCGGCCATTGGTATTTGATGGTCTTCTTGTTGATTCTCTAATGCTGCACTGATTCTGGGCATACTTCTTTCCATATCCCCAACTTTAGTAGCTTCTTGAATTGAGTGAACATTATTAAATTTTTTATTTTCTATGGGGTAGTCTTTAAAGTAATGTAGCTTACCACATTCATATAATTTTAGTGGTTCCCTAGTGAAGTAGTTTTATTAAAGTGAGTGGGTGGTTCAGTTTATTTTCTTGCAGGATTCAATGGATTAAAGTTTTATAATTATTTTTGTGATATCCTCGGTAGTTATTCCAAGTATTCTTATAAATCATAGTATTTTCATTTTTCTAATCAAAGTTGCCATGTCTTTTATTTTTCAGTTTTGTATTTTTTTTCTATTTTATTCTTATTTTTATCATAGAAGAATTTTTCTTTTCTCAATGCCTCTTCGAGAGTCTTTGAATCAACATACTCAATCCTCTCTTTGAACATAAGAGGTAAACAACTCAGAAAGCATCGCATTTTTCATTTTCTTCAATGATTTAAGGAACATAACGAAGTAAACTTAAGAATTTACTACATAGTTCTTTCATAGTCATGGAACGTAATCTTAACTCATAAAATTATTTATCTTTTTTTTGTAATATTGTTCATAGATATACTTTAATTTAAAATGTTTCTTGAAGGTTTTCCATGTTACCTAGCGTTCTTTTATGCCTTCTACTTTCTTGATGTCTTGCCACCATATATCCTCTTTTCCTGTCAAGTTATAGATGGCTATTTTTTCTTTTTATTCATCGAAATAGTTATAGATATGGAAATTTTATTCATTCTAGATAACCAAGCTTCTGCTTCATATCTCTTCTCGATTTCTCCATTGAACATATGAGGTTCAATTTTTTTGAATTCACCCAAAATTTCTTCATACGATTTGTATTTCTTATTCTTTTGGTTACTATCACTACTTTCACTATTATCTTTATGTTCTTCAGTATTGTGTTTTGTTGATTCTTCACTTGAATATTGAGACACATGTTTGGAAGGTGCATTTTTTTCCATATGAAGTTCCGGTTCTCTATTTTTTTTTGTCACTACTCTATATTTTAGATTACTTAAGTGTTCCTATTCATTTAGGATACGTTCTTTATCCTCTTTAACTTATTTTTGTTATGCCCTTAATTCCTTAACTATCTGTTGTAATTCAGACATGTTATCATTCCTACTTTCATTTAGATTTACTCATATTTCACCATCCCTTATGTTACCTTCTTCATTGGTTACTATATTTATACGATGTGATTCCTCTTCACCAGACATTCCCACATCTAACATAATTTCCTGCAAACAACAATGTTTTTCTTCTCTTCCTATTCGTAACAGAGTCCAACCAAAACAAGATAAAATTAGTTTTTTGTTTTATCAATTTCAGTGTTGGGATTATTCAAAACAAGTGTTGGAACCATGATCTGATACCATTATGTCATGCACCTAAAAAGATCCATAAATATTTTTTGTTTTCCTTTACTCTATAATTCATTATTCTATCGTAGCATGTAAGTTTTGGTCATAGCGTCTTATATTTTTCTTCACATGTATTACACATGTAATTTCACTTGCATTGGTTCTATGTTTGATGGATATGTTATGACACGTGTGGAGTTGTCTTGGGGTGACAAATACCATATAACAAAGTTTCCAAGGTGATGTTTTCAATTCTTTATGTTTATTTTAAAGTTTGACTGTTTATAACCTAATACTAAAAACTAACGCTTAGTCCTAACTAACCCTAAAGATCCACCCTTATTAAAAACCACCCTTGTAAATATATATTTGGAAAGGGGGTAAAATAAAATGTATTTCTTAAGGGTTTATGATGTTGGAAGCATAGCACATGTCTTGGTTTAAAGGTTTGATAAAAATATTGGACTATGGTGATAATAATCACCATAGTCATGATCCTAGCCATGGCCATACAATGTTGGGTGCTATGTCAAGGGTTTAGTTCGCAATAAATTTGAAATGGGAGGTACAAGGGGATGCGACTACATAACATTTATGACTTGAATTGATATCTAACTTAACCCTTGATGTGACTTGACAACACACCTAGGCGTATTGAATGGAAAGTTTTAAAATCTGCATGTGCTGTGGGCCGAGAGGGATCACAACCCTCCACCTATCATGATCTCATGTAAGGGCTTTAAAAAGGTTTTAATTCCATCTTTAAGTTATATTTTGCTCTCATTTGGTATGTAATTGTTCTTGTGGAAGGAAACTCACCCAGTCATGGTTGCGCTACACAATCTTGCTCATCGTTATGCAAAGTGTATTAATGGAGCGATTCTTCTTGTTTCTTATTTTTATTTGAATATTTTTTAGTCTTGTAGAGGTTCAACAGCTACCAATACAACCTCAACATGTCTGGTTTATTGTGGGTTATGACCAGAATCTAGTCCTTCTTCAAGATTTCATGAAGGCTAACAACATGCCCAGCCTTAAAACAAGTAATGAATAAAATCTTAGTTTACTTCTATGCATTCATATTTTTGTTTTTAAGGTTTATAACATATACAAAAATTAACTTGAGATTTCATGTCTTTATGAAGGCATGGATAAATAAGGAGAAATATAGGAGGAGTTGACCCCTAGCCCTCTCTATGGCTAATTGAGGTGAGTTTCAATATGATAGCTCTTTTTATTTTTTAATTTTGTTTCTACATAAATGGTTGTTATAAATCTGCATTTTTAATGTGGAGGTGGATTTAGAAAACTTCGAGCGAATATAGCTCCGAACTTTCAGCCCAAACTTCATTTAGCGAGGTAATTTGTTTACACCTCCATTCCTTTCCTTATTCAATTTAAGTTTACATTAATAGTCTTTTAACAAACAAGTAAAAGTGTGGACATAGGTTCCTCGGCCTGGCCTGGCGAGAGAAGAGATAGGGTCATGTTCTCTGATGCCTCCTTCTCTATATAGAGCTGAGGGTTTTCAAATATCGCTCTTGAATTAGAAGTATACATTTTTATACTTTTTCATTAGTAATATACTAACACCACTTAGTTTGGTGCATGTGTCTACCGCCACGATGACTTGGACATCAAACTTGGATCTTCCACGATCACGTGGTAAGGCTCTGGTTTTTAAGGGTTGCAATGGTTTCCCATTGGGTTTGTAGTCCAAAAGTGGAAAGGAATTTCAGAGCCTCTCCAAAGATACGTTTTTTAATTTTCTTATGATAAAACCTTAGGGGTTTGTACTAGCTTATAATAAAGGATTCGTAGCCTCTCACGTTTTAATGAGTTGTTTTTCCATCAGATTTGGATGCACATTACATTTTATTCTAAATAGTGTATTCCAATGGATGGGGTCACAACCACGATGATATTTTAACATTTGGAAAACTTTGTTGATTGAGATAATTCTATTTAAGCTCGAAGCTTAATCAAAATTATTATTTTAGTTGATATGATTCGATTGTGGTTAAATTCTTTGGAAATGATAACTATCCTCGGATATGGATACCAATGAATAGTGTCTACAAATTTAATTTTATTTGAAAAACATAAATTTACTCTATAATTAACTAGATCTGATTATCGATTGTGTTATTATACAGATCTCTCAGTGGGACATCTATTGATTGTTTATAAAAAAGTATATTTCAAATTTGGTTCCAAATGGGTATGAATAGCCAATTGAAAATCGTTGTATATTTGATTGCTACTATGTTAAAATGTCAATCCATTCGGCTCTTCTCTCTATATTTATCATTTTTTTGGGATTGTCTAGATTCCTTTTGTTTAGTGATTACATTTATTGATTTCACATTAGGGTTACTCGATTGTTGGTTTACATATAAATTCCTTCTGTAAATTGTTTTGTTAGCTATCTGGTCATAACTATAGGTGTTCTTCAAACATAATTATTATTTAGAACAATTTATAAAATAACAAAGTTTAGAACAGACGTAAACTATGTATGAAAAACCTGAGTTCCTAGGGCATGTGATTAGTTTTGAAAGAAGTGAAATCTAATGTCCACTTAAAATGTGTTTAATAGAAAATATGCAAACATACTTTAAGATATGAACCACATCTATGAATTGGGAATTACTCTGGTTATCCAAGTGCTGGGTTGGTTGATTAACTTGTCCCCGAGAGATAGCCATCCATACACTCATAAGGGATATATGGATTCTCGAGATACATTCGTGCATATTCTTTAGTTATACGAACATTAGATCCAATATAATCCAAGTATGGAAGCCCAAACATAGATTAACTAAAAATATAACTAAGATAATAAGATCTATGATTCTTTTTTCATTCTTTAATTAAAGAACAATTTATACTAAATCATAACATGAATATAGGAAAAATGTTAGGAACATATGCATAGTATAATTTACTATAAAAGGAAATGTATTTAAAATTCATATCTATACTTAGTATATAATTTGTCAATACTAAACATAAAACAAATTGAGTATGGAACCTAACACCATTGTCGGGAAAACAAAATTGAGGTTGTCGTTCCTCCCACTCAACTCCTAGACAACTTGCAAGGGAACTTAACCTTACATTTAGCTTGCTTGTTCCCCCCAGCATTTCTACTGTTCTTGTCATTATTGTTTGCATTCTCATTCTTATTCCCACCCTTTCAATTATTTTTACTCTTGTTTCTATTCCGTCCGGGTTGCTGGTTACCCTTCTAGTCCGGCGATTGCACAGAGAGTACACTCGTCGTTTGGGTGGGTTGAGACGAAGCTGCAGCTTGTCCTGAAGCAGATTGGTTGATTGACAATTGAATTACTTGTTTTGCAACCAAATCCGTAGGTTTCTCACTTGCACAACCCACAATGCCATCGGCTTGTGGTCCAGGTTTGACTTTGGGATCAAAACTAGAACAAGGAGCATTGAGAATAATCTCATACAACAAACCGGGATGAGCATAAATTCAAGTCCAGTTCCTATCCCATAAAAATTGCTTGTTCCTCATTTTGCACTCTGGATGTGGAAACATCCTTCACTATATATGGCAATAATGACTTGAGGAACCACTCGAGGAGGAACTCCAGCGATATAAAAGCTTTAATTAACCTCTTTTGTCTATGCCACTCTTGAATATGATCAGAAATATGTGTGGCTTTATCTTGCCGAAATGTCGACAAGAGTTCAATACCAATGTCATAACGCACTGGTAGATGGAAGTGATTAAGAAAATTCATCGCAAGGTCATCGAACAAAGAGAAAGCTCCCTTAGGTAACTCTATATACCACTTCGCGACAGGCCCTATAAGGGTGCATTGAAATAGCCTCAAACGGATTGAGTCCTAATGTAAGGAATTCAAAGAGCACCATAGGTGAAACGTAGTAACATGTTCGCTCGGATCCTCTCCCATTTTTCCTTCGAACTTAGGTATGTCCAAAGGAAGTTTGGTAGGGACATCCGACCAAGCCGGGTCATGAGCCATAGGATCGTTCATCAATATTGATAACTTAGGAAGATTAAGCATCACAAGGAAAGGAAGCCTAGGATGATGAGGTCGATGGACCGCTCCCTGATTCATTAAGGTTTGATTACCGCCATGGCCTTGGCCATAGTGTCCTCCTCCGGTATGACCCGTATAGGGTGGCATGGAAGCACCATAGTGCAGTGGACCTTGACTAGTAGCAGCTACAAAGCTGTAATTAGGAGAGTAAGCAAGTTGTTGATACCTACCTCCATAAGGTGAATAACCCTGTCCATATTGCATCCCATAATAGGGTCCATATGTCATCGCATGTGATGCCCCATGAGACACTCCATAGGTATGAATATACACTCTAGAAGTAGGGATATACATACTGGAACTAGGGATATACGCCCCGAAAGTATCAAGATGACCTCTAGAAGTATAAACATAGCCTCCTGAAGCAATGGGTAGTATGTAAACCTGAGACACAATTGGTCAAGTAACCGCAATACGGACCTGAATCGTAGCTATATACTGGCTCGAAGGACCACGTGAATAAGGTGGAGGATGTACATTTGAAGAACTAGGAACCAAGGACGAAGGAATCTGAGAAATATTATACGTACTACCGCCTATCGTCACTCATCTCGGACGTGGTATCCTAATTGGATCGCTAACCCTAGACCTAGGATGGATATGTGATGTAACTTCCACCACTGGGATGGAAGGTGCAATGTGACTAGTGCTCCCAAACCTATCTGCATGGTAAGGAATGAGAGTGCCCCTAGGCATAGTGTTAGGCTCTAAGTCGGATTCGACATGAAATGCCAAATCATGTGTAAGGAAACCAGACATAGCATAACTAACGTAGCTAGTGCTGGCAGGTTCAAAATGTGTCTCACCATCCTCCAGCATTCCATACCAGTAACGTGTCAATGGGGAATTAGACCTGGAGAGAGTAGGTCTATCATGCATGGTTGCTATCTCAGAAATCATAGGACCTAACTCAGCCAAGTCAGGTCTGGACCATAAGTAGGAGTAAACTCCCCATTATCTACACGAATGGGAGGAGGTGGTTCAGGGATATCCTCTAAACGATCTCCCATGGTGTGTGATTCAATGTGTGAAATAGTCCGCCTAGACTATCTAGGTCTCTCTCCCAAGGGAGGAGGAGAAGTAGAAGGTGACAGTCCTGTTAAACGACAAGAACAGGGAGGAACCACCCCCAAATCCACAATGACTCAAAAAATAGAAAAGACTCACTATTTATGTAAACCCTAGGCCAACTATCGTGCACATAGCAATCACTACTAAAATCTAAATCCAAATGAAAGCAAACAAGGGATGGATAAATGAGCTCCCGAATGAAGCAGGTATGTCTTACCTAGGAGAGGCTTGAGACTCCCATACACAATAAGCGGAGGTACGTAACCAATTATTCTGGCCCTAAGCTTCAACGTGTAAACTGACTGTGCTATCCGACCCCAACCTAGCCGGGACACCTATAGAATAACCCCTGCAAAGTACCCCCTCGATATCCTAGGTAAGGCCACTAAGGTCACCTAAATATAATCAATGCTCAGGCACACAGTCGCAGGAGGGATTGACCGTATGGGTAGGGTAGCAAAGCCCGAAACTCTCGAAAGAGCCCCCAGATACGAATACAATCCTAGAAATATCTTCAGTGCTACTCAGTTATGACTAGGGGTCATCCCAATCAATAACTACTCACACTGCCTCATGCTTAAATCCCTTTTGAGAGGAGGATCCCGAGAAACATTGATTATACCAAGGATTTCACACACTCACATGGACAGATACATACATGTTATTGTTTAGTGATCTTGGAGAATTGATTTACAATGAACTATTCCAAGATCCTAAAATTTAAGCTTGTTGGTCCACCCTAGAAAAGAAAAGAGTGTAATTCATTTTAATTTAGTGTTGATTTTAGTTGGCTTTATTACTCAAAAAAGGGATATGACCGTGCAACTAATGGTGTTATGACGCAACATGAAGTAAAATGCACACCTAACAATCAATACAAATGCATTGTGTCCAGGAAAACAGGGTATGCTACTACATGAAATGCACAATTCTTCTTCAAATGATGAATGCAAATTTTTCCTATATGAAGTCCTAACTAGTACTCCAAAGCAAATCTAGTGCAAGTACAATGCAAAGATGCAAAATGCAATGCATGATGATAAGCAAATGTTTATGGATTTTTTGAAATAAAAGAGATGCAAAAAGCAAAAGAATGATTCTATTACCCCTAAACTCTGCAAGCACATACAAACAGCACCCAAGCAAAGCACTAAGGTAAAATAACTCTAATGCACTAATATTAAACAAAAAATCAAAAATGCCATGACAAGAACCTTCTAAAAAAAAATTTAGCCAAAAAAAAACGTTTTTGGTCAGAAACAGAGGTCTAAATAGACTCAGGCAGTGCCAAAGGAGACTCAACAAATATCAGAATTCACCCAGCAAGCAATTATATTCCACAAAAAGGAAAAATCAAGGGCATACATGAATTTTCGCAGTAAACCGGCATGTATACGCGAAAATCTGAAAGGAACCCATGTGTATACGCGACTGTAAGTTCAAAACTCGTGTACAGGAAGAAAGGTGCATTAACTCAAGGGAAATAGACAGGCTGAGACAAACTTCACACCAATCAGACACTACCAGGCATACATGCCCCCAGACCCGACCCAAAAACAAGAGAGAAAGAGCAATTCAAAATCATTGAATGCTGATAAAACAACCCCCAAAGGACAACTACTAGGAACTCCCCAGTGGAGTCACCAATTCTGTTATGGAGAGAAATTACTATGGTTTGGGGTACCACCATAGACAACTTGACTCTAGAAACCAATCCTTTCCAATATGCAATAGAAATTAAATGTCTAACACTAAAGGATCATACCTCGTACCTTATTCTGGATGGTTGAAGTAGATCCCTGTTGAGCTTTCCAATCTTTAGCTTTAATTGGTAGATTACTTCATCAAAAACAAGTAAACAATACAAGGATTCTATATATCATGGTGTTAGATCTATTCTATCATATATAATCAATAATGTACAAGCATTTGAAATAATCCAATGGATAAAATATTCATTCAAACACACATTATTGGACAGGAAAAGATATTTCTATTAATATAAATCAAAGATTACAATATACAACCTCTGATGACACGTCTGGAAACTGGAGAAACTGAATCCCCCACTTGGGCCTCCACCACCTCAATCCTCCATCTCTCGATAGCAAGCTCACAAGAAAAAGACAAGCTTGGGAAGAACACACTAGTGCTCCAAGGGATAAAGGGATGCAGACTCAAGCATAAGTTCCGGCAACAATGGACTATAGTTTCTTTGCTCTCAATTCTCTCTTATGCCTTCAATGTACCAAGGGGTT
>LPNX011105273.1:123866-138866 GCA_001517045.1 Pseudotsuga menziesii
AGTGATCTCAAGGCATAGGGAAGTCCAGGAGTCAAATGAGTCAGATCCATGTAAAGGAAAACTCCAAAAGGATTTGGATTATGCATACATTTCGATGTACACGATTTTAGTGGGAAAACCCGTGTATATACGTGCTTATAGGTTTAAAAGTCGCGTGTATCATTTTTCATATGTTTTTAGGGATGATCAAGGAAACGTAAAAGGACAAAAAATGGTCCAGAGCGTCTAAGGAGTTTGCAGTGGGACAGGGGAAGGCCATACAAAGTGTGATTCACATGGAGTGGTGAAATCGGCTATAACAAGAAGATGCATAAGAGAAGATGGAATATTCCATATTTTGAATTCTTGCCATGATGAGCCTTGTGGGGGACATTTTACAAACAAGAGGATAGGACACAAAGTGCTGCGAATGGGCTACTATTGG
This sequence comes from Pseudotsuga menziesii, assembly GCA_001517045.1. Taxonomy (NCBI): domain Eukaryota; kingdom Viridiplantae; phylum Streptophyta; class Pinopsida; order Pinales; family Pinaceae; genus Pseudotsuga; species Pseudotsuga menziesii. The sequence goes on from LPNX011105273.1 coordinate 124,291, forward strand.
CTGACCCTTTTTAGGGATGCAAGAAGATATGTCCAGTCTTGTGAAAGCTGCAAGAGGATGGGCCAACCTAATAGATTGGATCAAATGCCTATTCAACCACAACTGGTGGTTGAACCTTTTGACAGATGGGCCTTAGATTTTGTTGGTCCTATCAGCCCTCATTATAAGCAGAAAGCCTACATATTGGTTTGTACCGACTACATGACAAAATGGGTAGATGATGTGTCTTTGGTGAAAACCAATGCTTAGGCTATGATCGATTTCATATATGGTGAAATATTTACCCATTTTGGAGTACTCAAGGAAGTGGTTACAGATGGAGGACCTCAGTTTGTGTCACATCAATTCGAAGCTCTACTACTGAAGTACCATATTCACCATCGGATAGCTTCACCATACCATCCCCAGGACAATGGCCAGGTAGAAAGCACTAACAAATTTATTGAATCCATCCTTACCAAATGGTCAAGAGACATCATAGACATTGGGTTGATAGACTTACAGAAGCATTGTGGACATAGTGTACCACTTGGCACAATACTACAGGTTTCTCTCCTTATGACTTGGTGTATGGGAAAAGTGTTGTCTTCCCCATTGAATTTGAAATCAGGACTTTGAAGATAGCCACAGAGGTAAACTTAGATGTGACCGAAGCCCAGAACAGAATATTGAATTAGTTGAATGAACTTGATAAGAACTGTTTGGCTGCTGTGGATCAGACAGTATTAATATAGCAACATAGATCCAATTGGCATGACCAATTCATCAAAAAGAAAGTCTTCTGCAAAGGAGACTAGCCATTATTGTACGATTCAACATTCAAAAGGGATGTCAAGGGTAAGTTACTCACAAGATGGTTGGGCCCATACCTGGTAGACAGAGTATTTGATAATGGTACAGTTCTCCTAGTAACCATTGATAAGAATCGTGCACCATTATTTGCTAATGGTCATAGGATATGACTGTACCATAATCCCATTTCAAAATATGCATTCACTTCACAGATTGGAGCTGATTTGGAATACCAGTTAGAACAAGGGAAGGAATCTTTCTCTACCCTTTTCAATCCTTAGATAGTCGCTGTAAATATTATATAAAAAAAATTTTACATAAATAAATTGATATTTTTACAATTATTTTTATCTTTTTCTTTTGCACTTGATCCATTTAAAAAAAATAAAAAATGTGCAGGGAAGCTCCTAAGGAGTAGTGGTCATTATCAAACCTATCAACCAGGGTCGTCATTTTGTAAGTTCCTACATAAGAAGAAAATTCCTTGAACAAATCTGTTGCAGCTGCAACACTGTAATGCTTTGCCTTTTTTTTTTTTTGTAGCTGCAACACTATAAAACATCTCCCTTTATCCCATTCCTCATAGGTACAACACCATAAAATCCTTCCCTTTATCACGTTCGGCACAACTCCAGCATCTTCAAATCGTTGCCTATTTCTCCATTTTTCTGTAGCTGCAACACTGTAAAATCCTTCCTGTTATCCCATTCTGCACAGATGCAACACCGTAAAATTCCTCCCTTTATCCCATTCCGCACAGCTGCAATAACGTAAACTCCTGCCCTTTATCCCGTTACGCGTAGCTACAACACCGTCAAATAGTTTCCTATTTTCCTGTTTTCCACTAGCTACAACACCATCAAGTCCCACCCTTTACGCCATTCCCCATAGCTGCAACACCATAACTTAATGCCTTTTTTTGATTCTGGCAGCTGTGCACCATTCCACTTTTCTCCATTTTTACCTTTTTTAGAAGCTATGACACCATTCCATTTTTACTATGTTACCTTTTCCGGCAGCTGTGACTCCGCCAAAACTGGCTGCTTTTTTTATACTTGAGGGCCGTGACTCTGCCAAAATGCTTGATTTCTCTATAGTGACTCCTCGAGATTTGGCTCCAATTCCTGATGGCGGCAATTCCAATTTATTTTACAGCATTCATTATGTTTCTGACAAGATTGACACAATGGTTTTTGTCCGCCGAAAGAAAAGGTCATTACAGCATGCCTGCAACAATGATTAAATTTAAATGGCTACACTTCACACGCTCTACTATTTTCCAAAGGTTACCATGCATCGCATATTTTCGAAGGTATGGTTCTGATTATTTACTTGATTAAGCATTAACTAGATTTGAAAACATGAATTATAACTTGCTTTTTGTGCCCATTATTACACCTGCATATCGGTAATTATCCCTTCATATGACTTAATGGCCATTTATTTACCTGGTAACTACCACCTTTCCTAATTTGGGGAAAAATTCCAAACATTTCCATGCTCTGAAACTTTTTGAATTTACGCAACTCCACTCTCAGTTGTTCATACATACTTTTTGCTTTAGCCTCTATTATCAGGACCTGTAATCTATCGAACTAATAAACAATTCTGAAGTCAAATAAACCTGGGTATCCTAGCTTGGCATTAACCTCCAAATATGTGAGAACTGAGAAGAAATGCCAAAGTTTTCACTATTTTGGAAGTTGTGGGCTGGACTGAATTCTTCGAATGCCTGATTGGGTTTCATCACGAGATAGCTCTACAATTTTCCTTAAATCTTACAAAAATACACTAAGAGGTTCCAGGGTTATGTATATAAGTCTTTGAAGTAATAGTGGGTGAGTTCACTGGCCTTCCTCAGGTGGTAAGAACCTGGTTTGGTCAAAGAACCCCGAATGCTGCTGCCATATAGGATTTTTTAATAGAGGAGGAGCACATTCGTCAGTGAAGGAGAGGGATAGCATTATAGTCACTGCCTTGGCCATGGGATCAAGTAGTAGTTTTCCTCAAGGAGTATATCACCTGTGAAGGTAGGTAACAAATGTTTTATTACTCCAGCATTCCTCTATTATGTCATCTCGATCATAGGGCCTTACTGAACATTCCATTTTATCTACTCAATGATCTACATCATATGCTGGGGTTTGCTAGAACAACTAAGCATCCAAACTCCTCCCTTACCTACCATGGACTAATCAAATTAATAATTTTATGGGCCTTATCTCAATGGAACCAAACCTCAGATCAATTTACAGGTCAAATTCAAATAAACTAGGAACCCTCCCTTTTTCCTAGCATTCCAATAGAAGAAGAAGTAGACGTACATGTACTCATGGGGCCTGTTCAAAACCAAGAGGATCCTAGTAATGCACAGTTGGGAGGGAATGAAGAGAAACAAGAGGTTTAGAGTCCCTCCAATTTAGTTGGGGGGGGAGGGGATGAGATTGGATTGGATGATCAGTCAGATGACTAAGCAGAAGAATTGGAGGAAAATGCTTGAGGAAACCCTGTAGAGAGATTAAATAATACTGAAGCTCTAACAGTAGAGGCTAAAACTGGAGTAGCATTAGATGTTGTGACAGCTGAAGGCGAGGATGTTAGAGCCATGATAAAAAAAATAAAACATGGAGCTGTTGACCATTGAATGTTCCCCTGAATAGGGAGGAACTCTGATTGAGGAAGAATAGGAAAACGCTAAGACAGAAGATATCCCTTCCACATTAGCTGCAAATATGGAGATTCTGGCACCATGGAGGAAAAGGAGGAGATCAAAAGAAGAAATACATGCATCACCACCAATAAGAGGAAAAAGAACTAGGTCAGTTACAATAGTTGCAGCATCACGGGAAAGATGGGCAACCATAGAAGAACAGATCGAATTCCCCATTCTAACACCCAAAGCAAATGATTCCCCATAGGAACCGACTGTAGAAGAACCTCAAATTGAGGGACTTCTGTATGAAAATGGGCTATTAAAGGAGAAAGTACAATCACTTCAGAAATAACTAGAAAATTGGAAGGAAGCATGTACAAAACAGGTGGAAAGGAAGCTGCGCACACTAGTTGAAGCTGCAGACCAATTAGAAGGATCATCTCCTACTAAGGATGGCGAGGAGGAGGAACGAGTGGTATGCCCTATATGTGGAGAAATATTTAACCAGTTGAGCTAGAAATTCAGAGTTCGTGCCTTTGTGACACAACAACCCATACCTAGAGCTGTGGAAGAACAAGGACAACCTGATTGGAAGGATGGTGAAGCTTAACAAGACCAACTCCAGCAAGGGGAAGTTGCATACAAACAAGGTGTTGATACACAAGAAGCAACATCTCCAATTATTCCTATTGAAGTTGCCACCCAAATTTGGACAGGTGAACTAGAGGCTGAAATTATTCCTGATTGTGTTAAAGAAGTCTACATCGTGTCTCCTGAACCTTCTCAGGGCATAGAACTAATATAGATGGAACCTCAACAGTAAAATGAGGATGAGGTTGAACAAGGTGTTGATACGCAAGAACCAGCATCCTTGAATATTCTCATTGAAGTTGCCACCCAAATGGGGGAAGATGAACGAGAGATTCAAAATATTTTGGAATTTAATGAATAAGTTTGCACTATGACTCTTGAACCCTCTCAGGACATACAGTTAATAGAATTGGAACCAAGGATGATTTTAAGGAACCACACTTATTTAAAAGTGTATAAATGTTGTCAAATATTACCAATTCTTAAAATGCCAACTATAAAATGATTGGCGATATTTTTCAAAAAAAAATTTTATTTCCAAGGATTTTATATCATTTAAATAATAATTTGGTGATTTTTAAGGTGAAACAATTTTACCCCATCAAAATTGGCCAAAATGGAGCTTCAAAAACTACAAAATGGTGAATGTTTTTTGGGAGAAAAACATGGAAAAATAGCCCACTAGGATAAAATTCGCCACTAAAATCATCCTTGATTGGAACCCCAGTAATAGGAAAATGAGGAAGTTAACCAGGATGTTGCTACACAAGAACCAACATCCCTAGAAATTTCTATGGAGACTTTTAGGCTGCAACAAGAAATCAATCACAAAATAGACATCATTCTTCATTTAGATTTAGGAGAGGATGAACAAATGCAATCACAATCCTTAGGGGACATTGAAATGCTTGAAGAACAACTCCATATTGAAAAATACATGAAAGAAACTCTACAATCCCAGCAACATGAAGAAAGAGAAGGGTAAGTCTCTATTACACAAGAACCAACGACCTTGCATCCCCCTATCAAAGCTGCAGCTGACAATCAAGTAGATAGGGAGATCAAAATTCAGGAGAAGGTTGTCACACAAGAACCAACACCATCGCAATCAACTGCTAAAGTTGTTATAGGTGAACTCCAAAGTGTGGATGTTATTACACAAGAGCCAACATCTCTAGAAGTTGTTTCAGAGACACCTATGGTTGAAGTTGCTGCAGGAGAAATTCAAGGAAGGGATGCTGTTACACAAGAACCAGCACCCCCAAAAGTGATTTCAGAAGAATAGGATGTTCAAATTGGAAAATCAAGTGATAAGTTATGGACTCAACTTCCTCAAAATTTTGTGAATTTGATTTCTGATAATGAATAACATGCTAAATATGGAGAAATCCTGAAGCTGACAAAAGAACTATCAATCTTGAGAATAGAAGTGAGGGAGTGGAGGAGTGAGGTTGAGAGATATCAAGAAGGGATCGTGTCCCTCACTGAACATAGGAAGACCATCATGGAATTGAAGGAAATGTGGGCAGAAGAACTTATGTCCCAGAAAATCCATAGGGAAGAATTACAGAAGCAGCTAAAGGAGCTGAAAAAGTTCAAATCCATACAGGTGGAAAAAGATCAGCTGTATACTCTTTCTCAGGAATTGTTCGGTACCAAAGTACCATCCTACTCTTACCCTATTTTTTTTTGAGTAGTTCATTTGGTTTAAACTCAGGGCTGTAAAAGAATGGAGACCATATGAAATAGCGACCTCGGCTAAATTCCTAGAAACATTTCTGGAAAGTAACTTTAAGGACCAAAATTTGTTGTGTGAGCTTTATTTGCATGAATTGGCTTGTAGTTTGGACCGCCATTCGAATGGTGTCCCTTTCTCAGGTGATGTTTAGCTGAGGGATTTTTACTCCTTTATGAGCAATCATGTTTAGTGGGAAAAATCCTTCCAAAATTTCTCTCATAATGAGGCCCACTCTAACCTTTGGATTCGAAGCATACGTCAGAATCCTCATCTCCTCTTTTCTTGTCATCAGAGTGTACTATCGTGTCCCATACAAACTCAGCATATAATGGAACTTCAAGAAAAGGTTATTTATACTTGTGTCAGCCAGATTTCCATGCATCAATGAGTGGCTTGAGAAGGTAGCCAACACATATGGTAGCTTGCCTCTTCAACCCTGAGAAATAGGGATCCATATTGTTACAGGAATTTTGAATAGACACTTTCCATGGTTGGGGGATATGTTGGATGCATGAAGGGATGTGTGGTTAATTAGATGGGACTCAAATTCAAATTTCCTCCCATCTGGTGGCCAGCAAAATCATACAGGGAAGACTTCTCATTAACAAGGGAAGAAGAGCAGAAGTGTTGGAAATATTGAGTTGTCCATAAGGGATTGGTGGAAAAACAAGGAACACTTGAATTCCCATACAGCTTCTCTTCTCTCCATGAACGAAGTACAATTCCAGATTTAGATTTAGAATAATGGATTTTGATTCATGAGGACATGCAACAGAACAGTTGGGGGGAGATGTTGGGCCCAGAAATGATCCCTTTTTGACCACCCTTACCTACCTCCTTTTGCCTCATCCTACTCTATTGTGTATACTAAACAAATGTTTTTCCTTCACTCAATCCCTCAATTCATACATGTATGGTTAATCATTGTCTTATTTTATTAATGCTTAGGATTGTTGTAATCGGGGATTTACATCTAAAATTATGCTAGCATATGGTGTTTTTATAAAGATAATTCATGATGTAAAGGATGCAGGTGTAGTGATCCGAACATGCCAATAGAGGGATGAGAATTCATTGCTGAGATGATCTCCATCCATTCCATCATTGCCAAAAGAACGTGGTCCAAGGGTATTATTCCACGTGAGTTGTACAAAGGTAGTTTCAACAATATGCAATAGATTCGGAGGCAATAGTGCGTCACTGCTCAAACATAGCTGCAATCCACAGAGTATCTTCTCAATTGATCATGATCATTATTTTTGGCTCAAGTAACAACGTTCATATATCTTCTACTCTCATCTTGCCATGACTGTAACAACTCACTGTAATTAGGACTATAATAACTCACAATAATTAGGGAATCCTGAAGATCGGAGATCTTCATGGATTCCCGATAATAGTGGGAATATGTTATGATCGTAATTGTATAAATACTAGGAACTATTTCAAGCAAAAGGGTTGAAAAATTAATCAATTTATTGTATCATCTGTGACTGAGGTTGCGTGATCATCTTCCATTTTAATATAAGGAGTTTGATTCTTCATATCTTGGCATTCTAATGTGTGTTACTTCCAGCATCTCTGTGTGAAGGATAGGCCCACCTTCCCACAAGGATTGCTGAATTAATTAGGTATTTTATTTATTCTGTTGTGTGGTTGGATTTTGTGATAATTTCCTTTATTTATAGTGAGCTGCAACAGTCATCAATTTGTTGTGTGTCAATTGAATAATCTGTAATTGCATCTTTTGTAAAATGTAGTGGTGTGGTGTGCAATTCGACTGTATAGGTTAACTTTTTTTTATGCAACTGTGTGATAGCTGTGATAGTCATGTTCATCCCTAGTTCTTTCAATTGCTATTTTCTTTACATCTTTACAGTTTGTTTCTTCACATTTATAATTGTAGAATTTAATTCATGTGCTTTGAATTTCTAGAATAAGATGAATTCAGATAGTTGAGATGGATCTTTAGATGGTTTGGTAATTAAGGATTTAACTTTCTACAAAAGTAATCTAGATGTTATTTCCTGAATATTTTAATTCTAGATTAAGGATTGTAAGAAGGTACTTTTGATTGCATTCTTAAGAAGGTAAAGTAGATTAAGTAGATTATGGGATGAGTCCGGCTAAATAGGAAAGTAGGGTCATTCATTGAAAGCATCAACTACTTAGTGTTTAAAGCATATACAGTGCACATTATCCTTGAAATAAGAGACTTCCCTTGGTTGACAATTAATATTGAACACTCTGTTGTCTTTAATTAACTTGCATATAGTGTGCCCAACAAATACAAAATAAATCTTGGATTCCTTCGTTAGCATTAGCAGGTACTTATGTAATAAGTATAATTCGAGTACGAATACGATTCGATATGGAAAAAATACATAACAAAAAAATCCAATACAAATAAAATATGAGAGTAGACTTCTTATATATAAAATATTTTTAATTAAATATACAACAATGTATAACATTTATATATAGTTTAACATATACAATATTTTTAACGAAATATTAAATATCAACCTTTAAATTTTAAACTTAAAAAAATCATTACTTTTTTTTAATATATTTCTTACAACCAAAATTACTCTTAAAAAAAATATAATACCCTTAATATAAGGAAGAAAACTCTTAGTTATTAATAGTTATAATTTATTTTAAGAAGAAAATAAATAATATTACTTACATTTGAAATTAATTAATGAATGTTTAAATTGTGTTAGGGTTAACTTTGACTTCGGAATGAGCAAGGATGTAAGTGGTTTTGGGCACATGGTTTTGTAACCAATAAATCTAGTGTTGCTATTATATTTGCATATTTATTTTTTTGGCATATTTTTATTCCTATTAGATTGAATTACAAAGTATGAAATTGCAAGGTATTTATTTTATAGTGTTTGAATAATTAAGCGTTGGCTTTTTAAAATTAATTTTCAAAATTAATTTTCAAAATTAACCCGTATCCGTATTACACATACATTGAATATTTGACCAATTCGAATTTGTTCAAAATTTTCGTACACAAAAAGAAAATACGACCGAATTATGCTACTATGATCTAAACAACTATTACTCCCCATGAATGTGGGATAATGCAACATATTGATTGGGCGACTTAACAACTATGACTTAATCCCCATGAATGTGGGATAATACAACATACAAATCGGATGACTTACAAAGCATATACGTCCAACAAAATATAATAAAAAAATAAAGAGGAGGGTTGACATAGGTTCTTAGCATGCCCTCCCTCTTAGAAAAGCTTTGTCCTCAAAGCTTTATATGTGGAAATTGTTTTTAAATATGAAGGAGTGGTTCCCATGTAGCATGTCATGGTTGCATGTCATGCAATTGAGTTATGACCTTTGTGATGGATCGAGAGTGAATATGACAAGTGCTCTTATTGAGGATGGCCTCTGGTTCCAAAATGACGGAGCCTTCTTTATCTAGTTCTGGTAAAAATATTTTTTCTCTGATGTTGGTACCAATCACTTTCATAAGACAAGAGACATGAAATACTAGGTGAATGCGAGAAGAAGGAGCAATAGCAGTACCCCTAACTTGACGACTTGGGTAGAACTTATAACCTCTTTACCACAAATGAAAACTCTTGGTTTACCTCATGAGGGGAGTTTTTCAATTAGGTAGGGCTAGTTTCCTTTCTCACTTGGCAGGTCCTCTCAAAGGACATCTACTTCCAGATACATGATGTACTCCTCACAATGAGTTTTAGGGATATGCCCAAGTAATTCCCACAGTTAAGAGGATTGGGTTTATTCCCTGATCTGAATGAATATTAAAATTGCAAGAAGAATAACTACTGCAATAATCATAGCACCGAGAAGAATTGCAAAAGAAAAAATATTGGCAGAAATTCCACCCAACAAGCCCAAGAAAGTGCTTTGATACGAGATGTGATGAACCTCCTGTAATAGAATATGAGAATGCATGATGTAACAGAAATAATGGAGCACATAAGAGATTTTATTGATCACAAGAAACTTCGAAGGGGAAACCTCCTTTGAGATAGCTCAATACAAAAGATGCCCCAACCATTTTTTCTTTAGGATGTGAGATGTGTGCGAATGATGTCTATATGCCCCAACAGTATTACAACGAAGATGCAGCGATATCACTACCAAGATGCAAATAAAATGTAGATAAATAGTAGTAAATCACAATAAATATCATCCAAAATAACAATTAATTCTTCCATAACACAAAATAAACACTAGTAAATGAATGTTTAAGGAACTTACCAAGGTGTATGAAACACATAGGCGGTCTCGACTATGAATCTCAACTCAAAAGGCTCACATAGAAGGAAAATAGGACATCAAAACAAACCAAGGGGTTGTAATGGGTCAAATGTGAACAGAAACATGTCAAGAAGGGGTAAAACATAGATAGAAGTTTTGGAACAAGGATGTCAAGCACTAAAAATGATTGAAAAACTATAGGTCGCATCTAACAATGGAAAAGGCACGGTCAAGGTTGTTAGTTTTTCATCACATTAAGCTATCATTATGATCTTAGGATCTTTTTCACTGAGAGAATAACAAGCACAGCAATAAAAAATACTAGCACATCATAAGAGACAAGAGACACAAAGAGATTTTCCTCGGGGAAACCATAAAGGAGAAAACCCCACAACTTCCTCTAAGATAGAATTAGCACCAAAATAGTAAGAAATATCCCAACAGCAGTAGTCTTCTAGTCCCAGTATATTTCCTTCTCCACAAGTGCGCCTGACATAAGAGAGTGAATGATGTGTGTGATAAATAAAGAGTCTCACTCTCTATTTATATTCTTCCGTTCACTTGAAGTACACTTAATCACGTAGGCTCAACTTAACTATACTTACCTGAGCCTACACCTTAATTAGTGTATAATAACTCGAGTGCCCCAAAACTGTGGGGACTTAACTAATGACTTGACATGACTTGTTTACATTATTAATCCTCCCGATTGGAACATCGAGGCATGACCACATGACTCAAATACATAATATAAACATCCCAGAATAAACATTAGGTTACAATACATAAGATACATAGAAGAATACATTCTGAAGTTACATATACATCAACAAAGGTCACATAGACCTGGGAAATAGTCATGATTGGGGAAGAAAAATAGAGAGAAGACTAAAATCTCACAAAAAAGAGGATTAAGCGCCACAGGTCGCACAAAATTGAGTCACAATAGCGACCAGGGTCGCTCAAAAAGTTAGGATAGGAACGATATGGTGTTCTAGGTGAGGTCACACTTATTAGGTAAAAAGGTATGGATTGGGCCATGCTTATTAGGAAAAAAGGTGCGAATCGGTTGCAACTTTTGGTCAACCAAGTGTGACTCAAAAAGGACTGGAATGTTTTTGAAAAATGGTTGTTGGCTAGGACCGAGGGGAAGGAACTACGAAAATACTAGTTCAGATCTACCATGAGGGGGTCATATCTATAATGCCTGAAGGCAGCAAAGGAGAACAAACCAATAACAAAAACAACAAAAAAATGATCCATATGGATCGAATGAGCAGAGTCACCAAAACTGTAGTGGAGATTTCTCCCCAGCTACGTACAAAAGAACCAATCCTAGATAATGCAGATCATAGGGTAGAGTTCAACAATAATAATTGAAATAAAAGCAACAATAACAATATTTTTTAGGTTTTTTCAAATATATAATACTAACTAATGCAAAATAAGAACAAAAGATACATTTTTTCTAAAATGTTGGCCATCGTAGCCGTACTCGAAAATGGTCCCGTAGCTGCATGGTTTGGGTCACCGGTCTCTTCCACGAATAGTTTTCAAATGGGGAAAGGATCCAAGTGGGTACAGAGTGAACTCAACGTACACCATGGGAAATGGCGAGAAAAAATATGGGAATAATGGCACAAAAATCTATAGTGTGGCTAAGAGCAACTGACAAAAAGTGTTTTGGGGGAGGCCTTCACAATGTATTAACATGATCATCCAAAGGTTTTATACCCGTGGAATTTTATTGTCCACCGTATTTATCTATGTTTTTTTTACCCATTCTCACTTTCAGGGTTTTTTATCCTTTTTTGGAGCAAGTGGTGATAAATCACAATAAATGCTCAACTTTGATCCATTGATGGGGAAGGGATAATAATGTTTTGGACCATAATTAGTGGAAATATAGTTTTGAAGGTCAAAATGGATGAAATAATGGAGGCAATATGAGTTATGACTATGGTTTAGACAATGGAGAGATAGCTGAACAATTTTTAGTGTTAACAACATCAATTCTGTCAATCGAGCTCTCCTTTGTATAAAATAATGTAAAGCTAAAGATGGCAGTGCTCATTTTGCAGAATTTTTGAACTCAAAAACTATTTTCCAAGAAACCTACTTTCAGTTATGGATTTTTTAGATCTAGTTTCTTTTTTATTAAAATAAATTTATTGTTTTTTAGATAAAATTTCCTTTAATTTGTTTGAAATAGTGTGGTGGTTGCAATATGATGATGTCTATTTTCATATTATTGTTTTTTCCATGTAATTTCCTTTCCTTTCTTTGAAATGGTGTCTTTTGATTTTTTTTTTCTTCCACTTGAATCCACAATGCACATCCTCAATGTCCATTTCCCCCTCCTTGTCTCTAAAACTTGGGAATACATTGAATCAAATAGACAAGCAAAAGCTTAGAAAATATATTGGTTTTCTTCTATAAAATAAAAACCACAATTGATTTAAGAGCTAAAGTGTTGATGCCATTCTAGGGTAATATTTCTAAGAACAATAAGAAAGGTTGGATTTCCCATGAACTAGGTTCATGTACAAACATGTATAAAAGAAAGAAGAAAGGTATTAGCCACAATGAAAGGATGGGTTCCTAATAAGAAAGGTTCCATTTAATTTTCCATCTCAAAGTGAGAATAATTACAATCAAAATGACAGAAAACTAGCTACTTTCACCAAATTCCTGAAGGCACCGATATCACAGTCACATGGAATTTTGGTCCAAATGAAAATTTCATAGAAGACTAGTATAAAGAGATTGAGTGTAATAAAATGTCAAAAAACCTGTTACTCTTGACACGTAACATAAGGACAAGACACCATGTGTAAAAAACTAAAAAGGACCAAGGTCCTCAACATTGAATGCAAGAGAAAAGCAAATTAGTATTAGAAAGACAATGATGTTATTCAGACAAAATTGAAGAAAAAAATGCTTATTGGAAATGTAGGTGAAGCACCCCAATTGATTAATAAGGTATTAATTGAAGTTAGATTACACCCACATCAAATTTCAACTTATAGTTCAATCAATTCCAAACTTTTGTGAATTATTCATAAGCGAAGCTAAATAGGGAATATGGAAATCATGGACATAACTACTTATCAGTGTCACATATTCCTTTCATGTGAAGACAACCTTGAATAAATACGACAACTATAGCTACTAAATAGAACAACACCAAAAAATTGACCAATCATCTTTGGGATACATTGTAAAGAGATCCATTCACAACATTATGAGTTCACGACCAAATAATGCTTGAGGGTTTATGGTATTAATGGTCATGGTATTAGTGTTTATTGGAGATACTACACCTTGGTATTGTCTCTGGGTAGGTTCCCATGCATGATCCCTTTGATTAAACACTCACTTATATATATTTAGACCACCACTATGGTGTCTTTCCTCATCATAGCTACTCAAGGTATATCATGTATTGTAATAATAGAATTATATTATTTCTTCCTTTTGTTTTTTCACCATTTTTATTCTTTTCAAAGTGGTGTGTTCTCTCTTAATAGCTAGATATTTTTGTCAAAGTGTTTAACACTCATCTACATGGTATGTGAGCTAAGATGCTAGGACAAAGGAAGACAAACATTATTTATTTGTAGGTACAAAAGAATGAAAATTGTGAGAAGAATGAAGTTTCGAAAGGAAGTTATTCCCACACCATATAATTACTTCGCATGGGAAGTAAAAATGGAGATCTTTCTTTGAAGTAGAGGACTGTATAGTATTTTTATTCACATGGAGGTTGATCCTACATGATCCATAAAAAAATCCAAATACCGCAATTGAATGGATAAGGCCTATGGATCCCTCTACATGAATCTAAGGAGGAAACACAAATGGTTATCTCCATTCTCTCCAATATTGGACTAGAATACTATGTTTTTGTCTCCATGTTTCATTCATTGATGCCGAGTCACCTCTGATCAGAACTTGATCGTTCTTACTCTTTCATTTTTTGTGGAATATCTAACTCAAGAGAATCTATTATACATTATTTATTTGCAGGTACAAAAGATTGAAAATCATGAGAATAATGGAGTTTCAAAAGGAATCTATTCTCACACCATACAATTACTTTGCATGAGAAGTAAAAATGGAGATATCTCTTTGATGTAGAGGACTGTATAGGATTTTTATTCCCATGGAGGTTGATCCTACATCATCCATAGAAAATTCAAAATACCATAGTCAGATTGATGAGGCCTACGGATCCCTATACATGAATCTAAGGAGGAAAAACAGATGGTTCTCTCCATTCTCTCCAAGTTTGGACTAGAATACTGTGTTTTTTACTCCATGTTTCATTTAGTGAGCCTAACTTTTGGTAAGAACTAGACCATTCCCACTCTTGATTTTTTTTATGAAATCTCTAACTCAAGAGAAAGGCAATCTCATCAATATGGGAAAAATCAACAGATACAAAGTGCATTCTCTTTCTATGCATGAAGGCACTCATAACAGAAAACAAAGACCTAAATCCAAAGACAAAGGAAATGCGCATGAAATCCAAACA
>LPNX011105273.1:143866-203866 GCA_001517045.1 Pseudotsuga menziesii
AGTCCGAGTCTTCATCAAACAATGGGTTCTCTTCTTCCAGCAATTTTCGCGGTCCGAAGCTAGATTTTCCTCGCTTCAATGGTACTAACCTGACTGGATGGATCTATCATGCAGAACAGTATTTCAATCTTCATAATACTTTTGATGTCCACCAAGTTCCACTTACCTCCTTTCATTTGGAACAGGAAGCTCTTCAATGGTATCGTTGGTACATCAAGGCTCATGAAGAGCCAAAATGGCCTGATTTTTGCCAGCTCCTTATGCAACGATTTGGTCCTAGTGCTTTTGATGACTTCACAGGAGCTCTCACTAAACTTCGCCAAATTGGAACTATGAAAGAGTATCAAACTGAATTTGAGAAACTAGCTAATGACACTGAAGGATTACCTGATGACTTCTACCGAAGTTGTTTTATCAGTGATCTAAAGGATGCAATTCGCTCTGAGGTCAAAATGTTCAGTCCCAACACAATGAGGGAAGCCCTGGGGTTGGCTAAGTTGGCAGAAGACAAGATGGCAGCCCAACAACGCTCCAAATCCTCTTTTGTTCCCTTCCGAAATATGGGTTCTCAACGACCTCCCATTCCGCCAGCTCCTCGCTCACCTCCAGTCAAGCATTTGTCTAAAACAGAGATGCAGGCACGCAGAGAAAAAGGGATTTGTTATAATTGTGATGAGAAATTCAGTCGGGGACATTGATGTGTTCAACAAAAGCTCTATCTCCTGGATGTGGATTCTCCACCTGCCTCTGAGATTGGTGAAGAAGCTTCTGATACAATGGATGCTCCAGTTGAAACTCAGGAGCCACCTACTGACCCTCCATCTCAGGACGACCAGCCCGAGATATCCCTCCATGATTTAGTTGGATTCATTGCCCCCCAAACAATGCGGGTACGCGGTTACTTCAAGAAGCTTCCTCTTACAATACTCATTGATTCTGGCAGCACTCATAATTTCATTGACCCTCGGATCGCCAAACAAGATGATTGTTTTATGCATCCTTGCTCCAACTTTAAAGTCATGGTTGCCAATGGGGGCACCTTACCTTGCAAAGGGAAGTGTCGTAATGTGAGTATCTCTATGGGAGATTATAACCTCCGCTCTAACATGTTTGCCTTGACCTTAGGTGGATGTGATGTGGTTTTGGGCGTTCAATGGCTGCGCACACTTGGCCCCATATTATGGGATTTTGCTGAACTTTGGATGCAGTTCTCCCCCGATGGACACAAACACACATTGAAAGGATTACAACTAGGGTCTCTCAGTATCATCAGTTCACATCGCATGGAAAAACTCCTTAATAATAGTTCCCATGGTATCATCGCTCAGCTCCATTCCATTCAAATGCAACCATCAACGGCCCCCACTACTCCTTTGGATCTCCAACAAATTCTGGATCGATATCTAGGTGTTTTTGCTGAATCAGTAGGACTTCCACCTTCACGAATAGAGGACCATTGTATTCAACTCCTTCCTGGAATCATTCCTCCCAACATCAGGCCTTATCACTACCCATTTCACCAAAAAACAAAGATTGAACTCCTCGTTAGGGACTTACTGAAGCAAGGTATTATTCTCCCAAGCACAAGTTCCTTTTCTTCACTAGTTCTTCTTGTCCGCAAAAAAGATGGGTCATGGCGCCTCCGCATTGACTTCCAAGCACTTAATCACCTCACCATCAAGGATAAGTTTCCAATTCCTGTTGTTGAGGAGCTTCTTGATGGGCTTCATGGTGCTCAATTTTTCTCCAAGTTGGATCTTCGCTCTGGGTATCATCAAATTCGGGTTCATGAGGATGATATCCCTAAAACAGCTTTTCACACACATGATGGCCACTATGAGTTTTTGGTCATGCCCTTTGGTCTCACTAATGCTCCTTCCACATTCTAGGCCTTGATGAATAAAATATTCTGACCCTATTTGCAGAAATTCATGCTGGTATTTTTTGATGATATCCTCATCTATAGTAAAACATGGGCTGAACATCTCCAGCATTTGGCTCTTGTAATGCGGCTTTTCTCTGATCATCATCTCCATGCCAAAAAGTCCAAATGTGTTTTTGGCCAAAAGGAAGTTGAGTATCTCGGGCACATTATCTCAGCACAAGGGGTTCGTGTGGATCCTGCCAAAATCGCTGCCATGAACAATTGGCCGCCTCCTAAGACACTCAAGAGCCTTCGTGGTTTTTTGGGGTTGACTGGCTACTACCGCAAGTTTTTCAAGGATTATGGGAAGATTGCAGCTCCATCAATAGCTCTGTTGAAAAAGGATGCTTTTACATGGACACATGTTACTGAGTGTGCATTTGACAAGCTGAAGCAAGCTATGTGTACTACACCTGCTCTAGCTATGCCTGATTTTTCCAAGCCCTTCACTATTGAGAGTGATGCTTGCAGCAATGGACTTGGTGTTGTTATCCTTCAAGATGAACACCCCATTGCGTTCACCAGCAAAGCCCTTTCCGGTAATAATTTAGCTTCCTCTACATATGAGAAGGAAATGATGGCTATTTTCCATGCAGTACAAAAGTGGTGACCCTACCTCTTAGGGAATCATTTCTGCATCAAGACTGATCACCAGAGTCTGAAATATTTCCTAAAACAGCGAGTATCCTCCCTCGTACAACAAAAATGGGTTAGCAAACTCATGGGTTATGACTATGAGATCACTTATAAGAAGGGTAAGGACAATATTGTGGCAGATGCCCTTTCTCGCACATTTGATGCCCAAGGTTCTCTTTCCGCTATTTCTATGCATGTTCCAAATTGGTTGCAATCGGTTCAACAGGGTTATGTCAACGACTCTTCATTATATCACATCATTCAACGCTTGGACAACAAACTTTCTGCTGTCCCACATTACTCTTGGGATGGTGCTTCACTGAGATACAAGGGTCGTCTGGTGCTTCCCCAGAACACAGCTCTTCAACAAGCTATCTTCTATGAACTCCATGCTTCTCCGTCAATTGGGCACTCTGGTTTTCTCAAAACGTATGAATGGGCATAGTGCAACTTCTTTTAGCAGGGCATGAAAAGGACAATTCAATAGATGGTGGCTGAATGTGATACCTGCCAGCGCAATAAGGGTGAAACAACACCCCTTCCGGGATTGCTCGAGCCCTTGCCCATACCTACCCAGATATGGACAGATATTTCTATGGATTTCATTAAAGGGTTCCCTAAATCTGGAGGGAAGACTGTGATTTTGGTTGTGGTTGATCACCTGTCCAAATATAGTCATTCTTGTGCTCTCAGCCATCCCTATACAGCCTCTTCCGTTGCTCAAATTTTCCTGGACTAGATCTTTCGTCTTCATGGAATGCCTTCTTCCATTATCTCAGATCGTGATGCGACTTTCACCAGTCATTTTTGGACAAAACTCTTTCACCACATGGGCACCAAACTGAAGATGATTTTAGGTTATCACCCCAAAATGGATGGTCAGACTGAAATTATCAATAAATGCTTGGAAAATTATCTTCGTTGCTTCTCCTCTGAGCAACAACATCAGTGGGCAAAGTGGCTCCCTCTCGCTGAATGGTGGTACAATACCTCTTACCACACTGCCTCTAAAATGACTCCATATGAAGCATTTTATGGTCAGGCACCGCCAGTTCTTCTTCCTTACACCCCCAGTAGTTCTCCAGTTCAGGCAGTTGACGTGGTCCTTCGAAACCGTGATGATGTTCTTCGCATTTTGCGTGAAAACCTTCACATGGCAAGAAATCGCATGAAGCAACAAGCTGATCAACACCATTCTGAGAACACTTTTGAAGATGGTGATATGGTTTTTCTTCATCTCCAGCCTTAGAAGAAATCCTCACTAAAACTCAAAGGGCGTCATAAGCTCGTTCCAAAGTTCTATGGGCCATATAGGATTCTTCAAAAGATTGGGTCTGTTGCTTATAAATTGGAACTTCTGCCTTCTTCCCGCATTCATCCAGTATTTTATGTCTCTTGTCTGAAGAAAGTTCTTGGCACCAACATCAAAGGCCAAACTATTTTACCAGAACTGGATAATGAAGGATGCATCTTTTTGGAGCCAGAGGCTGTCCTCAATAAGCGCACTCGTCAGCTTCACTCTCGCTCTATCACAGAGGTCTTAATTCAATGGCACGGAATGCAGCCCGAGGATGCTACATGGGAACCACTCCTTTAGATTCAGCAAACATTTCCACATCTAAAGCTTTGAGGACAAAGATTTTTTTAAGGGGAAGGGGATGTTAGGAACCCATGTCAATCCTTCTCTTTACCGTGTTAGTATATTGTGTTGGACGCATATGCTTTGTAAGTTGTCCCATAGTAATTGTTGATCCATAGTTTGTGTTATTGTTGTTGGGCGCATATGCTTTGTAAGCCGCCTGTAGTATTTGTTGATCCATAGTTTATATTTACCCATGGTTTTGAACCATAGTATTGGCACCTATTTTTAGTATATAAGTGTGTGTTGAGGCCAAGGAAGACACCGTGAAGTTATTTTGTATTGAGCTTGCTCAAAGGAGGTTGCTCCCTCGAAGTGGCCTGCGATTAATATAAAAGTGATCTTGAGTTTTGCTGCTATATCGTGTATTTTGATTACTTGTTTGCTGCAGGGTCCTCACACACCTTCCTCATCATCAACATCATCATCACCATCATCATCATCAACAACATCACCATGATCATCATGATATTCTTCATCATGTTCATCTTCATCATAATCATGTTCATATTCATCATCATCATCATCGTCATCATCATATTCATCTTCATCATCATCATTATCATCAACATCAACATCATGAACATCATCATCATCAACATTATCACCATCGTCGTCATCGTCATCATCATCATCATCATCATCATCACCATCATCATCATCATCTTCATCATCTTCATCTTCATCATCATCATCATCTTTATCATCATCATCATTATCAGCATCATCAATATCCTCATCACCATCGTCGTCATCATCATCACCTTCATGATCATGATCATGATCATGATCATGATCATGATCATCATCATCATCATCATCACCTTCCTCATCATCTTCATCTTCATCTTCATCATCATCAGCTTCATCATCATCATCATCATCATCATCATCATCAACATGATCATCACCATCATTGTCATCGTCATCATCATCAAATAGTTGTACCTCTATGTGGCTTGTTGTTATTGCAGATACCACATTGACTGTTGCATCAATAACTCTTGCTGTTGGTGGCTACAATCACCAAATGTTGAAATAGTTAGACATGCATGAATACACATACACCAACATTAATAAACTATGTATCGATCATGTTGAAATAGTTGTACCTCTGTGTGACTTGTTGCCATTGTAGATGCAGCACTGACTGCTGCAGCAACCATCCTTGCAAGGTTTTCAAGAGTAAACTCTAGCTCCTGACGCAGTAAACATGGAAATCAAACATTAACAAAAAAATTTATGCACTGGATTTCAAGTTAACCAAGAAATATCATCGAAGGATATACATTACCATGGTATCAGTAGCTCCATGGTCATGGACAACTGGACTCTTGCTAGGAGTAGGCCGCCTCATATACACATGACCCTTGTTCACATAAGGCCTATAAGGAGATACAACTCCAGGAAATGGTCTAGGCGTTTCGGTTGGTGCCTATAGTCAACAAGAGTTCATGTAGTTAGACATGCATGATTCAACGAACATACATGTATTTAAAAAATGACATTTTTTAAATGTTTAAAATGTTTACCTCCATCACTGCTTTCCACCGTGAAGGATCTGGCATCTTCCAGTTTAATAATTATAAATATTAGACCATAGATAGCATTAGTGAACTAACATGTGAAATGTGTGGAAATTAACAAATTAATAAGTATTAAAAAACTGACATTTTTAAAATGTTTACCTCGGTGTGAGATACAACAATGGATGCTATATGAATCTCTCCACCAACCAAGAGATCAGTGGATGGAATGTCATGCCCAGATATTTCCTCGGTCGATATGAGCATAGATCCTACCTCCATTACTACTTTCCCCCATGAAGGATCTGGCATCTGCAAGTTTAATAATTGTAAATATTAGACCATATATAACATTAGTGAACTAACATGTACAGTATGTGGAAATTAACAAACTAACAAGTATTAAAAAACTGAAATTTTAAAATGTTTACCTCGGTGTGAGATATGGCAATGGGTTCTATAGGAATCTCTCCACCAACTAAGGGACCAGTGGATAGAATGTCATGCCCCTCTGTAGAGTGTGGAACATGAAACTCTAGGGCATCACTACCGGCATAAAGCATCAACTGCAAGTTCACAAAATTAATATATTAGCTCAAACTATACATATGCGTACAAAGAGGATAATACATGAAGAATTTATTATGATTAACCATATACATATATCACTCAAAAACTCACTGAAGGCAACATCTGACAAAATACCATAGCATGGAAAACCACATGATGTGCACTCCTAAGGCTCAAAAGTAGGCTGGGAATGTGCTGATGGTGCTGCACTAGTAGATGGTCCTGTAGTAGATGGGGGTACTGCACTCATGGGTGGTACTGCACTAGAATATGGTCCTGCACCATGACGACCTTGTGTATGTACCACAGCGGAGACAGATGTCCCTTTCTCACCCATATGTTGAACCATAGTGGTATGGTGAACAACGGCCCATGCCAAACTCAAAAATGCATCATGTGTCTGTGGAATAACATGATATATAGGTGGGACATCTGGCCTAGGCAACTGCCTATGTGGTGCAGGGATAGGGAGATCAATGTCTCAAAGCCTCACATTGGGTCAGTTTTGGGGCATCCCCCCACCGATCCCATGAAATGAAAATATATCAAAATATTTTACGTTTTTACCCAACACGAACTCTTCATACATCTTCTGAAGGAAATACAAGGGGATTTCCCTATTGTTGTGTGGTGGCATATCAAAAACCATATACCATCTATCTATCCAGTTATCAACAAATGGTTGATATGTGCACCTCTTAATAGAGATATGTGGCCTATTTGCACTTGGGATTTCCCCCATGGAGGGTCCATAAACAATGAAAATATATGCTCTTTTGTAATTTTCAACTTTTTTATTGCACTGTAGCTAATCCCATCAGCGTATTGTTGTCTTTTTCTTTCTCTGTATGATGTAATATCATATAGTATGTTGCTTTACAATGTAATAGTCTCAACAATTGAATCCAAAGTGGATGCAAGTGAACGTCGAATCCTATCACCACCACTAAAAGCAGTACTGAGACCTCTCAACTAGGCAAGCTCAATCAATATTTCAGCTATGGTGTCCATAGCCGCAACTGCAATAAAAAAATCAATAAGTAAATAATTAGAAATGTATACATGGTATATAATGACATCTCTTCAAAATTGAAAATGTAAATTAAGGAAAACTCAAGTTACAAGCAATTTAATGGCATTCACTTACATAAATTTAAAACTTAAAATTAAACATTTAGCAATTAAATAGTGAGTTTCGTTCAACTTCTTTCTAGAAGTTAAGGCACGTCTTCACCCTCATTGGTGACTTTTCCATGCACACTTGGGTTTAAACTTGTTTGAATTTAGGAGTGCTATTTTGACATGTTTTGGCCTTTACGTCCCTTGGATATGTAAAAGAAAGCGGCAAGGGACTATTAGGACATGTGAGGCAAGAAAAGTAGTGATACATGGCTGCCACCATATCCTCTAAATATAATTTACTTGATGATGGTTGGGAACACTCTCACGATGCACTCTAGGTAGTTTATGGGTGTTCACCATTTCCATTGTTGTATAACCATGGAAACCAACCAAAAGTTACATGGAAAATGGAGAATTTGTGGACTGGACTACAATTGGTTGTAGATGAGCTTAGAGACTCGACATGTAGAAATATATTACCCATTGTTTTTGCTATTTTAAAAAATGGTTGATGAACCCAGTGATGCAGGGCCATAGAGTGTTTGAGTAAAGTCATTTATGTCTTTGCTAGATCTAGGGATCTTAGGGAGACCTAGGGTCTCACATGTTTCTAATTTTATTTATTATGTTTATAGGATAAAAGAAGCAGAATTTGTGTTCTTGTGTTTGCTAACATGGGTTTCTTACACCTTGTGCCTTATACCATATTTTTATGTCAGCTCTACCAATTGGTGTGTAATATCTAAGGCTTATATTGTAATTGGAACATAAGCTAGCTTGTCCAGTACTCTCTCTTGCATATTGTGGATAATTATGAGATATCTGTTGTTTAGAACCCTACTCAGTAGTACTTTTGTGTCTCTCTTATAGTATTTTTGTTCTTTTTTGTTTATGCCTCTCAATATCATTATGATGTGGGTTTTCTATCTTTATTTGTCTTTAATTTGAGTGTAGATATATATTGTTTTTTTAATTGTTAAAACCCTTGGCTTATAATTTTAGCCTCCTTCCACACACACTCTATACTTGTGTTTGTTTTATATATTTCTAGCCTTTTGGAACATTGAATATCTATTAGACATGATGTTTTTTATTCTTATAGCCTCTTTTAGTTTGAATCGATCAAACATTAGCTTGGGAGTTGTTGGGTTGATTATTCTATTAAAAAACACAATTATAGGTTAAAAATTGACAAAAAAAAGAATGCTTTGGGTGATTGAATTACCTTGTTGGATGACAATTCACGAGTGGAATCTCCTCCCCTCCAACTAAATCAGCTCCTCCAACAATCCCAAGCACTTAAATTGCTCCAAAACGCTCCAATTGGCTGTCGTTTTCGTGTTCCTGATAAATAAAATAGGCCGCAGGTTTCACGCCTGTGTATATAAATTATTTTAGGTTTTCCAAATCGCGTACACGTTTTATAACTACAGATTGTGAGCATGTTTTGTAGTTATATAATGTGTACACGATATGATTTCCTATCCTACATGTCCGATGACATGTCAGGCTCGGGTTGAACCATAGCAAGTGCTATGTAGCAGAAATGCGTTGTATTTTTTGGTAATGTGATCATGTTTTTGAAAACTAGGATTGCATCTAAAAGGTCCCTCATCTTCTTGCACTGACCCAAAAGAAAGGGGAGAAATGTGCATAATGTTAAAGAGGATTGCATCAAGAATGCTCATGCATGCAGAAGATATATTAGATGGTGCAGATACTTCAGAAGTGCAAACTTGGGGATCACATTCCAGAGGGAGCCAAGAACAAGTCCGAAGATCATGGTCTCGAGAAAGGTAACTCTAGACATGCTTTGATTACCATTAATTCCTCTGTCGATACACAGATTGTAGATTCAAGTGTATAAGATCACATGGTCTCAACAAATGAAGCTTTCTATTCATTGGATGAATGCAAAGGTCCTCCTATACTCATGGGGGATGATTCTTCTATCAAGATCACCAACAAAGGCATAATTGAACTCCATCACGCTACCTTTGATAATGTGCTACATGTTCCAAAAGTTTCACTGAATCTTCTCTATGTCTATCAGATTACAAATTTGGAACTAGAAAGAGAGTTGAATTCACTCATGATGTTGTCAATATCTTTAACATACAAACAAACTCTAAAGTTTCCACTAGTGAGGTAAATCA
The DNA here is from genome assembly GCA_001517045.1 of Pseudotsuga menziesii. Classification (NCBI taxonomy): domain Eukaryota; kingdom Viridiplantae; phylum Streptophyta; class Pinopsida; order Pinales; family Pinaceae; genus Pseudotsuga; species Pseudotsuga menziesii. Next base: position 153,440 of record LPNX011105273.1, read on the forward strand.
AAGATCTAGGTTGTACACCTTTTATAAATTCATTGAACCAGATTTTTCCTTATTACTTACACATGTTGATGATAGCAGTATCTTATGGCACTAAATATTTGCTCATCTTAATTTCAGATTCATGCAATGACTCTAAAATTAGGGAATGTTCATTGGCTTTCCCAACATTCATTTTTCCAAAGGATTTTTTCAATGATTTGTTCTTATAAAACATCCTCAAGAGAAGTTTGAAAAAGGGAAGGCTTGGAGGGAATCTTCTCCTTTGGATATCATCCATAGTGATCTAATAAGACCCTTTTCTCATTAATCCATTAGCAAGGTTAGGTATGTGCTTACATTTGTTGATGATTTCTCACGATATCCTTTGGTGTATTTTATATGGAAGAAAACATGATTTTTTTAGTGTCTCAAAGACTTAAGAGTACTTGCATAGAATCAATCCAAGAGGAAGATCAAAATCCTCTGCACAAACAAAGGGGGGAAGTATGTGACCAAGATTTTTCAATGTCTATGTTCATAGGCTGATATACAGTTACAACATACAATACCATACCGTGCACAACAAAATGAAGTGCTTGAAAAACTATAAGTTACCCACTTTCAAATATTTGGAGCACATGCATGGGCCCGCATACCCTCTGAAATGAGGAAAGGATTACATCCTCATATCACTGCATGCATATTCATGGAATGTCTTGATGATGTTAAGGGTTACAAGGTTTTTTATACCACAATAGACAAGATATTTATTTAGCAAAGTGTCCATTTTGAGGAAGACCTCTTGCATGCGCAATTGGAGTCACATGCAGAGAGCTTTGTTCCTATTGTTAAACTGGAGTTATGTGATGATGATTATAATCATCCAGATCATGATTTATATTTGAGTTCTAAACATGAGGAAGAACATGAGCATGAATGTTTTGAACCACATAGTATCTCCCCTAAGATAACAAGGAGCTTAAGAGATATATATTCAAATATCTCCCCATAGGACACAGGTGACCTTATGGGGGATCTAATGGATCCGAGGATGATGAGGTCCTAGTTTGAGGATATTTCTCATGCAATCACATTATATAATCAATGATTACCATGCATTTTTACATGGTTCCACCTTCAGATCCATAGGCCTATGCAGAGGGTGCATGAAGCCCCTATAGGAGGTCGCTATGCATGACGACTACAACTCTCTCCTTGAGAAATAGAGTTGGGATTTGGTTCCACTTCCTTCAAACATGAATCTTGTTAGATGTAGGTGGGTCTATAGGACTAAGAAGGAACCATGAATATAGATCAACATATACAAAGTGAAGGTAGTTTCCAAAGGCTTTCAAGAGGCTCACGGGATAGACTATGATGAGAGCTTTGCTCCAGTAGCAGAGATGGATTCCATTCAATTGGCACTTTCGATTTCTACAACAAAGAGGTTGGAAGTCCATAGATGGATCTGAAGAATGAATTTATTCATGATATCTCTGACAATATCTACATGGATCAGCCACAAGGATTCATACAAGATTCATCCATGATTTGTAGACTAAAAGAAGTCTCTCTATAGACTCAAGGAGACCCCAAGAGCATGGTATGCCAATATGGACTCCTACCTATTGTCCTAAAACATTGTACGATGTAAGTAATATACAAATGTATACAAGATTATGAAAACTAACTCACTTCTGCTGCTAGTTTTATGTGTGGATGATTTGTTGATCACTAGTATCTCAAATGCAACACTTGTTGTAGACAAGAGGATTTTCCATGATAGGATTTTGATGACAGACATGGGTCCATTGCAGTTCTTCCTTTGTATTGAAATCAACCAAGATACCTTAGGAATCAAACTATCTAAGGCCAAGTATTCATGTGATCTCCTAGAGAGATTCTATATGAAAGATTTCAAGTGTGCACCGACTACTTTCCTATGAGCGGTCAAACTTTAGGATGGTGGGGACACTCCATTGGTTGATAAAAATCTGTAAAGACAACTGGTGGGTATCGTGTTATATCTTACACACTCTATATTACACCTCTTGTATGTAGTTGGGGAAGTATCTCGGTTCATGCAAGATCCACATGAGCTACATTGGAAGAGCGCTAGGTGGATCCTTCAATACGTATAGGGAAACATTACCTCTGGGATTCATTATGTAGTAGATTATGTATTGGATCTCATTAGATTTAGTGATTCTGACTAGGTTGGTGATAGAATTGATTGCAAGTCGACATCTAGATAATCATTCCATCTAGCTTCAAGTCCCATTTGTTGGTCGAGCAAGAAGCAGGTTGCCCTTGCTCTATCTTCAACCGAGGAAAAATATAGGGGTATTCAACATAACCATTCATGATTTTATGGTTACAAAATTTCTCACACAGTTGGGCATCCAATTCCACCACCCTACTGTCATGGTTTGAGAGGCAAAGCACTCTTAATTTCTTCAAAGATCGAGTATAGAGGAAGTACAGAGGAAACAAGCAAAGAACATATAGATCCACATGCACTACATGAAAGATTTGGTACACGATAAGATCATTGACTTGCAATTTTGTCCTTCAACTCAATAGACTCACAACATCTTCACCAAGACCTTCAGTAAGCAGTAATTTCACTCTCTCCATGATCACCTTGGAGTGAAGGACCCAATTACTTAGCAACTGCCTTTTTCTTCTTTTTCTACATTGTATTTTGAGGGGGTTTTTTTCCCATGAGGTTTTCCCTCTCTCCTCATTTTATTTCAGTGTCCATTGCTTAGTTTTTTTTGGGACCTATTATGGCCTTAGTTATTGGGGCCCTTTCTTTATTACCCCATAGTACTATTGAGGAGGGGTGTTGGAGAAGCTACACCTTGGTATTATCACTAGGTAGATGCCCAAGCAAGCTCCCTTTGTTTTATCAATGATTTGGGGCCCTTTCTTTATTACCCCATAGTAGTGTTGAGGAGGGGTGTTGGAGAAACTAAACCTTGGTATTATCATTTGATGTCTTAGATATCTTTAGCTCACAACTATAGTGACTTGATGTGTTAGATCTCTTTAGCTCACAATTACAGTGGCTTCCTTCTGTTTAGTTTTTCACCATTTTCTACTTTTGCAAGTTGTGTATTCTCTCTTTATAGCTATATAATTCTATTAGTTCTTTAACAATCATCTACACTGTTCACAAATGAATTAATTGTAATGAGAGAAGGGAGGTTCTCTCATACTGGGAAGATCGTGTCAAAAGTTAGTCACTTATGCTAGCGGACATAACAAAAAAACATTTTTTTAACCAGCATAAATTTTATAAAAAAAAATTATAGTGTGGATTCATATATTTATATAGTGGCCACTCAATACAAAATCAATTCTCCAAATAATAAAACTAAATGAAAAGTAATTAAAAGATCAGCGCTAAACCTGTATTTATCACTCAAGTGATCAAAATGTTTGAGGTTTAATTTTTTGTGAACATTTAAAAATTTAAGATAAAAATAGCTTACACCTAAAGAAATTGGATCCAGGTTTAAGATGGATCTATGCTGATGGTTACAACATTTCAAACCCAACTTCTATCTCTCCTCCACTCAACCCATGTAAACTATTTTGAATGTACAATGACAAAGCCAAGTTTTTCCCGTATGTAATATTATCTCAAGCGTGGCATGTGAGAACCTCTCAGCCCTGTCCAAAGTTTGTAATGATGCTCTCCAAAAAAATATCCTGATATGTAGAGCCCCCAACTGGGTCTCTTTAACTTTTATTTACAGTCAGAAAATTTACTTTATATATACAGTTTGAAAGTCTATAAATCTGTTTTATCTACTTCTAACAATTTACTGTTAACTGTGCAGGTAGCAAGGATAATCATGCATATAAACTTTTAAAATTTACTTAACAGAATTTGCCATAATAATGCTGAAAAAAAAATACCTGTAGATAGCTAGAAGTCCACCTTTGTTGCTGCCCCTGTTTGCCATTTTCCCTTGCTTTTCCCTGTAGCCAAAAGTCCTTCCCAAGTTCTGAAACTCAACCAGTCCAAACCGGTCTTGCCACCCTGCCAACTGGCGAGGTCTCGCCGACCACCCATCTCCAAAGGTACCCCTTTGGACCCCCGAGCCCAAACCGAGTACAAGCCCCAAGCTGTTGTATCCCCTCAAAATAACAATCTCCAACAAAACCTTTTCCTTGCAGCCCTCTTCTCCCAAAACTTCTCCAAAAAAACTAAGGTAAGAATGATCCCCTTCTCCTTCCTCCTTTCTCCCTTTTATCCCCATGTTTGCCAACCTCCCCCATTACTACCCCTATCTTCATCATAAATTTATCCAACCCCCTTCCATCTACCATTTAAGTCCTTGAGCCCTCAACTTGGACTTGGATTAATTTGAAATAATTTAAGTTGACTTGGACTAATTTAAATGTTAAATTAATATTGCAAGGTGTTGGTTGGGGTCACTTCCCAACCATAACTTCCAATTCAATTAATTTTAATCATTTTTATTCAATATAATAATTTTAACATATCCTTACTCTTTTTTTTTTTTCAATATTTGACCATTTAATTAATAAATAATAAATGTTATATACATTATTTAGTTTAAACTTGCACACTCCACCAATTTAATTTAATTAACAATTAATGCATGCTCATTTATTGATTAACAAACAATCATTCAACTTCAATAATTATTTATGTTTTGACTAATTAAAACTCTCTGAAACATTAATGTACGTGCCACATTCAACAATATAAACATTTTAAAGATCATTTACATACTTAATATTTATTTATTACCTTATCCAAATTAATTTTAATTAATCTTAATGATCATTAATGGAAATATTTACCACCTTCATTAGTCAAACCTTAATTATAGTTAAACTTAATTAACATAATTCATAATTATTTAACACTTATAAACAAGTTAATATTAGCCTTAGTAGGACTAACTAATTGACATTCACACTCAATTGACATTTATTAATCAAGTTAATAATAATATTATTAAGAGACCTTAACATTATGAACATTTATTTAAAACATACAATCAAATTAATAGCAGTCTTATCAACACTAATTAACCCTAATGATCATTATTAACTTTAATCGACATCATTTACATTGATCAACAATAGTTAATTACTAACGACAGTAATTAATATTAGGCGACACTAATTGACATTATTACTCAACAACATTTCATGTAATTCATAATATGTAGGGGAGTTATGTAAGCGTAGCTACTGCTTACATTCCTCGCGTAAGTACACTAAAAGTAATAATTCACATACATCAATCATAATCAAGGAACTTATTATTTACCGACACATGTTTTAGCATAGTTTACAAGGTATGATCCATTAGCTTACTGAAATCCATGTTACGACAATTCATACATCACTGATTTACGACACATACTAATCAAGGGTTTTACACACCTATAGTTAGATCTTGTTTTCACCCCTACTTCACGCTACATCTATCTACCTACATCATTACTGACTTCCACATCTTATCCTGTCCTCTGCTAGAATACCCTGGAATGTCAAGCCATGACCGGTTCCAGCTAGATCCCGTAAGCGGAAGTGTCGACCACATCGACCAAGCTTCCCCAGCAGGCAACCACCAGTCATCATCACACACCTTGGGGAGTGTGCAGTAGCACAGCCGTTCCATGACTATGGGTTTCGGGGATAAATGGTGGGTAAAACCTCCAACCCCCTAATGGAACAAGGGACTATGTCTACTCGACATAACAACAGCGTTGTACTTGTATTTGGTCTGTCATCGTATAACTGATCTGGGCGGTTGAGTTTCCTGGAAATCTACCCCACCCATGTCATAACATACATCATAATAAATAGCATAATACACATACTAAAGTAATTAATGCATCATTCGCATACCATTTTATCTTTAGAAGTCCATGTCCCCGAGGTGCTACCACCTCGTAGGATCCAGCTATCACTTAGCCGTTTCAACCTGTAAGTTAGTCCTCGACATACAATATAGGATATCGTGCATAATCCTCGATATGTACACATATATCTCATCATAACATGACAACAATAAACTCATTCATTCGCCATGCACCTGGCATAACATTCATTATTTCAACATATATCTGTAACGGTATCTACGTACCCATCATTCAGTAATTCCCATATATTTGACATAATTAACACATGATACATATCTAAACATGACTACCGACCATAATACTATCATCACACATACACATATATATATCGGCAAAATAATAGAACCATATGTCCACAGTGTCGTCAAACCGACGAGGTCTCGCAATCAAACAAGTACAACATATAATAGTAGTTCAGGTAGAAATGTCAAAATGGGGTGTTACATACACCCACCCTTCAGGAAAATTCATCCCAAAGTTATGGTCAAAATAATGTGGGATAATCACGAATCATAGTCTCTGTGTCCTCCCAGGTAGCAGACCCCGGGCTATATCAGTCCCACTGGACCTTAACTTGGTCCACCAGGCGGTGCCTCAACTGTTTAACCCTGCGGTCCAATATAAGTAATGGTTCGACCCTGATGGTTCCCTCATCCGAAACCTGCAGTTCCTTCCAATTTATTTTATGTGACTCATCAGCTACATAATGTCGTAAAACAGATACATGAAAAACATTATGAGTTTTGTGCAAATGGGGTGGCAGCGCAAGATGATACGCGACAGGTCCAACCTTTTCTAAAATTTCAAAGGGTCCTATAAATCATGGTGACAACTTTGTTCCCTTCCCAAACCTAATGGTACTTTTACTAGGCCTGATGCAGATGAACACTGCATCACCGACCTTATAGCTTCGGTCAACCCTATGTGCATCGGCATAACTCTTCTGCTTATCATGTGCTTCCTTTAACCGCTGTCTAATCTAAACAACATGTTCTTCCATCTCCTGAATCAACTCAGGTCCTATAATTACTCGATCCTCTAACCTTTCCCAGCTCAATGGTGTCCTGCATGGCCTTCCATATAAAGCTTCATATGGAGGCATCCCAAGTAAGCTATGGTAACTGTTGTTTTAAGAAAACACCACCAAAGGTAAGTGCTTTTCCCAATGAGTTTGTTGATCCATGACATACATTCTAAGCATGTCCTCCATCACCTGATTCACTCTTTTTGTTTTCCCATCTGTCTCTGGATGGTAAGCAGTGCTTAGGTTCAACTGAGTACCCAGCTCCGACTGCAAACTCTTCCAAAACCTGGATGTAAACCTGGAATCTCTATCCGATATAATCTTCTTGGGAAACCCATGGAGACGAACAACTTCATTTATGAACACACGTGTTACATCCATGACATCATAGGTCTCCTTAACTAGAATGAAGTGAGCAGTTTTGGTCAGTTTGTCAACGATGACCATAATGGAATCATGCCTATGAGAGGTAAGAGGCAATCCTACCACGAAGTCCATGGAGATAACCTCCCACTTTGACATAGGAATGTCATGCAGCTGCAACAGTCCTACCGGGTGGTGATGATCAGCTTTTACCTGCTGACACTCAAGGAACCTAGCGACAAATTTGACCACATCGCTTTTCATCCCTGCCCAAAAGAAAAGTTGCTTCATGTCTGCATACATCTTCTTTACACCCGGGTGCACACAATACACTGCTCTGTGGGCCTCCTTAATGATAGTCTATCTAATATCTCCCTCCTCGGGAATGTACATCCTCCCTTGATACCGTAGCAAACCATCGGCTTCTAACTCATAGCCTTCAAACTTTGGTCCCATCGGTTTCCCATTCTGGAGTGCCACTGTGACCTTTAGGTACCAACTATCTCCGAGTAGCTGCCCTAAAATTCTTTCCTTCAAATCCACCTTCAAAGGTATAAGAGAGAAAAGTCTTGGTTTTCTGCTTAAGGCATCCGCTACCACATTCTCCTTCCCTTTGATGTAGGAAATCCCAAAATCATACTCACTCAGGAATTCACTCTATCGCCTTTTCCTAGAATTTAGGTCTCTCTGAGTGAAGATATACCTTAAGCTTTGGTGATTAGAATTGAGCTCAAAGCTTCGTCCAACAAGGTAATGTCTCCAAAGCTTCAAAGATAACATCACTGCAGCTAACTCTAGGTCATGAGTAGGGTAATTCTCTTCATGTGGTTTTATCTTTCTCGACACATAAGCTATTAGCCCACCTTCCTGCATCAATACTGCACCCAAACCCTGCTTTGAAGCATCGGTGCAAACTGTGAATTCCTTCTCCATATCTGGAACTCGTAAAATTGGTGCACTTGTCAGTAGTCTTTTCAGCTCAGCGAATGCGGCATTGCATTAATCTGTCCATTCGTACCTAGTGCCCTTATGTTGTAGGGTAGTTATGGATTTTGTGATTTTTGAGAAACCCTCAACAAACCTTCTATAATACCCGGCTAACCCCATGAATCTCCTTACTTCATGCGCATTCTTTGGCATGGGCCAATCCATTATGGCCTTCACCTTTTTAGGGTCAACAGAAATTCCCTCACCGAAAATTATATGCCCTAGGTAATGGATCTCCTTTCGATAGAATGAACATTTGGACAACTTACCATACAACTGATGCTCCCTTAAGCATGACAACACTATTCACAAGTGTTCCTCGTGCTCCTGTTCATTCTTGGAGTAGATGAGGATGTCATCCAAGAAGACTTGCATAAACTGATCTAAGTATTTTCGGAACATGCTATTCATGAGACTCATGAATACGGCTGGGGCATTGGTCAAACCGAAGGGTACCACCACAAACTTATAGTGCCCAAACCTTGTTCAAAAATCAGTCTTAGGTATATCACTCTCCTTAATCCGTAGCTGGTGGTAACCTTATTGTAAGTCAATCTTTGAGAAGACTGTCACCCCTTTCATTTGATCAAAGAGGTCATCAATTCGAGGTATCGGGTACCTATTCTTTACGGTGGTTCTATTCAAATCTCGGTAATCTATACAAAGATGCAAGGAGCCATCCTTTTTCTTCACAAATATTACTGGTGCACCCCACGGTGAAATACTTAGTCTGATGAGCCCTAGATCTAGCAATGCCTTTAACTGCATTTGCAACTCACAAAGTTCCGGGGCCGTCATCCTGTAAGTTGTATTTGATGTTGGCTCTGCACCAGTTTTTACCTCAATGGTAAAACCAAGTTCCCTCTTAGGAGATAACCCAGGTAATTCCTTTGGAAATACATCACTGAACTCGGATAACACTGGATAGTCATCAAAGGAGGGTCCTTTCTCACTGTTTACTGCTTCAACAATGTACAACTAGCATCCCTGTCGCATACATCACTTTACATTTATAGTTGATATGAAATGTAGGGACACCTTCCGTTTGATACCCTAGATCTTGATGGCCTCTCCGTTGTCATTAATGCAAAGAACCTTCTTTCCATAACAGTGCAAGAAAGCTCGATGTTCCTCAAGCCAGTTCATACCGATGATGAGATCATAAGTTTCGAGAGTGGTGATGTACACTTTGACTTGTGTAACACACACCTCGAGATCCACCACACACTTATCGACACTAGGTCCTACTGCTTGCTTTACCCCTGAAGCCATTTCGACTAAGCTGAAATTGTCATGTTCGTAGGCTGCCAACCCACATTTGTCTAATGCATATGGAGAAATGAAACTATCAGTAGCGCCAGGATCAAACAATATTCTAAGCTTGACATTATTGACCGTACCTGATGATTCCACCACAGTGGATTGGTGCTCTGCTTGAAGGTTGTTTACTGCAGCCGAGATCTGATGCCTACTACCCCCACTCCCCATTGGAGCTTTTCCTTCTCACTGCACTGTACCGGATCGTAATTCGAGACAATCATGATGGTAATGTGAACCTCCACATCCCCAACAAGAAACCTGTAATGGAGTGGGTGAATTAACCCGTTTAGACCTTTAAGAGGGGCTCCTCCCCCTAGGACCCCTTCCTCTACCAGCTGATCCTCTGAAATTTCTCACACCCTGGTGCCTTCCTGTGGCTGACTGGGGCACCGCCCTAGTTGCTACTGATCTGTCTACCACTACAACTCTTGGTGTGCTCCTATTCCCGTAGGGAGGTGGCCTCACATATCCTCCCCAAGGGTAGCTTCGAGGGGCCTTCCTTGCAAACCCTGACTGCTGAGAGTTGAATGACCTAATGGGATTTGCACCCAACATCTCCTCAGTGTAGCGAGCACAATCTACTGCTTCGGTGACCGAAGTTGGTTTCCACATCCGTACCTGAGCCTTGATCTTGGTATTGAGCCCATACACTAAGTGCTCAACTTGGCGTTTGTCATTGTCCAAGTAAGGGACATACTTCACTAACTCCATGAACCTCTCTTCATACTCCTCCACCGATAGATGCCTTTGTACCAAGGCATGAAGAGCCCCTGCTTGTTCCTCTTGGTAGGATGTAGGTAGGTACTTCCCTTTGAATTTTTTCACAAACAGTTCCCATGGAACCGTGTCTGCAGTAAGCTGTACCTGCCTTTCTTGGTTTCCCCACCAGTTCAAAGCGTCCCCCTTTAGTTGAAATATGGCCAGTTTGGACTTCGACGTGGAGGTGTACTCCTGCAAGTTCAAGCACCTGGTCATCTCTTCCAACCACGACTCTGCTCGCATCCCTGATCGACCCCCTGAAAATTCTAGAAGCCTTATCTTTTGAAGTTCCCTCTTGATATCCTGGTGCAGATTTCTTGGTACTGCACTCACTTCTACCATATGAACTTCCTCCCTTAGTGGAGGGGCATCCACTTCTACCTCTGAGGTAGCACTTCCTCTCTGTGCTAGTCCCCCGATTGTTTCATTTATTGCTTCCAACGAGCACAGTATAAGGATGGTCTCTGGCGATGGTGCTGGCACATTCGGCTCAGGTAACGTCGTAGCCTGACCTCGCTCCCGACCTGCTCGCGTTCTTACCATGTTTATCCCTGCTACATGGAATACTAAAATAATTAGCATATGATGACATCATGACTAATTTACCATCAAACTCAACAATTAATTCAAAATGCGTCATGCATAATTTATGAGCATTTACTCTAAGAGCTATAGTTTAGGACGTTTCGATCAGGCCATCTTGAGGCCACCCGGTACTAGATATACTGCAGTAATTCTACGTATGTTTAGGTATTGGATTCCACACAACCCTCATCGAGTCTCCATCAACTCTTCAAGATATTCAATTAATGTTTATTGCCCCGTTCTCATTAACAATTAATAATTTAATAATTTACTAATAGAATAACCTAAGTTTTAAGTCTAGCATCGTGTTTGCCCAACATTTTGTTAGAAACAGAATCCATATCCTAGCGATCAGCTCGTCATGTTGGTCTCCGTGGTATCTCGTTTTCAAGATTCCGTGTCGTTCTTGCCCCTTCGACTATACGTCGAAGTTTCGGCGAGCATTTTCGAGAAGAAAAGCTAATCATTAACTATATTAAGTTAATATTTTCTTAAATTCCAGCCCTATAAAGTTTTATTATAGATTATCATACACTTCCTAATAAAATAAGGTTAATTTGCAATTTTAACTTTATATTAGTAGTAGTAGTTAGTTAACCTTAATTTGTTAACTAACTAATTAATTAGCATTTATTTAAACCTTTCAAATTAAAATTACATAGCTTGAACAATTAACTTTAGCCAAATTTAAATAATTCCTGTTAACTAAATTTAAACTTAATTAAATTCAAATTTAAAATAATTTAATAATAATTTTTTTTTTTTTTTAAATACTAAACATAATTCATTTATATAATATATAAAAATTTTGATTATAATTTTGATATCCAAAAAAAAAATTATATTCTCAATAATACCATTATAATGTTTCATATTTTCAATAACCCCAATTTATTCTTTAGAGACGCATTTTGCACTCACCCGTGGGTTTTGACTAGAACATCCTCCTCTTTTCGGGCAACAAATATATTTTTAAATCTATTAAATCGACAAAATATGGCATTCTATATAAAGGAATTAAAGTAGACCACGCAATTATCTTAGTTGAGAGATCTTGAAAATCGGTTTGGCGGCCATAACTCCATTCATTAATACCTCTTAAATGCTAGCGTGCTTAGCAAAAAAAATCAGCCTTTTTATTTTTTTTTCCAATCCGTAATCATGGTTTACCAATTTTTTTTTTTTAACAGGTATCGAGGGGAGGAGTATAGATGCTAAAGGCAATAACCTAGCCATTACATCCAATCAAGCAGTGAATGAGTAATTGAAAGTGCTATAATTATATTGGCAGGAGCATAATAGTTATAAATTTGGAGGGAACCGCTTAATAGTTACATGGCTGCTGGATTGCTGCCAAGTGGCATGATCGAGTCCATCCAACAAAGTTAGGGTTTGTGAAAGATTTATAGATTGAAAACTTTTGATGAATCAGTGAGTGCCATATTCAGTGATTCCTCTGAGCATTGGGCATTCGGCTGTTTGTAATTTATAACGATGGGGAGACGTATGTGAGCCAAACCCTTAATCGATTTCTCTCTGGATGATTGTTAGCATTTCTGACTGAATGATTGTTGTGAGGATTGTGATTTAATAAAATTTGTTGTGTGAATTTTGTTTTGCCCTGGCCGTAGGCCACTGGGTTGGGCTGAGCCCAGGCCACAGGCCCATGGCTGCTGGCCGGGTTGTGCCTAGCTCCCTGCGGGCTACACCCCTTTCTCTTCCTTAAACACTCAACAAACTATGCGTTGATGTGAAGAAACGAATTTTGTCTGCCTTTGTTTTGTTTTGACAATAATACTGTAACTTGTTGATTTAACATGGCTACCGTAATGTATGCTGCAACCCAAACCCTAAATTTTTAAAGCCCTGGCTAGCGCATGAATTGTACTGTAGATTCTGAGATTTATTCATTTTTCAGTTCTTTGTGATTTCATGTTAAATTTTACAGGCAGAATCAGGTAAGGAGTCCCATAAGTGAAGTCAACGACCATGGCATCTGCAAAGGTGGGTTTTATTCGACTGGTTTCTATGGGGTTGGGCATGGTGTCCTGACTCCTGCGAGCAGGATTTCATGTTCAAGCTTATGATGTAAGTTGTTATATCTCTCCATTTACATTCAAAATTTGACATTTGATCCAGTGAGCTTTGTCATGTAAACCTATGCAGATTTACGAGCTATAGGATGTTCATGGTTTATCTCAGAATGTTGATATCTCTCCTATGCAGTTCTGAATTCTATCCTGTCCATTTGCTGGATCCATCAATTATGCCTTTTTTTTTTTTTTTAAATGGACTTCTCTGGACATTTCTGTCGTTTGTATTCGATAAAAACAGAGATAGAAACAACCATCCAAAATAAAGGTGGTTTTGATTTTGAAGAATACCACAAAGAGGGAAACCATCATACCTGATCCAGATTATCGAATACCAGTTATTCTGTTAGGTCTTGCAGGTGCGTTAATCTACAAAGATAATCTATTTCTTGCTGCACCAATTGGTCTTCTTGGTTTGCTTTTGTTTGTTCAGACTACAAGAGTGAGATTCGTCTTCGATGATGAAACCCTGGTATGTATATATTAAACTTACTTTTGTTGATAGTATTCAGAAAGAGTATGGACAAAGATTTAACTTCTCTTCCTTTTACAATAAGACTGCAATATGGTAAGTAGTCCATGTAAAGGTTTATCTTCTCTAAATATTCATCACATGTCTTGCTACAATTGAAACTAGACTTGAAGTTCCTTTTGGGAATAGTTGCCTTTGATAGTAAATCCGTGGCATTTTCTGGCAATGGTTGGAAGAAACACTCAGAAACAATTTCTGAGTTAAATTCCAGTGATATTAAACTGTGTTGGAGTATATTTATAACATCTGAAGTTTCCTTTTCTGGCAAAGACTAGTCATTGAATTGGGATTCCATGTAACATTATGATCGGCCTAATTTTATGGCCTTTTCAGAATCTTGTTGTAAAATATCTGTTTTTTCACAGGCAATCTAACTAATACAGAGATTTCGGTAAGAAAAAGTTTCATATAGTTTCATTTGCCTAGGATATTTTTAAATTTCAGGCACCCAACAGCCAATACAAAAATCAATTGCGAGCCCTTTGGTTCCAGATTTGGAACCATGGCTCTAATACCATGTGTAGAGCCCCCAACTGGATCTCTTTAACTTTTATTTACAGTCAGAAAATTTACTTTATATATACAGTTTGAAAGTCTATAAATCTATTTTATCTACTTCTAACAATTTACTATTAACTGTGCAGATAGCAAGGATAATCATGCATATGAACTTTTAAAATTTACTTAACAGAATTTGCCGTAATAATGCTGAAAAAAATACCTGTAGATAGCTAGAAGTCCACCTTTGTTGCTGCCTCTGTTTGCCGTTTTCCCTTGCTTTTCCCTGCAGCCAAAAGTCCTTCCCAAGTTCTGAAACTCAACCAGTCCAAACCAGTCTTGCCACCTTGCCAACTGGCGAGGTCTCGCCGACCACCCAGCTCCAAAGGTACCCCTTTGGACCCCCAAGCCCAAACCGAGTACAAGCCCCAAGCTGTTGTATCCCCTCAAAATAACAATCTCCAACAAAACCTCTTCCTTGCAGCCCTCTTCTCCCAAAACTTCTCCAAAAAAACTAAGGTAAGAATGATCCCCTTCTCCTTCCTCCTTTCTCCCTTTTATCCCCATGTTTGCCAACCTCCCCCATTACTATCCCTATCTTCATCATAAATTTCTCCAACCCCCTTCCATCTACCATTTAAGTCCTTGAGCCCTCAACTTGGACTTGGATTAATTTGAAATAATTTAAGTTGACTTGGACTAATTTAAATGTTAAATTAATATTGCAAGGTGTTGGTTGGGGTCACTTCCCAACCATAACTTCCAATTCAATTAATTTTAATCCTTTTTATTCAATATAATAATTTTAACATATCCTTACTCTATTTTTTTTTCAATATTTGACCATTTAATTAATAAATAATAAATGTTATATACATTATTTAGTTTAAACTTGCACACTTCACCAATTTAATTTAATTAACAATTAATGCATGCTCATTTATTGATTAACAAACAATCATTCAACTTCAATAATTATTTATGTTTTGACTAATTAAAACTCTCTGAAACATTAATGTACGTGCCACATTCAACAATATAAACATTTTAAAGATCATTTACATACTTAATATTTATTTATTACCTTATCCAAATTAATTTTAATTAATCTTAATGATCATTAATGGAAATATTTACCACCTTCACTAGTCAAACCTTAATTATAGTTAAACTTAATTAACATAATTCATAATTATTTAACACTTATAAACAAGTTAATATTAGCCTTAGTAGGACTAACTAATCGACATTCACACTCAATTGACATTTATTAATCAAGTTAATAATAATATTATTAAGAGACCTTAACATTATGAACATTTATTTAAAACTTACAATCAAATTAATAGTAGTTTTATCAACACTAATTAACCCTAATCATCATTATTAACTTTAATCGACATCATTTACATTGATCAACAATAGTTAATTACTAACGACAGTAATTAATATTAGGCGACACTAATTGACATTATTACTCAACAACATTTCATGTAATTCATAATATGTAGGCGAGTTATGTAAGCGTAGCTACTGCTTACATTCCTCACGTAAGTACACTAAAAGTAATAATTCACATACATCAATCATAATCAAGGAACTTATTATTTACCGACACATGTTTTAGCATAGTTTACAAGGTATGAGCCATTAGCTTACTGAAATCCATGTTACGAAAATTCATACGTCACTGATTTACGACACATACTAATCAAGGGTTTTACACACCTACAGTTAGATCTTGTTTTCACCCCTACTTCACGCGACATCTATCTACCTACATCATTACTAACTTCCACATCCTATCCTGTTCTCTGCTGTACTACCCTGGAATGTCAAGCCATGACCGGTTCCAGCTAGAACCCATAAGCAGAAGTGTCGACCACATCGACCAAGCTTCCCCAGCAAGCAACCACCAGTCATCATCACACACCTTGGGGAGTGCGCCGTAGCACAGCCCTCCCATGACTCTGGGTTTCGGGGATAAATGGTGGGTAAAACCTCCACCCCCCTAATGGAACAAGGGACTATGTCTACTCGACATAACAACAGCGTTGCACTTGTACTCGGTCTGTCATCGTATAACTGATCTGGGTGGTTGAGTTTCCTGGAACTCTACCCCACCCATGTCATAACATACATCATAATAAACAACATAATAACCATACAGAAGTAATTAATGCATCATTCGCATATCATTTTATCTTTAGAAGTCCATGTCCCTGAGGTCCTCCCACCTCGTAGGATCTAGCTATCACTTAGCCGTTTCAACCTGTAAGTTAGTCCTCGACATACAATATAGGATATCATGCATAATCCTCGATATGTAAACATATATCTCATCATAACATGACAACAATAAAATCATTCATTCGCCATGCACCTGGCATAACATTCATTATTTCAACATATATCTGTAACGGTATCTACGTACCCATCATTCAGTAATTCCCATATATTTGACATAATTAACACATGATACATATCTAAACATGACTACCGACCATAATACTATCATCACACACACACATATATATATCGGCAAAATAATAGAACCATATGTCCACAGTGTCGTCAAACCGACGAGGTCTCACAATCAAACAAATACAACATATAATAGTAGTTCAAGTAGAAATGTCAAAACGGGGCGTTACATGATATGATGCTGTCCAAAAACCATCATATAAGGTGGTCTACTTGATCCTTATAAACAACAGACCAAACCCATGTTACGATTCTGAAATATCAACAACAAAAGTTGCTCAACTCGCCATGACATGGTAAATCACTAAAGCTCTATCCTTCCATATATAAAGACTCTATTCTCTGATACGAAGGACTCAACTTCCGGAGGAAACCTCCGTAACTGACAGGATTTGTTTCATCACTAAGCCATAATTGATTGGATGTGTTAGATCTCTCTAGAACACCACTATGTTCCTTTCTTTCTCGTTGGTTTTTCACCATTTTTCTGCTTTTACAAGCTTTATTCGATCTTTATAGCTTGATCTTTTTAGGTCTGTAAAACGAATAAGAACATAGCGTATCGAAGCGAAACATACAAAAAACATACAGGACAGATTGAGTCCACTATAGAGCTGCTCAAAGACAGTAGGGAAATGATGTTTCAACAATCATCTAGACAGTGTTTACAAATGAATTAATGGTTACAAGATTACAAACCCAACTTCAGTCTCTCCTCTACTCATCCCATGGAGGCCATTGTGAATCTATGATGACGAAGACAATTTTTTCCATATTTAAGAATATCTCAAGTATGGCATCTGAGCTCTGTGGAAATACCATCTTGATCAGATATGGTACTGTGGAAGGATGTAGAAGGTCATCTCCCCAATCCTTATAAACAACGAACCAAACCCATGTTAGGAGTTACGATTCAGAAATATCAACAACAAATGTTGCTCAAGTCTGCCCGACATGGTAAATTAAGACATTACATTTCAAAAGGAAATGCAAAAAAATATGAGGATAGCAGCAACTACTATAATGCTTTGTGCATTCCCGGTGATATTATCTAATAAGTCTAATTGAAAGTTGCAATTCGTCAATAATTAAAAGTGAAAAAAATCAATACGTAGGAATAAATCATCTAACAAGCATTAAAAAATAATAGTCCAAAATTTCATTAAGGTATTTAACAAAAGAATTGATAATATTTTCACAAAATCATAAACAAAAAAGAAATAAGATCATAATTACTTTTCATATTTTTATAAACAAAGCTATAGAACAAAGCTACAGTTCAAAATTTTCATAAACAATTAATTAATAATTCAATTCTCTCCCACAAAATCAAAATATTGAATCTATAGATTGAGCCAAATTAAAGTGCTATGCATTAATATTGAAAATGTAAATCTAGGAAGATCAAAGTGTTATTGAAACATTAGTAGGTCACTATGATTCAAAGCATAATAAAAGACCTAATCGTAAATCAAGTCTCTTATCTAGGTATATGTATATAGTTGAAGGGTACCACATTGATCAAAGAAACAAAAAAACAGTCAGTTAGAAATCAAGTCTAGTATTTAGGAATTCTATATGTATATATATGAAGGGTAGCACTTGTTTCAAGAAATAATACAATATTAAATAATAATTCAAGATTATTACTTAGGAATGTTATATGTATAGTGAAAGGGTAGCACTATGATAAAAGAATAATAAAAAGCCCAATAAAAAAATTAAGTCTACTATTTAAGAATTGTATATGTATAGTTGAAGGAATCCACAAGGAACAAAGAATAATGAAAGACTAAGTCAAGAAACATGTAACAACACTAAAAAATTTCATAACTAGTAAATCCTACGATGCCCCTAAGAAAATTGTTGTTTAATTATTATGTCAAATCATGCATATCAATGAAAATGAAATTCAACATTACATGTTTTTTGGACATGTCATCAATAACACTATCCAAGAACAAGATACTATCACCATGGTTAGGTGAATGGCACAAAATTCAAATATTGTAGTGTCTACTAGCACAAATCATGTCTTGTATAAAAATAACTTCAATAAGAAATAAAAGAGTGACCACCCATAAATAAAACAATGAAGAGTTTATAGAAGTAGTTGCAATATTTATCAAAATTTCAAAAATACAAATACTTTGCAAAAGATGCTCGAAGATATTTACAAAATAGTTCAACTAAATGTCTCACATATACCAAACCATACTCCTTGATGTTCAAGGTCAACCATAGTATTTGAAGAATTTAATGAATCCAAACAACATAAATATGGACTAAAGGTTTCAAAACAAATTCTTGACTACAACAAAGAAAAACAACACGACTTAGGAACTTTGATGTTGTTTTTCCATCACCCTACACTAATAAATGTAGCATTCGAATGCCCATTTATTTTCACCCCTAACTTCCTCCTCTTGAGGAGTATAATCATTCTTAATGTTGAACTTTTTCCTTATTTCGTCAAGGGTCTTCCCCTTCATCATACATGCCACAGTCTCACATGTCAGATCTAACAAATTTTTTATGTTGAGATAATCTGTAGCCTGCACAAACCGAAAAGCTTAATAAGCAAAATTTTCCAGAAAGTATACAAAAATATATATAAATTTTGAGAAGAAAACACATGCAAAACATTACTAAACAAATCCAAAAAATATTATAGAAAAAAGAATAATGTAGAAATGAGAGAACTTGAGTAGTTATTTATTTAATAGAAATAATTCAAAAATATTCAAATACAAGGAAAACAATCATCTTACTAAGATTTCAAATGTTTAAAGAACCATGTAAATTTAAAAAATAACATAAAAATGTTAATGAGGCATTGATATACTTTAGAGGATTGTCTCCCAATGTTCCCTTTTTCATGTGATCCACTTCACCCCAAACCCACACGGAACCCAAGGTATGGAGAGGGAGAATTTACGTAGAGATTAGTTACACATGAAACTTGCAAATAAGAAAAAATAAGTTTTTAAAGGAATATTTCTTGAATATACAAATCACTAATAAAGTGTTAGTTCCGTATTGAGGTCAACATATTTTACAAATCTCAAAGAGGGGTTTCATTCTTGCTATGCTTTGACCAAGGGATGAAACTACCCTTAATCTCTAAGAAACTTCGGGGAAAAGTTTCTACAACCAAAGCACTATGCTATTTTAAAATTAAAAGACTTAAGGTTTTTGTTTCCAAAATTGCACAACAATTACACTTGGAAAAAATGCATATAAATTTATCAAACATCATGATTGCATAGGAACAATAAAATATGGAAATTAAATAAACATATAAGCAAGAAAACTAAATTAGGATACATTATCTCATAATTAGTTTTTCCAAAAATAATATCTCAAAATATTCAAAGAATAAGAATCATTACACTCATGCTTCATAAAAAAACCATATAATTCTCTAAAAATACCATATAATTGGATTCCTCAATAAATAAATAAATTAACTTTCAAACCTAATACATGAAGCTAAATGGGTTAGATGAGAGTTGGATAGGAATCAAATTTATGCCTTGCCTATGAGAGGTTAGTTTCTCTAGCACAACTTATGATTTTCGTCAATGCCATATTGCCTTTTGGATTGACACTCCAATATTCTAGAATTACTATAAAAGATGTCCCTAAAAACAACTAATAAAACTATTCAGAGAGTGGATTAAGTGTAAAATCCCTTTATTCCACCTCAATATGCCTTTCAAACAAGATAGGTCTTATTCTTTTTCCTTTTCACACCTTAAATATGGGTAGCAAAAACCCCAAAAATAAAATAAAAAAAATATGAGAAGTTATAAGACACTACAATTTTGACACACTAATTATTTTAAGAAAAAAAACCCTTGAACAATAAAGAGAAAAGGAAAAACTTCAAACCATAGAAATTAGCTCCAATAAATGTGGCTGAATTGGTGAAATCAAGTTTATGCAAAGCAATTGGTGAAAGGGATTTCTATAATTAGAATCAAATGAGTTTTACTGTCTCATTATTTCAATATTGCAATGACACATATAAAATCAATAAAAAGATTAAAAAAATAAATAAAACAATTATAAAACTTCTAATTAAAATGCCCAAAAAAGTAATCCATTTATGATCCTTCAAACTTCACCTACTCACAAGCTTCATTAACCCTTAAATTAAATACCACAATAAGCAATTCATTAAAAACCAATTCTCCACCACATTAGAGACTCCAAGTTAGAATGACTGAAAGAAAATAGGGCTCCCCTAACCCTGCAAAGGAGATGTTCAACAAGAAACTCCCCCCCAAAAAAACCCTTAAAAAGGTGTCCAAGGACAAGGGATAGAAGGAACAATAGAATACAGAATACTAAATTCATTAAAAAACAATTCTTCACCACTACAGAGACTCCAATTTAGAATGACCTAAAGAAAACAACGCTCCTCATGTAACCCATTAAAGGTGTCCACGAAGAAACTCCCCCATAAAAACCCTAAAACAAGTGAGCAAGGACAAGGGAGAGATGGAACAACAGAATCTAGAATAAGCAATTCATTAAAAACCAATTATCCACCACATCAGAGATTCCAAGTTAGAATACAACACTCCCCTAACCATCAAAAGTGTTCAGCAAGAAACTCCGCTCCAAAAAAGCCCTAAAACATTTGAGCAAGGACAAGGGAGAGAAGGAGAAAAAGAATCGAGAATAATCAATTCATTAAAAAAACAATTCTCCACCGCTTAAGAGACTCCAAGTTAAAACGACTGAAAGAAAACAAAGCTCCCCTAACCCATCAAAGGTGTTCAGCAGGAAACTCTCCCATAAAAACCCTAAAACAGGTGGGCAAGGACAAGGAAGAGAAAGAACAACAGAATCTAGAATAAGCAATTCATTAAAAATCAATTATCCAACACTTCAAAGATTTCAAGTTAGAATCATTGGAAGAAAATAGGGCTCTCCTAACCCATCAAAAGTGTTCAACAAGAAAATGCCCCCTAAAAAAACCCTAAAACAAGTGCGCAAGGACAATGGAAAGGAGCAACAAAATCCAGAATAATCAATTCATTAAAAACCAATTCTCCACCACTTCAGAGGCTCCAAGTTAGAATGAAAGAAAAAAACGCTCACCTAACCCATCAAACATGTTCAGCAAGAAACTCCCCAAAAAACCCTAAAACAGGTGAGCAAGGACAAGAGAGGTGAGAAAGGACAAGGGAGAGAAGGAGCAACAAAATCCGTAATTTAATGTGATGCAAAACAATCAAATCCTAAACTAAATCAAAATCTGGTTTTGAGAGAGAATACCTTAACCAGGCCAATCAAAGTGGCCTGATCGAATTCAATGAATTCCTTATCCCAAGTCTTGATTTCATTGTGGGTAGGAGCTGACCTCTCTTCAGCGGGATTCTTAGCCTCGACATGATACTTGCAGTATTCGATGACCTTCGAAAGTATCTTGCCAGAGATGTTAGTGAGAGGAATGGCCGCTTCGGCAGTTCCAATATCCTCGACCATGTGTTTGATGTACTTAGATTTGAAGGCGATGGACTGATTGACCTCAAACAGTTCGTTATCTGAGCTCTTCAAAGTCATCTTGGATTCAATGGCTACCCATTGGTCTGAATAAACGGAAACAACTTTCTTAGTGTGTGAGTGAAGACAAGTCTAATCGAACTTTGCCCAAATGATCTACCCGCTGGTCTGACTAAACAGAAACAAAAACGTGTCTGAGAGAATAGAAGCGTAAACGAACTTTGCCCAAATGATCCAAAATCCATATGCCGAAAGAGCTCTGGCGCTTTATTTATTTATATAGTTGCTCATGACCGAACCAATCCATGCCACTACTTTTTTTATGTTTTGTTGATTTTTGTTTTCTTTTAACTCCGGTTAACTTAACCATATATATACATATTTTTATCATTTACTTTAACTCATTGCAAAGTAACCATAATCTAAAGTTTTAGGTTTTACTTTTTTTTATAAACTTTTACCACTTATTCGTGATAAGCATAGCCAATCATCGTAGGCTCAACTAAAAAAAAAAAGGCCATTATGGTCACCATACCTTAGCCTATCATCCTACTCTTAGGTAAAAAAAAAGGCCATTATGGTCACCAGTGGTCAATGCAGACCAATTTTATGGTCACATATCTTTGACCCTTAGTGGACAATGCAAACCAGTTTGCGTAGGAAATTATTCTTTTAAATAATAGTAGTTTAATGGTTAGATGTTTTGGATTTGTTTTTTTATTTTTTATTTAATTTGGGTTAAATTTGTTTTCAAAATCTGAATTTTGAAGTCCCCAAATAATATTTTATTAGCCTCAAATATCTTAACGGCAACAAGATTATGCAAATTTAACAATTATCATGTGTTTTTTTTTAAATCAATATAAAAGTTTAACATTATTATATTAAAAACAAGCGAGAAAAAAGTTGATATGGAAAAGTTCAAATTTATATAAGTTTTAGGGTTTTCTTATTTTATAATTTTTTTCAAATTTATACAAGTTTTAGGGGTTTTTTTATAAAATTTTACCCACTTATTAGTGATTGGTCTTAAATAGCAGAATAAATAAATGCCCATTATGGTTTCAATACCCTTAATGTGTGATAGTTTGGGTCACAAATGATCACTTTTAATATGGAAAGAAGAAAGGTCCAATATATATTTTTTATTTCAAAAAAATTCCAATGGGCCTTATGGTTAAGAATATGTGTCACAAAGGGGTAGGGTTGCTCCTTAGCCCATTGTGACAAGGAAAGGGTAGGTGAACCCTATTATATGTTGAAATTACAGTGGGATTTTATACTATCTAATATTCTAATTGTTACACACCTAAGAAAATCCATAAAAAATCTATTACTCTATGGTTCGTTATTTTGTTGTAACATGTAATTTTTTGTTGTAGCGTCTTATATTTGTCGTCGCATGTATTTACACATGTAATTTAACTTGCACTCATTCTATGTTTGAAGAACACGTTATGCCACATGTGGCGTTGGCTTCGGCTAACCACGATGAGATAACAAACTTGTGAAGGTGATGTTTTAAGTGCTTTATGTTTATTTTAAAGTTCGATTGTTTAGGACCGAAGCCTAAAAACTAAGTCTTAGTCCGAGCTAACCCTAAAAATCTGCCATCCTTTATTAAAACCCACCCTTGTAAATATATATTTGGAAAGGGGGTAAATTAAAAATTTTGTTTAAGGGCTTATGATTTTGGAAGCATAGCACATGTCTTGGTTTAAATGTTTGATTAAAAGCATGGAATATGGTGATAATAATCATGATAGTCCTGAACCTAGCCATGGCCATACAACGTTGGGTGCTATGTCAAAGGTTTGGTTTGTAATAAATTTAAAATGAGAAGTACACAGGAATTCCAGTGCATAATATTCACGGATTGAATTAAGGTTTAACTCAACCATGGCTCGGAGTTGATAGCACAACGAGGCATATTCAATGACAAGTTTTAAAATTTGCATGTGTTGTGGGCTGAGAGGGATCTCATCCCTCCACATGTCATGATCTCCTCTAACAATTTTATGTAATTCATCCATACCACTTACTTTAATATCTCTAGAGTTAGGTTTATATAATATTCCTTTATGTAGTAATAACCCTCTTCTATTTAGACCAAGATTTGATTTTATTTGATTCATTTCATTTTATGTGGTATTTTCCTTTAGGTTTTGATACTCTTTGTGAAAATTTTCCACTTTTAGAATTTTATATTCTAAATGTGATTCATAATTAATGCTTGCATATAGCAGGTTTGCTTGATGACTTAAAGCATCTGCAAATTTATTTTCTTTTCCTTTTATATGTTTTATCTATAAATCCTATTCACTTAGAAATGGCAATCACCTAGATTGGAGAGCATTAAGATTATGTTGATCAAATAAGTATTTTAAACTTATATTATCTGACATTAGTAAGAATCTTATTCCAATGAGGTCGTGTTGCCACATATTTAGCACATGTATGATGGAAGCTAGTTCTAGGTCATGAGTAGTATAATTCCTCTCATGTTCTTTTAGCTTCCTAGACTCGCGGCCTATGGCATAGTTTTGTTGAATTAGTACCTGGCCTAAACCTTTTTTACATGCATCGATGCATATGAAAAAAACCTTAAAAGGATCGTAAATTTTGAAGATAGGAGATACGGTTAACAAGTGTTTTAATTTATTAAAAATTTAAGTAAGTTTTTCTCTCCACTCAAATTTCTAACCTTTCTTCTGTAATGAAGTTATGGGGTAGGCCATATTAGAAAACCCTTCAATGAATTTTTTGTAGTAGCGAGTAATTCCCATGAATGATCTTATGTGAGTTACATTCTTTGGAACAAACCATAGAGTGATAGCCTTAATCTTATGAGGGTCAACTAATATTCTAGATTTAGGAACCACTTGTCCTAGATACTGAATTAATCCTTTAAAGAAGTCACATTTGCTGAACTTAGAAAACAGTTGGTGTTCTCCCTGCTATTGTTTATTTTTAGAGTAGACCAATATCTTGTCGATAAAGGTGACTATGAATTTATCTAGGTATTTGCTTAAAATACTATTCATTAAAAACATAAAATCTTGTAGGTATTTTTTTAACCCAAAGGGCATTACGACAAACACGAAATGACCATATCGGGTTCTAAAAGCAGTTTTAAAGATATCTTCATCTTTGATCCATACTTGATGGTATCTAGAGATTAAATCCGTATTTGCGAATATGGTTTCCCCTCAAATTTTATCAAATAGATGGTCAATCCACGTCAAAGGATATCTATTTTTAACACTCATTTTGTATAATTGACGATAATCTATACATAGTCTTAAAGTGCCATCCTTTTTCTTTATAAATAAGACCAGTGCTTCTCAAGGGGAAACACTAGGTCGAATGATTTTTTTATCAATTAGTTCCTACAATTGTGATTTAAGTTCAGTAATCTCTACTA
Source organism: Pseudotsuga menziesii (assembly GCA_001517045.1). Lineage (NCBI taxonomy): Eukaryota > Viridiplantae > Streptophyta > Pinopsida > Pinales > Pinaceae > Pseudotsuga > Pseudotsuga menziesii. Next base: position 178,920 of record LPNX011105273.1, read on the forward strand.
TATTCATCCAATAGAGATATTTTGATCCTGGTACCTCCCACAATACCAAATCGATCATAAAGTCTATATCCCTCCTCGGAGGTTGTCCGAGAACTTCTTTCCGAAATATGTCTTTAAAATATTTTAAAATTGATATATCCTCTATTTTAAGTTGATTATCGTCCTCTTTGTCATCCATTACATAGAAAGCGAATTATTTTCATCCCTTACATACATACATTTTCATCTGTAAGGCATAGATATCTTGTATAGTAACCTTTCTTAGAATTCCTTTTACAATAATGGTATTACTTTTATCATCTACACATGTGAAAGTTTTACCATAGCAGTCTAACATAACTCTATATTTTTCTAACCAGTCCATTTGTGACAGTAAATCATAAGATCCTAATGGTAAGATATTTATATAAGCATGTGTCTTCAACTAATTCATAATAAATTCACATTTTTTCACATAAGTAGTGACTTTCCCTTTTGTGTGTGTCGCAAGTTGTACCACGGAGGATTTTTCATACTTATCTCACTGTAATTTGTATAATTATACAATTATAGGTGATACATAACTTAGTCTCACACCTGAATCAATCAGTATAGAAATGGGTTTGTCTTTTATCATACCTCGATTTCGACCATTGGTATTTGATGGTCTTCTTGTCAATTCTCTAATGTTGCACTGATTCTGGGCATACTTCTTTCCATATCCCCAACTTTAGTAGCTTCTTGAATTGAGTGAACATTATTAAATTTTTTCTTTTCTATGGGGCACTCTTTAAAGTAATGTATCTTACCACATTCATAGAATTTTAGTTGTTCCCTATGTGAAGCAGTTTTATTAAAGTGAGTGGTTGGTTCACTTTATTTTCTTGCAGGAATCAATGGCTTAAAGTTTTATAATTATTTTTGTGATATCCTCGGTAGTTATTCCAAGTATTCTTATAAATCATAGTATTTTCATTTTTCTAATCAAAGTTGCCACGTCTTTTATTTTTCAGTTTTGTATTTTTTTCTATTTTATTCTTATTTTGATCATAGAAGAAGTTTTCTTTTCCAAATGCTTCTTCAAGAGTCTTTGAATCATCATACTCAATCCTCTCTTTGAAAATAGGAGGTAAACAACTCAGAAAGCATTGAATTTTTCATTTTCTTCAATGATTTAAGGAACATAACGAAGTAAACTTAAGAATTTACTACATAGTCATGGAACCTAATATTAACTCGTAATTTTTTATTTTTATTTTTTGTAATATTGTTCATATATATACTTTAATTTAATATGTTTCTTGAAGGTTTTCCATGTTACCTAGCATTCTTTTATGCCGTTTACTTTCTGGATGTCTTGCCACCATATATCTTCTTTTCCTGTCAAGTTATAGATGGCTATTTTTTCTTTTGATTCATCGGAATAGTTATAGATATGGAAATTTTATTCATTCTAGATAACCAAGCTTTTACTTCGTATCTCTTCTCGATTTCTCTATTGAACATATGAGGTTCAATTTTTTTGAATTCACCCAAAATTTCTTCATACGATTTGTATTTCTTCGTCTTTTGGTTACTATCATTACTTTCACTATTATCTTTATGTTTTTTAGTATTATGTTTTGTTGATTCTTCACTTGAAGATTGAGACTCATGTTTGGAAGACTCCAATTTCCTTCCCTTCAGTTTGTAAGGTGCATTTTTTTCCATATGAAGTTCCGGTTCTCTTTTTTTTTTTTTGTCATTACTCTATATTTTAGATTACTTAAGTGTTCCTATGAATTTAGGATATGTTCTTTATCCTCATTAACTCATTTTTGTTATGCCCTTAATTCCTTAACTATTTGTTGTAATTCAGACATGTTATCATTCCTACATTCATTTAGATTTACTCATATCTCACCATCACTTATGTTACCTTCTTCATTGGTTACTATATTTCTGCGATGTGACTCCTCTTCACGAGACATTCCGACATCTACCATAATTTCCTGCAAACAACAATATTTTTCTTCTCTTCCTATTCGTAAGAGAGTCCAACCATAACAAGATAAAATTAGTTTTTTGTTCTATCAATTTCAGTGTTGGGCTTATTCAAAACAAGTGTTGTAACCATGATCTCATACCATTATGTCATGCACCTAAAAAGATCCATAAATATTTTTTGTTTTCCTTTACTCTATAATTCATTATTTTGTCATAGCATGCAATTTTTGGTCATAGCGTCTTATATTTTTCTTCACATGTATTACACATGTAATTTCACTTGCATTGGTTCTATGTTTGATGGATAGGTTATGACACGTGTGGAGTTGTCTTTGGGTGACAAATACCATATAACAAATTTTCCAAGGTGATGTCTTTAATTCTTTATGTTTATTTTAAAGTTTGACTATTTAGAACCTAATACTAAAAACTAAGGCTTAGTCCTAACTAACCCTAAAGATCCACCCTTCCTTATTAAAAACCACCCTTGTAAATATATATTTGGAAAGGAGGTAAACTAAAATGTTTTTCTTAAGGGTTTATGATGTTGGAAGCATATCACATGTCTTGGTTTAAAGGTTTGATAAAAATATTGGACTATGGTGATAATAATCACCATAGTCATGATCCTAGCCATGGCTATTCAATGTTGAGTGCTATGTCAAGGGTTTAGTTCGCAATAAATTTGAAATGGGAGGTACAAGGGAATGTGAGTAAATAACATTTATGACTTGAATTGATATTTAACTTAACCCTTGATGCGACTTGACAAAACACCTAGGCGTATTGAATGAAAAGTTTAAAAATTTGCATGTGTTGTGGGCCGAGAGGGATCACAAGCCTCCACCTATCATGATCTCATGTAAGGTCTTTAGAAAGGTTTTAATTCCTTCTTTAAGTTATATTTTGCACTCATTTGGTATGTAATTGTTATTGTGGAAGGAAACTCACCCACTCATGGTTGCGCTACACAATCTTGCTCATCCTTATGCACGATGTATTCATGGAGGGATTCTTCTTGTTTCTGATTTTTACTTGAAGATTTTTTAGTCTTGTAGAGGTTCAACAGCTACCTATACAACCTCAACATGTCTGGTTTATTGTGGGTTATGACCAGAATCCAGTCCTTCTTCAAGATTTCGTGAAGGATTACAACATACCCAGCCTTAAAACAAGTAATGAATAAAATCTTAGTTTACTTCTATGCATTCAAATTTTTGTTTTTAAGGTTTATAACATATACAAAAATTAACTTGAGATTTCCTGTCTTTATGAAGGCATGGATAAATAAGGAGAAATATAGGAGGATCTGACCCCTAGAACTCCCTATGGCTAATTGAGGTGAGTTTCAGTATGATAGTTCTTTTTATTTTTTCATTTTGTTTCTACATAAATGGTTGTTATAACTCTGCATTTTTAATGTGGAGGTGGATTTATAAAAATTTGAGCGAATATAGCTTCGAACTTTCAACCCAAACTTCATTTAGCGAGGTAATATTTTTACACCTCCATTCCTTTCCTTATTCAATTTAAGTTTACATTAATAGTCTTTTAACAAACAAGTAAAACTGTGGACGTAGGTTCCTTGGCGTGGCCTGGCGAGAGAAGAGATAGGGTCACCTTCTCTGATGCCTCCTTCTCTATGTAGAGCTGAGGGTTTTAAAATATCGTTCTTGAATTAGAATTATACATTTTTATACTTCTTCATTAGTAATATACTAACACCACTTAGTTTGGTGCATGTGTCTACCGCCACGATGAGTTGGACGACAAACTTGGATCATCCACGATCATGTGGTAAGGCTCTGGTATTTTAAGGGTTGCAATGGTTTCCCATTGAGTTTGTAGTCCAAAAGTGGAAAGGAATTTAAGAGCCTCTCCAAAGATACATTTTTTAATTTTCTTATGATAAACCCTTAGGGGTCTGTACTAGCTTATAATAAAGGATTCATATCCTATCACGTTTTAATGAGTTGTTTTTCCATCAGATTTGGATGTACATTACATTTTATTCTAAATAGTGGATTCCAATGGATGGGGTCACAACCACGATGATATTTTAACATTTGGAAAACTTTGTTGATTGAGATAATTCTATTTAAGATCGAAGCTTAATCAAAATTATTATTTTAGTTGATATGATTCGATTGTGGTTAAATTCTTTGGAAATGCTAACTATCCTCGGATATGGATACCAGTGAATAGTGTCTACGAATTTAATTTTATTTGACAAACATAAATTTACTCTATAATTAACTAGATCTGATTATTGATTATGTTATTATACAGATATCTGAGTGGGACATGTATTGATTGTTTATAAAAAAGTATATTTTAAATTTGGTTCCAAATGGGTATGAATAGACAATTGAAAATCATTGTATATTTGATTACTACTATGTCAAAATGTCAATCCATTCAGCTCTTCTCTCTATATTTATGATTTTTTTTGGACTGTCTAGATTCCTTTTGTTTAGTGATTACATTTATTCATTTCACATTACGGTTACTCGATTGTTGGTTTACATATAAATTCCTTCTGTAAATTGTTTTGTTAGCTATCTGGTCATAACTATAGGTGTTCTTCAAACATAATTGTTATTTAGAAAAATTTATAAAATAACAAAGTTTAGAATAGATGTAAACCATGTATGAAAAACCTAAGTTCCTAGGGCATATGATTAGTTTTGAAAGAACTGAAATCTAATGTCCACTTAAAATGTGTTTAATAGAAAATATGCAAACATACTTTAAGATATGAACCACATCTATGAATTGGGCATTACTCTGGTTATCCAAGTGCTTGGTTGGTTGATTAACCTGTCCCCAAGAGATAGCCATCCATACACTCATAAGGGATATATGGATTCTCGAGATACATTCGTGCAGATTATTTAGTTATACGAATGTTAGATCCAATCTAATCCGAGTATAGAAGCCCAAACATAGATTAACTGAAAATATAACTAAGATAATAAGATCTATGATTATTTTTTCAATCTTTAATTAAAGAACAATTTATACTAAATCATAACATGAATATAGGAAAAATGTTAGGAACATATGCATAGTATAATTTACTATAAAAGGAAATGTATTTAAAATTCATATCTATACTTAGTATATAATTTGTCAATACTAAACATAAAACAAATTGAGTATGGAACCTAACACCATTGTCAGGAAATCAAAATTGGAGTTGTCGTTCCTCCCACTCAACTCCTAGACAAATTGCAAGGGAACTTAACCTTACGTTTAGCTTGCATGTCCCCCCCAGCATTTCTACCATTCTTTTCATTATTGTTCGCATTCTCATTCTTATTCCCACCCTTTCGATTATTTTTACTCTTTTTTCTATTCTGTCCAGGTTGTTGGTTAGCCTTCTGGTCCGACGATTGCACAGAGAGTACACTTGTCATTTGGGTGGGTTGAGATGAAGCCATAGCTTGTCCCGAAGTATATTGCTTGATTGAAAATTGACTAACTTGTTTTGCAACCGAATCCATAGGTTTCGCACTTGCACAACCCACAATGCCATCAGCATGTGGTCCATGTTTGACTTTGGGATCAAAACTGGAATGCGGAGCATTGGGAATAATCTCATACAACAAACTGGGCTAAGCATAAATCAAGTCCAGTTCCTGTGCCCTAAAAATCACTTTTTCCTCATTTTGCACTCCGGATGTGGAAACATCCTTCGCTATATATGGCAATAATGACTTGAGGAACCACTCGAGGAGGAACTCCAGCGGTATAAAAGATTTAATTAACCTCTTCTATCTACACTAGTCTTGAATATGATCAGAAATATGTGTAGCTTTATCTTGCTGAAATGTCGACAAGAGTTCAATACCAACGTCATAACGCACTAGTACCTGGAAGTGATTAAGAAAATTCATTGCAAAGTTGTCGAGCAAAGAAAAAGCTCCCTTAGGTAACTCTATATACCACTTCACGGTAGGCCCTATAAGAATGCGTTGAAATAGTCTCAAATGGATTGAGTCCTGATGTAAGGAATTTGAAGAGTACCATAGGTGAAAACATGGTAATGTGTTCACTCGGATCCTCTCCCGGTTTTCCTTCAAACTCAGGTATGTCCGAAGGAAGTTTGGTAGGGACAGCCGGCCAAGCCGGGTCATGAGCCACATGATCGTTCGTCAATCTTGATAAGTCAGGAAGATTAAGCATTCCGAGGAAAGGGAGCCTAGGATGATGAGGTTGATGGACCACTCCCTGATTCATATAGGGTTGATTAACACCATGGCCTTGGCCATAGTTTCCTCCTCCCGTATGACTCATATAGGGTGGCATGGAAGCACCATAGTGTGGTGGACCTTGACTAGTAGGAGCTACAAAGAGGTAATTAGGAGAGTAAGCAGGTTGTTGATACCTGCCTCCACAAGGTGAAGAACACTGTCCATACTGCGTCCCATAATAGGGTCCACAGTTCATCGCATGCGATGCCCCATGAGACACTTCGTAGGCAGGAAGATATGCTCTATGCAATGTAACTTCCACCACTGGGATGGAAGGTGCAATGTGACTAGTGCTCCCAAACCTCTCCGCATGGTACAGAATGAGAGTTCCCCTAGGCATAGTGTTAGGCTCGAAGTCGGATTCGACATGAAATGAAAAATCATGTGTAGGGAAACCAGACATAGCATAAGTATCGTAGGTAGTGCTGGCAGGTTCAAAATGAGTCTCGGCGTCCTATGCAATTCCATTCTGGTAACGTGTCAATGTGGAATCGGACTTGGAGTGAGTAGGTCTATCGTGCATGGTTCCTATCTTAGAAATCACAGGACTTAATGCAGCCAAGTCGGGTGAAGCATCGTAAGTAGGAGTAAACTCCCCATCGTATACACGAATGGGAGGAGGTGGTTCAGGGACATCCTCTAAACGGTCTCCCATGGTGTGTGAATCAATGTGTGAAATAGTCTGCCTAGACTGTCCATATCTCTCTCCCAAAGGAGGAGGAGAAGTAGAAGGTGGAAGTCCTGCTAAACAATGAGAACGGTGAGGAACCAACCCCGAATCCACAGTGACTCAAAAAATAGAAAAGACTCACTATTTACGTAAACCCTAGGCCAACTATCATGCATAGAGCAATCACTACTAAAATCTAAAACCAAATGCAAGAAAAAAAGGGCTGGATAAATGATCTCCCGAATGAAGCAGGTGTGTCTCTCTAGGGAGAGGCTTGAGACTCCCATACACAACAAGCAGAGGTACGTAACCAATTATTGTGGCCCTCAGCTTCAATGCATAAAGTGACTATGCTGTCCGACCCCAACCTAGCTGGGACACCTGGAGATTAACCCCTGCAAAGTACCCCCTCGATATCCTAGGTAAGGCCACTAAGGTCACCTCAATATAATCAATCCTCAGGCGGACAATCACAGGCGGGATTGACCGTATGGGTAGGGTAGAAAAGCCCGAAACTCTTGAAAGAGCCCCCAGATACGAATACAATCCTAGAAATATCTTTGGTACTACTCAATTATAACTAGGGCTCATCCCAATCAATAACTGCTCACACTGACTCGTGCTTAACTCCCTTTTGAGAGGAGGATCCTAAGAAACACTAGTTATACCAAGGATTTCACACACTCACCTGGACAGACACATACATGTTATTGTTTAGTGATCTTGAAGTATTGAATTACAATGAATTATTCCAAGATCCTAAAACCTAAGCTTGTTGGTGCACCCTAGAAAAGAAGAGAGTGTAATTCATTTTAATTTAGCATTGATTTTAGTTGGCTTTATTACTCAAAAAAGGGATATGACCGTGCAAGTAATGGTGTTATGATGCAACATGAAGTAAAATGCACACCTAGCAATCAATGTAAATGCATTGTGTCCATTAAAACAGGGTATGCTACTATGTGGAATGCACAATTCTTCTTCAAATGATTAATGCAAATTTTTCCTATATGAAGTACTAACTAGTACTCCAAAGCAAATCTAGTGCAAGTACAATGCAAAGATGTAAAATGCAATGCATGATGATAAGCAAATGTTTTTGGATTTTTTGAAATAAAAGAGATGCAAAAAGCAAAAGAATGATTCTACGACCCCTAGACTCTGCAAGCACATACAAACAGCACCCAAGCAAAGAACTAAGGTAATATATCTCTAATGAACTAATCTCAAACAAAAAATCGAAAATTCCATGACAAGAACCTTCTAAAAAAAAAATTAGCCTAAAAAAAAACGTTTCTAGTCAGAAATAAAGGTCTAAATAGACTCAAGCAGTGCCAAAGGAGACTCAGCAAATACCAAAATTCACCCAGCAACCAATTATCTTCCACCAAAAGGCAAAAGCAAGGGCATACATGACTATTCGCAGTAAACCCATGTGTATATGTGGAAATATCAAAGGAACCCACGTGTATACGCGACTGTAAGTTCAAAACTCGTGTACAGGAAGAAAGGTGCATTAACTCAAGCTAAACATACAGGATGAGATGAACTTCACACCAGTTAGAAACTACCAGGCATACATGCCCCCAGACCCGACACAAAAACAAGAGAGAAAGATCAATTCAAATTCATTGAATGCCGATAAAACAACCCCCAAAGGACAACTATTAGGAACTCCCCAGCGGAGTCGCCAATCCTGTTATGGAGAGAAATTCCTACGGTTTGGGGTACCACAATAGACAACTTGACTCTAGAAATCAATCCTTTCCAATATGCAATAGAAATTAAATGTCTAACACTAAAGGATGAGACCTCATACCTTATTCTGGACGGTTGAAGTAGATCCGCATTGAGCTTTCCAATCTTCAGCTTGAATTGGTAGATTACTTCCTCAACAACAAGTAAAAAATACAAGCATTCAATATATCATGGTGTTAGATCTATTCTAGCATATATAATCAATAATGTACAAGCATTTGACATAATCCAATGGATAAAATATTCATTCAAACACACATTATTGGACAGGAAAAGATATTTCTATTAATATAAATAAGAGATTACAAGATACAACCTCTGATGGCACATCTGCAAACCAGAGAAACTGAATCCCCCACTTGGGCCTCCACCACCTCAATCCTCCATCTCTCGATAGAAAGCTCACAAGCAAAAGGAAAGCTTGGGAAGAACAAACTAGTGCTCCAAGGGACAAAGGGATGCAGACTCAAGCATAAGTTCTGGCAACAATGGACTATAGTTTCTTTGTTGTCAATTCTCTGTTATGCCTTCAATGTATCAAGGGGTTCTTTATATAGCTTTTCAAAGAGGTAATGAAAGGTTGAATCCGAGCAATCTCAAGGAATAGTGAAGGCCATGAGTCAAATGACTCAGATCCATGTCAAGAAAAACTCCAAAAGGATTTATATTATGCACACATCCCGATGTACATAGTTTTAGTGGGAAAACCCGTGTATATACGCACTCATAGGTTTAAAAGTCGTGTGTATCATTTTTCATATGTTTTTAGGGATGATCAAGGAAACTTCAAAGGACAAAAAATGGTCAATAGGGTCTAAGGAGTCTGCAGCGGGACATGGGAAGGCCATACAAAGTGTGATTCACCTGGAGTGGTGAAATCAGCTATAATAAGAATATGCATAAGAGAAGATGGAATATTCCATATTTTGAACTCTTTCCATGATGAGCCTTGTGGGGGACATTTTTCAGACAAGAGGATAGGACACAAAGCACTGAGAATGGGCTACTATTGGCTGACCCTTTTTAGGGATGCAAGAAGATATGTCCAGTCTTGTGAAAGTTACCAGAGGATGGGCCAACCTAATAGATTGGATCAAATGCCTCTTCAACCACAATTGGTGGTTGAACCTTTTGACAGATGGGCCTTAGATTTTGTTGGTCCTATCATCCCTCATTATAGGCAGAAAGCCTACATATTGGTTTGTACTGACTACATGACGAAATGGGTAGAAGTTGTGGCTTTGGTGAAAGCCAATGCTTAGGCTGTGATCAATTTCCTATATGGTGAAATATTTACCCATTTTGGAGTACCCAAGGAAGTGGTTACAGATGGAGGACCTTAGTTTGTGTCACATCAATTCGAAGCTCTACTACCGAAGTACCATATTCACCATTGGATAGCTATACCATACCATCCCCAGGCCAATGGCCGGGTAGAAATCACTAACAAAGTTATTGAATCCATCCTTACCAAACGGTCAAGAGACATCGTAGATATTGGGCTGATAGACTTACAGAAGCATTGTGGACATACTGTACCACTTGGCGGAATACTACAGGTTTCTCTCCTTATGACTTGGTGTATGGGAAAAGTGTTGTCTTCCCCATTGAATTTGAAATCAGGACTTTGAAGATAGCTACAGAGGTAAACTTAGATGTGACCAAAGCCCAAAAGAGAAGATTGAATTAGTTGAATGAACTTGATGAGAACCATTTGGCTGCTGTGGATCAGACAATATTAATATAGAAACATAGATCCAATTGGCATGATCGATTCATCAAAAAGAAAGTCTTCTACAAAGGAGACTGGCCATTATTGTACGATTCAACTTTCAAAAGGGAAGTCAAGGGTAAGTTACTCACAAGATGGTTGGGCCCATACCTCGTAGACAGAGTATTTGATAATGGTACAGTTCTCCTGGTAACCATTGATGAGAATCGTGCACCATTATTTGCTAATGGTCTCAGGCTGCGACTGTACCATAATCCCATTTCAAAAGATGCATTCACTTCACAGATTGGAGCTGATCTAGAATACCAGTTAGAACAAGGGAAGGAATCTTTCTCTGCCCCTTTAAATCCTTAGATAGTTGCTATAAATATTACATAAAAATTTTTGTACATAAATAAATTGATATTTTTATCATTATTTTTATCTTTTTCTTTTTCACTTGATCCATTTAAAAAAAATAAAAAATGTGTAGGGAAGCTCCTAAGGAGTAGTGGTCATTATTAGGCCTATCGACCAGGGTCGTCCTTTTGTAACTTCCTACATAAGAAGAAAATTCCTTGAACAAATCTGTTGCAGCTGCAACACTGTAATACTTTGCCTATTTTTTTTTTGTAGCTGCAACACTATAAAATACCTCCCTTTATCCAATTCCACATAGCTGCAACACCGTAAAATCCTTCCCTTTATCCCGTTGGGTGCAACTCTAACATCGTCAAATCATTTCCTATTTCTCCATTTTTCTGTAGCTACAACACCATAAAATCCTTCCCTTTATCCCATTCTGCGCAGTTGCAACACTGTAAAATTCCTCCCTTTATCCCATTTCATGCAGCTACAATAATGTAAACTCCTACCCTTTATCCCGTTATGCATAGCTACAACACCGTCAAATCGTTGCCTATTTTCCCATATTCAACTAGCTGCAACACCATCAAGTCCCTCCCTTTACCCCATTCCCCATAGCTACAACACTGTAACTTAATGCCTTTTTTCGATTCTGGCAGCTGCGCACCGTTCCACTTTTCTCCATTTTTACCTTCTTTAAAAGCTACGACACCATTCAATTTTTACTATGTTACCTTTTTCGATAGCTGTGACTCCACCAAAACTAGCTACTTTTTTTATACTTGAGGGCTGCGACTCTGCCAAAATGCCTGATTTATCTATGGTACACAGCCGTGACTCCTCCATTATTGGAATAAATTTTTGCAACCTTGGTTAGTGACTCCTCAAGATTTGGCTCCAATTCTTGATGGCGGCAATTCCAATTTATTTTACAGCATTCATTATGTTTTCGACGAGATTGACATGATGGTTTTTGTCCGTCGAAAGAAAAGGTCATTACAGCATGCCTGCAATAATGATTAAATTAAAATTGCTGCACTTCACACGCTCTACTATTTTCCAAAGGTTACCATGCATCGCATATTTTCGAAGGTATGGTTTTGATTATTTACTTGATTAAGCGTTAACTAGATTTGACAACATTGATCATAACTTCCTTTCTGTGCCCATTATTACACCTACATATCGGTAATTGTCCCTTCATACAACTTAATGGCCATTTATGTTACCTGGTAACTACCACCTTTCCTAATTTGGAAAAAAATTCCAAACATTTCCGTGCTCTGAAACTTTCTGAATTTACCCAACTCCACTCTCAGCTGTTCATGCATACTTTGTGCTTTAGCCTCTATTATCAGGACCTGTAATCTATTGAACTGATAAACAATTTTGAAGTCAAATAAACATGGGTATCCCAGCTTGGCATGAACCTCCAAATATGCGAGAACTAAGAAGAAATGCCAAAGTTTTCACTATTTTGGAAGTTATGGGCTGGACTGAATTCTTCAAATGCCTGAATGAGTTTCATCATGAGATAGCTCTGCAATTTTCCTTAAATCTTACAAAAATCCACTGAGAGGTTCCAGGGTTATGTATATAAGTCTCTAAAGTAATAGTGGGTGAGTTCATTGGTCTTCCTCAGGTGGGAAGAACTTGGTTTGGTCAAAGAACCCCCAATGCTACTGCCATATAGGATTTTCTGATAGAGGAGGAGCACATTCGTCAATGAAGGAGAGGGATAGCATTACAGTCACTGCCTTGGCCATGGGTTCAAGCAGAAGTTTTCCTCAAGAAGTATATCACATGTGAATGTAGGTAACAAATGGTTTATTACTCCAACATTCCTCTATTATCTCATCTCCATCATAGGGCCTTACTGAACATTCCATTTTATCTACTCAATGATCTACATCATATGGCAGGGTTTGTTAGAACAACCAAGCATCCAAAATCCTCCCTTACCTACCATGGAATAATCAAATTAATAATTTTATGGGCCTGATCTTAGTGGAACCAAACCTTGGAGAAATTCACAGGTCAAATTCAGATAAACTAGGAACCCTCCCTTTTTCTAGGCGTTCCAATAGAAGAAGTAGTAGACGTATTTGTACTCGTGGGGCCTGTTCAAAACCAAGGGGATCCTACCAATGCAAAGTTGGGAGGGAATGAAGAGAAACAAGAGGTTTGGAGTCCCTGCAATTTAGTTAGGTGGGGGGGAATGAGACTGGATTGGATGATTAGTCAGACGACTAAGAAAAATAATTGGACGAAAATGCTCGAGGAAACCCTATAGAGAGATTAAATAATACGGAAGCTCTGACAGCAAAGGCCGAAATTGGAGCAGCATTATATGTTGCAAGAGCTAAAGGCGAGGATGTTAGAGCCATGATAAAAAAAAGAAAACATGGACCTATTGACCATTGAATGTTCCCTTGAATAGGGAGGAACTCTGATTGAGGAAGAATAGGAAAACACTTAAGATATCCCTTCCACATTAGCTGCAAATCTGGAGATTCCGACACCATGGAGGAAAAGGAGGAGATCAAAAGAAGAAATACATGCATCACCACCAGTAAGACGAAAAAGAACCAGGTCAGTTACAATAGCTGCAGCAGCAAGGGAAAGATGGGCAACCATAGAAGCACAGATCGAATTCCCCATTCTAACACCCAAAACAAATGATGCCCCACAGGAACCGATTGTAGAAGAACCTCAAATTGAGGGACTTCTATATGAAAATGGGCTATTAAAGGAGAAAGTACAATCACTTCAGAAATAACTAGAAAATTGGAATGAAGCATGCAGGAAACAGGTGGAAAGGAAGTTACACACACTAGTTGAAGCTGCAGACCAATTAGAAGGATCATCTCCTACTGAGTATGGTGAGGAGGAGGAAAGAGTGGTGTGCCCTATATGTGGATAAATCTTTAACTAGTTGAGCTACAAATTTAGAGTTCGTGTCTTTGTGACACAATAGCCCGTACCTAGAGCTGTGGAAGAACAAGGACAACTTGATTGGAAGGATGGTGAAGCTCAGCAAGACTAACTCCAGCAAGGCCCAAGTTGCAGACAAACAGGGTGCTGATACACAAGAAGCAACATCTCCAAATATTCCTATTGAAGTTGCCACCCAAATTTGGACAGGTGAACTAGAGGCTGAAATTATTCCTAATTGCGTTAAAGAAGTCTTCGTCGTGTCTCATGAACCTTCTTAGGGCACATAACTAACATAGATGGAACCTCAATAGTAGAATTAGGATGAGGTTGAACAAGGTGTTGATACGCAAGAACTGACATCCTTGAATATTCTTGTTGAAGTTGCCACCCAAATGAGGGAAGATGAACCAGAGATTCAAAATATTCTGGAATTTAACAAATAAGCTTACACTGTGACTCCTGAACCGTCTCAAGACATAGAGTTAATAGAATTGGAACCAAGGAGGATTTTAAGGAACCACACTTATTTAAAAGTGTATAAATGTTGTCATATATTACCAATTCTTAAAATGCCAACTATAAAATGATTGGCGATATTTTTCAAAAAATATTTTAATTTCCAAGGATTTTATATCGTTTATATAATAATTTGGTGATTTTTAGGGTGAAACAATTTTACCCCATCAAAATTGGCCAAAATGGTGAATGTTTTTTGGGAGAAAAACATGGAAAAATAGCCCACTGGGTTAAAATTCGCCATTAAAATTATCCTTGATTGGAACCCCAAAAGCAGGAAAATGAGGAAGTTAACCAGGATGTTGCTACACAAGAACCAACATCCTTGGAAATTTCTATGGAGACTCTTAGGCTGCAACAAGAAATCAATCACAAAATAGACATCATTCTTGATTTGGATTTAGGAGAGGATGAACAAATGCAATCAGAATCCTCGGGGGACACTGAAATCCTTTAAGAACAACTCCATATTGAAAAATACATGAAAGAAACTCTACAATCCCGGCAACATGAAGAAAGAGAAGGGAAAGGCTCTATTACACAAGAATCAACGAACTTGCATCCCCCTGTCGAAGCTATAGCTGACAATTAGGTAGATAGGGAGATCAAAATTTAGAAGGTTGTCACACAAGAACCAACACCCTCGCAATCAACTAGTAAAGATGTTATAGGTGAACTCCAAAGAGTGGATGTTATTACACAAGAGCCAACATCTCTAGAAGTTGTTTTAGAGACACCTATGGTTGAAGTTGCTACAGGAGAAATTCAAGGAAGGGATGCTGTTACATAAGAACCAACACCCCCAAAAGTGATTTCAGAAGAATAGGATGTTCAAATTGGAACATCATGTGATAAGTTATGGACTCAACTTCCTCAAAATTTTGTGAATTTGGATTCTGATAATGAATAACATGCTGAAGATGGAGAAATCCTAAAGCTGACAAAAGAACTATCAATCTTGAGAATAGAAGTGAGGGAGTGGAGGAGTGAGGTGGAGAGATATCAAGAAGGGATGGTGTCCCTCACTAAACATAGGAAGACCATCAGGGAATTGAAGGAAAAGTGGGCAGAAGAACTTATGTCCCAGAAACTCCACAGGGAAGAATTACATAAGGAGCTAAAGGAGCCAAAAATGTTCAAATCCATGCAGGTGGAAAAAGATCAGCTGTATACTCTTTCTCGAGAATTGTTCGGTACCAAAGTACCATCCTCCTCTTACCCTATGTTTTTATTTGAGCAGTTCATTTGGTTTAAACAGAGGGCTGTAAAAGAAGGGAGACCATATGAAATAGCGACCTCATCTAAATTCCTAGAAACATTTCTGGAAAGTAACTTTAAGGACCAAAATTTGTTGTGTGAGCTTTATTTGCATGAATTGGCTTATAGTTTGGACCGCCATTCGAATCGTGTCCCTTTCTTAGGTGATTTTTAGCTGAGATATTTTTCCTCGTTCGTGAGAAATCATGTTTAGTGGGAAAAATCCTTCCAAACTTTCTCTCATAATGAGGCCCACTCTAACCTTTGGATTCGTAGCAAACCTCAGAATCCTCGTCTCCTCCTTTCTTGTCATCAGAGTGTACTATCGTGTCCCATCCAAACTCAACGTATAATGGAACTTCAAGAAAAGGTTATTTCTACTTGTGTCAGCCAGATTTCCATGCATCAATGAGTGGATTTGGAAGGTAGCCAACACATATGGAAGCTTGCCTCTTCAATCTTGAGAAATAGGGATCCCTACTGTTACAGGAATTTTGAATAAAAAATTTCCATGGTTGGGGGATATGTTGGATTCATAAAGGAATGTGTGGTTAATCGGATGGGACTCAAATTCAAATTTCCTCTCATATGGTGGCCAGAAAAATCGTACAGGGAAGACTTCTCATTAACAAGGGCAGAAGAGCATAAGTGTTAGAGATACTGGGTTGTCCATAAGGGATTGGTGGAAAAACAAGGAACACCTAAATTCCCATACAACTTCTCTTCTCTCCATGAATGAAGTACAATGCCAGATTCAGATTCGGAATAATGGAGTTTGTTTCATGAGGACATGCAACCGAACAGTTGGGGGGAGATGTTGGGCCCAAAAATGATCCCTTTTTGACTGCCCTTACCTACTTCTTTTTTCCTCATCGTACTCTATTGTGTATACTAAACAGATGTTTTTCCTTCACTCGGTCCTTCAATTCATACAGGTATGGTTAATCATTGTCTTATTTTATTAATGCTTAGGATTTTTGTAATCGAGGATTTACATCTTAAATTATGATAGCATATGGTGTTTTTATAAAGATAATTCACGGTGTAAAGGATGCAGGTGTAGTGATCTGAACATGCCAATAGAGGGATGAGAATTCATTACTGAGATGATCTCCATTAATTCCATCATTGCCAAAAGAACGTGGTCTAAGGGTATTATTCCACGTGAGTTGTACAAAGGTAGTTGCAACAGGCTGCAATAGATTCGGAGGCAATAGTGCGTCGCTGCTCAAACATAGATGCAATCCACATAGTATCTTCTTGATTGATCATGATCATTATTTCTGGCTCAAGTAACAACTTTCATATATATTCTACTCTCATCTTGCCATGACTGTAACAACTCACTGTAATTACAACTATAATAACTCACCATAAATAGGGAATCCTGAAGATCGGAGATCTTCATGGATTCCGTATAATAGTGGGAAGATGTTATGATCGTAATTGTTTAAATACTAGGAACTATTTTGAGCCAAGGGTTGAAAAATTAATCAATTTATTGTATCATTTGTGACTGAGGTTGTGTGATCATCTTCCATTTTAATACAAGGAGTTTGATTCTTCATATCTCAGCATTCTAATGAGTGTTACTTCCAGCATCTTTGTGTGAAGGCTGGGCCCGCCTTCCCACAGGGATTGCTGAATTAATTAGGTATTTTATTTATTATGTTGTGTGGTTGGATTTTGTGATAATTACCTTTATTTATAGTGAGCTGCAACAGTCATCAATTTGCTGTGTGTCAATTGAATAATCCGTAATTACATTTTTTGTAAAATGTAGTGGTGTGCTGTGTGATTCGAGTGTATAGGTTAACTTTCTTTTATGCAACTGTGTGAAAGTTGTGACAGCCATGTTCATCCCTAGTTCTTTCAATTGCTATATTCTTTAGATCTTTGCAGTTTGTTTCTTCACATTTATAATTGCAGAATTTAATTCATGTACTTTGAATTTCTAGAATAAGTTGAATTCATATAGTTGAGATGGATCTTTGGATGGTTTGGTAATTAAGGATTTAACTTTCTGCAAAAGTAATCTAGATGTTGTTTCCTGAATATTTTAATTCTAGATTAAGAATTGTAAGAAGGTACTTTTGATTACATTCTTAAGAAGGTAAACTAGATTAAGTAGATTATGGGATGAGTCCGGCTGAATAGGAAAGTAGGATCATTCATTTAAAGCATCAACTACTTAGTGTTTAAAGCATATACAGTGCACATTATCCTTGAAATAAGAAACTTCCCTTGGTTGACAATTAATATTGAACACTCTGTATGTTGTCTTTAATTAACTTGCATATAGTGTGCCCAACAAATACAAAATAAATATTGGATTCCTTCATGAGAGTCAGTATGTACTTATATAATAAGTATAATCTAAACCATAGTAGCATAATTCGAGTACGGATATGATTCTATAGGGAAAAAATACATAACAAAAAAATCCAATACGAATAAAATATGAGAGTAGACTTCTTATATATAAAATATTTTTAATTAAATATACAACAATATATAACATCTATATATAGTTAAACATATACAATATTTTTAATGAAATATTAAATATCAACCATTAAATTTTAAACTTAAAAAAATCATTACTTTTTTTTTAATATATTTCTTACAACAAAAGTTACTCTTAAAAAAAAATATAATGCCCTTAATATAAGGAAGAAAACTGTTAGTTATTAATAGTTATAATTTATTTTGAGAAGAAAGTAAATAATATTTACCATTACTTACATTTGAAATTAATTAATGAATGTTTAAATTGTGTTAGGGTTAACTTTGACTCCGGAATGAGCAAGGATGTAAGTGGTTTTGGGCACATGGTTTTGTAACCAATAAATCTAGTGTTGCTATTATATTTGCATATTTATTTTTTTGGCATATTTTTATTCCTATTAGATTGAATTACAAAGTATGAAATTGCAAGGTATTTATTTTATAGTGTTTGAATCATTAAAAGTTGGCTTTTTAAAATTAATTTTCAAAATTAACCCGTATCCGTATTACACATACATTGAATATTCGACTAATTGGGCGACTTAACAACTATCACGTAATCCCCATGAATGTGGGATAATACAACATACAAATCGGATGACTTACAAAGCATATACGCCCAAAAAAATATAATAACAAAATAAAGAGAAGGGTTGACATAGGTTCTTAGCATGCCCTCCCTCTTAGAAAAGCTTTGTCCTCAAAGCTTTATATGTGGAAATTGTTGTTGAATATGAAGGAGTGGTTCCCATGTAGCATCTCATGGTTGCATGTCATGCAACTGAGTTATGACCTCTGTGATGGACCGAGAGTGAATATGACAAGTTCTCTTATTGAGGATGGCCTTTGGTTCCAAAATGACGGAGCCTTCTTTATCTAGTTCTGGTAAAAATATTTTTTCTCTGATGTTGGTACCAATCACTTTCTTAAGACAAGAGACATGAAATACTAGGTGAATGTGAGAAGAAGGAGCAGCAGCAGTACCCCTAACTCGACGACTCAGGTAGAACTGGTAACCTCTTTACCACAAATGAAAAATCTTGGTTTACCTCATGAGGGGAGTTTTTCAATTAGGTAGGGCTAGTTTCTTTTCTCACTTGGCACATCCTCTCAAAGGACATCTACATTCGGATACATGCTGTACTCCTCATAATGAGTTTTATGGATATGCCCAAGTAATTCCCATGGTTAAGAGGATTGGGTTTATTCCCTAATTTGAATGAATATTAACATTGCAAGAAGAAGAACTACTGCAATAATCATAGCACCAAGAAGAATTGCAAAAGAAAAAATATTGGTAGAAATTCCACCCAACGAGCCCAAGAAAGTGCTTTGATACTAGATGTGATGAACCTCCTATAATAGAATATGATAATGCATGATGTAACAAAAATAATGGAGCACATAAGATATTTTATTGATCACAGGAAACTTCGAAGGGGAAACCTCCTTTGAGCAAACTCAATACAAAATAACTCTTCGATGCATTCATTAGCCTCAACACGTACTTATATACTATGTCTAATATAAACAACTATTACTCCCCGTGAATTTGGGATAATAAAGCATAATAATGGCACCACTTACAAAGAATATGCGTACAAAAAAACATACTAACAAAATAAATAGGAGGGAAAATACGGGTTCTTAACACCCCTCGATAGACTGGTCATGACTGTGTAAACAAGTATAAGAGGATTTTGGTCCCTTAATGGACAACAACTATGTCTCAAGATGTGAGTCACAAAGGGGTGTTGTGTAGATGCATATCCCCAAAATCCTAACTTAGCTACAAGATTGTTTTTCTCCCTCAAACAAAGTTACAATGTTAGTTGTATTAAGTTAATTTTTAGGCTAGCCTGGGGTCATGAACCGACCATTTTTTCTTTAGGATGTGAGATGTGTGCGAATGATGTGTATATGCCCCAACAATATTACAATGAATATGCAGTGATATCACTACCAAGATGCAAATAAAATGTAGATAAATAGTAGTAAATCACAATAAATATCATCCAAAGTAACAATTAATTCTTCCATAACACAAAATAAACACTAGTAAATGAATGTTTAAGGAACTTACCAATGTGTATGAAACACATAGGTAGTCTCGACTATGAAACTCAACTCAAGAGGCTCACATAGAAGGAAAATAGGACGTCAAAACAAACCAAGGGGTTGTAATGGATCAAATGTGAACAGAAACATGTCAAGAAGGGGTAAAACATAAATAGAGGTTTTGGAACAAGGATGTCAAGCACTAAAAATGATTGAAAAACTATAGGTCGCACCTAACAATGGAAAATGTGCATTCAAGGTCGCATAGACCTAGGAAATAGTCATGATTGGGGAAGAAAAAGAGAGAGAAGACTAAAATCTCACAAAAAAGAGGATTAAGAGGCACAGGTCGCACAAAATCAAGTCACAATAGCGATCGGGGTCACACCAAAAGTCAGGAAAGGAACAATAGGGTGTTCTAGGTGAGGTCACACTTACTAGGTAAAAAGGTACGACTTGGGTCATCCTTATAGAGAAAAAAGGTGAGACTGGGTTGCAACTTTTGGTCAACTAAGTGTGAATAAAAAAGTACTGGAATGTTTTTGAAAAATGGTTGTCGGCTAGGGCCGAGGGGAAGGAACTACAAAAATACTGGTCCAGATCTACCATGATGGGGTCATATCTGTGATGCCTAAAGGTAGAAAAGGAGAACAAACCAATAACAAAAACAACAAAAAAATGATCCATATGGATCAAATGAGCGGAGTCACGAAGACTGTAGTGGATATTTCTCCCCATCTACGTACAAAAGCACCAACCCTAGATAATGTAGATCATAGGGTAGAGTTAAACAATAATAATCAAAAGCAAAGCAACAATAACAATATTTTTTAGGTTTTTCAATTATATAATACTAACTAATGCAAAATAAGAACAAAAGATACATTTTTTCTAAAATGTTGGCCATCGTAGCCGTACTCAGAAATGGTCCTGTAGCTGCATGGTTTGGTTCACCGGTCTCTTCCACAAATAGTTTTCAAATGGGGAATGGATCCAACTGGGTACAAAGTGAACTCAACGCACACCGTGGGGAACGACGAGGAAAAATATGGGAATAATGGCACAAAAATGTATAGTGTGGCTAAGAGCAACTGACAAAAAGTGTTTTGGGGAAGGCCTTCACAATGTATTAACATGATCATCCAAAGGTTTTTGACCCATGGTATTTTATTGTCCATCATATTTATCTATGATTTTTTTACCCATTCTCACTTTTAGGGTTTTTTACCCTTTTCTGGAGCGAGTGGGGATAAATCACAATAAATGATCAACTTTGCTCCATTGATGGGGAAGGGATAATAATGTTTTGGACCATATTTAGTGGAAATATAGTTTTGAAGGTCAAAATGGATGAAATAATGGATGCAATATGAGTTATGACTATGGTTTAGACAATGGAGAGATAGGTGAACATATTTTAGAGTTCACAACATCAATTCTCTCACTCGAGCTCTCCTTTGTATAAAATAATGTAAAGCTAAAGATGGCAGTGCTCATTTTGCAGAATTTTTGAACTCAAAAATTGTTTTCCAAGAAACCTACTTTCAGTTATGGATTTTTTAAATCTAGCTTCTTTTTTATTAAAATAAATTTATTGTCTTTTAGATGAAATTTCCTTTAATTTGTTTGAAATAGTGTGGTGGTTGCAATAAGATGATGTCTATTTTCATATTATTGTTTTTTCCATGTAATTTCCTTTCCTTTCTTTGAAATGGTGTCTTTTGATTTTTTTTTCTTCCACTTGAATCCATAATGCACATCCTAAGTGTTTGTTTCCCCCTCCCTGTCTCTAAAACTTGGGAATACATTGAATCAAATAGACAAGAAAAAGCTTAGAAAATATATTGGTTTTCTTCTATAAAATAAAAACCACAATTGATTCAAGAGCTAAAGCATTGATGCCATTCTAGGGTAATATTTCTAAGAACAACAAGAATGGTTGGATTTCCTGTGAACTAGGTTCATGTACAAACATGTATAAAAAAAAGAAGAAAGGTATTAGCCACAATGAAAGGATGGGTTCCTAATCAGAAAGGATCCATGGAATTTTCCATCTCAAAGTGAGAAAAATTGCAGTCAAAATGAAAGAAAAGTAGCTACTCTCACCAAATTCCTGAAGGCATCGATATCACAGTCACATGGAATTTTGGTCCAAATGCAGAGTTCATAGAAGACTAGTATAAAGAGATTGAGTGTAATAAAATGTTAAAAAAACTGTTACTCTCGACATGTAACATAAGGACAAGACACCTTGTGTAACAAATTAAAAAGGCCCAAGGTCCTCAACATTGAATGCAAGAGAAAACAAATCCATATTAGAATGACAATGATGTTATTCAGAGAAAATTGAAGAGCAAAATGCTTATTGGCAATGCAGGTGAAGCACCCCAATTGATTAATAAGGTATTAATTGAAGTTAGATTACACCCACATCAAATTTCAACGTATAGTTCAATCAATTCCAAACTTTTGTGAATTATTCATAAGCGAAGCTAAATAGGGAATATGGAAATCATGGATAGAGCTACTTACCAGTGTCACATGTTCCTTTCATGTGAAGACAACCTTGAGTAAATATGACAACTATAGCTACTAAATAGAATAACACCAAAAAATTGACCAATCATCTTTGGGATACATGATAAAGAGATCCATTCACAACATTATGAGTTCATGACCAAATAATGCTTGAGGGTTTATGGTATTAATGGTCATGGTATTAGTGTTTACTGGAGATACTACACCTTGGTATTGTTTCTGGGTAGGTTCCTATGCATGATCCCTTTGATTTAAAACTCACTTAGATATATTTAGACCACCACTATGGTCTTTCCTCATCAGAGCTACTCAAGGTATATCATGTATTGTAATAATAGAATTATATTATTCCTTCTTTTTGTTTTTTCACCATTTTTATTCTTTTTAAAGTGGTGTGTTCTCTCTTAATAGCTAGATATTTTTTTCAAAGTGTTTAACACTCATATACATAGTATGTGAGCTAAGATGTTCGGACAAAGGAACACAAACATTATTTATTTGTAGGTACAAAACAATGAAAATTGTGAGAAGAATGAAGTTTTAAAAGGAAGTTATTCTCACACCATATAATTACTTTGCATGTAGGGAAGTAAAAATGGAGATCTTTCTTTGAAGTAGAGGACTGTATAGTATTTTTATTCCCATGGAGGTTGATCCTACATGATCTATAAAAAAATCCAAATACCTCAATCAAATGGATGAGGCCTATGGATCCCTATACATGAATCTAAGGAGGAAACACAAATGGTTATCTCCATTCTCTCCAATATTGGACCAGAATACTATGTTTTTGTCTCCATGTTTCATTCAGTGAGGCCGAGTCACCTCTGATAAGAACTCGATCATTCCCACTCTTTCATTTTTTGTGGAATATCTGAATCAAGAGAATCTATTATACATTATTTATTTGTAGGTACAAAAGATTGAAAATCATGAGAATAATGGAGTTTCAAAAGGAATCTATTCTCACACCATACAATTACTTTGCACGAGAATAAAAAATGGAGATATTTCTTTAATGTAGAGGAATGTATAGGATTTTTATTCCCATGGACGTTGATCCTACATCATCCATAGAAAATTCAAAATACCCCAATTAGATTGATGAGGCCTACGGATCCCTCTGCATGAATCTAAGGAGGAAAAACAAATGGTTCTCTCCATTCTCTCCAAGCTTGGACTAGAATACTATGTTTTTTCTGCATATTTCATTCAGTGAGGCTAAATTTTGGTAAGAACTAGACCATTCCCACTCTTTATGTTTTTTATGGAATCTCTAACTCAAGACAAAGGCAAGCTCATCAATATGGGAAAAATCAAAAGATACAAAGCACATTCTCTTTCTATGCATGAAGGCACTCATAACAAAAAACATACATCTAAATCCAAAGACAACGGAAAGGCGCATGAAATCCAAACAAGCAAGGGAACACCAAACCCTTCAACAACTCCTCTAGATCAAAAGCTGAAAATGAAAGGATGTGTGCAAGAATTTCAGGGTCTCTTTTGGCATGTTAGATGCAATACAAAACTGAAAAAATAGACATCCATCAACTTGCATGGATATTTTGAGACACTTACACAATGAATCTTGCCATCAGTAAAAAACAAGAAATGTAGGAAATTGAATGACCTTTCCAAATATATATATATATATTTTTCTATTGAAAATGTTGTTAACTATCTAAAGTTAGATATTTTTCAACGGGAAATTTTTATTTTTGGGACAAATTATAAGGTATATGCTTTTGTGGGTCCAGCATCTGAGTGTCTAAATGATGGAATAAACTTACAAAAACTGGTATACATATAGCGAACATATAGGACTAGTCCACTACTATTTTTCCAATTATAAAAATAATATTTTTAAATTTTTTTTTAATTATCTAAGAGATCAAACCTCGAAAACGTTACGTCAATTGTGGGTGCAGTGTTTAAATGTCTTAATGCAATTATTTGGAAATGATTTTTTTATACCATGTAGAGGTTGGTGTTCTTTAGTGCACAATACAAATTTTTTTTAAATGGTTGTGAAACGAAAGAGATATGGACGAAACACTACTAGTGTTTTTTTTGAGTTGAGGAGTTATGACAGAAGATAAATAAGAAAAAAATAGAAAAATTTATTTATTCTTGTTAAACTTTACATATTTAGAATCTGCAAAAAAAACCATATTTGTTTCTAAAATATCAGAAAAAATGGATGTGTGCAGCATAATCAGACGAACCGCTAAACATGGGCATATTGAAAATTTGGATATAATGCTAAATTGGCCATGGTTTATCATACTCCAAGGCATAGGCATGTTGAATCCGAAGCAAAGTACAAAGTAGACACATAGGCATAGGAATTCCATGAAAGCATGGGTGGAGGCTCAGCCTTATCATTTGGAGGAATAAATTTTTG
>LPNX011105273.1:208866-249802 GCA_001517045.1 Pseudotsuga menziesii
AAATCAATAAGGAAATAATTAGAAACGTATACATGGTATATAATGACATATCTTCAAAATTGAAAATGTAAATTAAGGAAAACTCAAGTTACAAGCAATTTAATGGAATTCACTTACATACATTTAAAACTTAAAATTAAACATTTAACAATTAAATAGTGAGTTTCATTCAACTTCTTTCTAGAAGTTAAGGCACTTCTTCACCCTCATTGGTGACTTTTCCATGCACACTTGGGTTTAAACTTCTCTGAATTTAGGAGTGTTATTTTGACATGTTTTGGCCTTTACGTCCCTTGGATATGTAAAAGAAAGGGGCAAGGGACTATTAGGATATCTGAGGCAATAGAAGGGGTGATACAGGGCTGCCACCATATCCCCTAAATATAATTGACTCGATCATGGTTGGAAACACTCTCACGATGCACTCTAGGTAGTTCATGGGTGTTCGCCATTTCCATTGTTATATAACCATGGAAACCAACCAAAAGTTACATGGAAAGTGGAGAATTTGTGGACTAGACAACAATTGGTTGTAGATGAGCTTCGAGACTTGACATGTAGAAATATATTACCCATTGTTTTTGCTATTTTAAAAAATGGTTGATAAACCTAGTGATGCAAGGGCATAGAGTGTTTGAGTAAAGTCATTTATGTCTTTGCTAGATCTAGGGATCTTAGGGAGACCTAGGGTCTCACATGTTTCTAATTTTATTTATTATGTTTATAGGATAAAAGAAGCAAAATTCGTGTTCTTATACAATATTTTTATGTTAGTTCTACCAATTGGTGTGTAATATCTAAGGCTTCTGTTGTAATTGGAACATAAGCTAGCTTGTCCATTACTCTCTCTTGCATATTGTGGATAATTATGAGATATGTGTTGTTTAGAACCCTACTCAGTAGTACTTTTTTGTCTCTCTTATAGTATTTTTGTTCCTTTTTGTTTATGCCTCTCAATCTCATTATGATGTGGGTTTTCTATATTTCTTTGTCTTTAATTTGAATGTAGATATATATTGTTTTTTTAATTGTAAAAACCCTTGGCTTATAATTTTAGCCTCCTTCCACACACACTCTATACTTGTGTTTGTTTTGTATATTTCTATCCTTTTGGAAAATTGAATATCTATTAGACATGATGTTTTTGATTCTTATACCCTCTTTTAGTTTGAATCCATCAAACATTAGCTTGGGAATTGGGTTGATTATTCTATTAAAAAGCACAATTATAGGTTAAAAATTGACAAAAAAGAATGCTTTGGGTGATTGAATTACCTTGTTGGATGACAATTCACAAGTGGAATCTCCTCCCCTCCAACTAAATCAGCTCCTACAACAATCCAAAGCACTTAACTTGCTCCAAAACGCTCCAATTGGCTGCTGTTTTCGCGTTCTTGATAAGTAAAATAGGCCGCTTGTTTCAGTCCTGTGCATATAAATTATTTTTGGTTTTCGAAATTGCGTACGTACTTTATAACTACAGATCATGAGCACGTTTTGTAGTTATATAACGCGTATACGATATGGTTTCCTATCCTACATGTCCCATGACATGTCAGGTTCGGGTTGAACCATAGCAAGTGCTACGTAGCAGAAACGCATTGTATTTTTTGGTAACGTGATCGTGTTTTTGAAAACTAGGATTGTATCTAAAAGGTCCCTCATCTTCTTGCACTGACCTGAAAGAAAGGGGAGAAATGTGCATAATGTTAGAAATGATTGCATCAAGAATGCTCATGCATGAATAAGATAGATTAGATGGTGTAGATACTTCAGAAGCTCAAAATTGGGGATCGCATTCCAGAGGGAGCCAAGAACAAGCCCGAAGATCATGCTCTCGAGAAACGTAACTCTAGACATGCTTTGATTACCATTAATTCCTCTGTCGATACACAGATTGTAGATTCAAGTGCATTAGATCAGATGGCCTGAACAAATGAAGCTTTCTATTCATTGGATGAATTCAAAGGTCCTCCTATACTCATGGGGGATGATTCTTCTATCAAGATCACCAACAAAGGCATACATACAAAAAAACTCCAAAGTTTCCACTAGTGAGGTAAATCAAAGATCTAGGTTGTACACCTTTTCTGAATTCATTGAACCAGATTTTTCATTATTAATTACACATGTTGATGATAGCAGTAGCTTATGGCACTAAATATTTGCTCATCTTAATTTCAGATTCATGCAACGACTCTACAAGTAGGGAATGTTCATTGGCTTTCCCAACATTCATTTTTCCAAAGGATTTTGTCAATGATTTGTTCTTACAAAACATCCTCAAGAGAAGTTTGAAAAAGGGAAGGCTTAGAGGGAATATTCTCCTTTGGAGATCATCCATAGTGATCTAATAGGACCCTTTTCTCATTAATCCATTAGCAAGGTTAGGTACGTGCTTACATTTGTTGATGATTTCTCACAATATCCTTTGGTGTATTTTCTATGGAAGAAAACATGATTTTTTTAGTGTCTCAAAGACTTAAGAGTACTTGCATAGAATCAATCCAAGAGGAAGATCAAAATCCTCTGCACAAACAATGGGGTGGAGTATGTGACCAAGATTTTTCAATGTCTATGTTCATAGGCTGATATACAGTTACAACATACAATACCATATAGTTCACAACAAAATGAAGTGGTTGCAAACGAGAAGTTACCCACTTTCAAATATTTGGAGCACATGCATGGGCCCGCATACCCTCTCAAACGAGGAAAGGATTACATCCTCATATCACTGCATGCATATTCATGGGATGTCTTGATGATGTCAAGGGCTACAAGTTTTTTTATACCACAATAGACAAGATATTTATTTATCAAAGTGTCCATTTTGAGGAAGACCTCTTGCATGCACAATTGGAGTCACATGCAGAGAGCTTTGTTCCTATTCTTGAACTAGAGTTATGTGACGATGATTATAATCATCTAGATCATGATTTAGATTTGAGTTACAAACATGAGGAATAACATGAGCATGAATGTGTTGAACCACATCGTATCTCCCCTAAGAGAACAAGGAGCTTAAGAGATATATATGCACATATCTCCCCATAAGATGCAGGTGACCTTGTGGGGGATCTAATGGATCCGGGGATGATGAGGTCCTAGTTTGAGGATCCTTATGCAATCACATTACAGAATCAATGATTACCATGCATTGTTACATGGTTCCACCTTCAGATCCATATCCCTATGCAGAGGGTGCATGAAACCCCTATAGGAAGTCGCTATGCATGAGGACTACAACTCTCTCCTTGAGAAATAGAGTTGGTATTTGGTTCCACTTCCTTCAAACATGAAGCTTGTTAGATGTAGGTGGGTCTATATGACTCAGAAGGAACCATGAATATAGATCAACATATACAAAGTTAAGGTAGCTTCCAAAGGCTTTCAACATGCTCATGGGATAGACTATGATGAGAGCTTTGCTCCAGTAGCAGAGATGGATTCCATTTGATTGGCACTTTCGATTTCTACAACAAAGAGGTTGGAAGTCCATAGATGGATCTGAAGAATAAATTTATTCATGATATCTCTGACAATATCTACATGGAGAAGCCACAAGGATTCATACAAGATTCATCCATGATTTGTAGACTATAATAAGTCTCTCTATAGACTCAAGGAGACCCCAAGAGCATGGTATGCCAAGATGGACTCCTACCTATTGTCCTGAAACATTGTACGATGTAAGTAATATACAAATGTATACATGATTATGAAAAATAACTCACTTCTCCTGCTAGTTTTATGTGTGGATGATTTGTTGATCACTAGTATCTCAAATGCAAAACTTGTTGCAGACAAGAGGATTTTCCATGATAGGCTTTTGATGATAGACATGGTTCCATTGCAGTTCTTCCTTTGTATTGAAATCAACCAAGATGCCTTAGGAATCAAACTATCTAAGGCCAAGTATCCATGTGATCTCCTAGAGAGATTGTATATGAAATATTTCAAGTGTGCACCGACTCCTTTCCTATGAGGGGTCAAACTTTAGGATGGTGGGGACACTCCATTGGTTGATAAAAATCTATAAAGAAAACTGGTGGGTATCATGTTATATATTACGCACTCTATATTACACCTCTTGTATGTAGTTGGGGAAGTATCTCGGTTCATGCAAGATCCACATGAGCTACATTGGAAGGGTGCTAAGTGGATCCTTCAATACGTATAGGGAAACATTACCTTTGGGATTCACTATGTAGTAGATTCTGTATTGGATCTCATTAGACTCAGTGATTCTGACTAGGTTGGTGCTATAATTGATTGCAAGTCCAGATCTAGATAATCATTCAATCTAGCTTCAAGTCCCATTTGTTGGTCGAGCAAGAAGCAGGTTGCCCTTGCTCTATCTTCAACCGAGGCCAAATATAGGGGTATTCAACATAACCATTCATGATTTTATTGTTACAAAATTTCTCACATAGTTGGGCATCCAATTCCACCACCCTACTATCATGGTTTTAGAGACAAAGCACTCTTAATTTCTTCAAAGGTCGAGTATAGAGGAAGTACAGAGGAAACAAGAAAAGAACATATAGATCCACATGAACTACATGAGATATTTGGTACATGATAAGATCATCGACTTGCAATTTTGTCCTTCAACTCAATAAACTCATGGCATCTTCACCAAGACCTTCAGTAAGCAGTAATTCCACTCTCTCCACGATCACCTTGGAGTGAAGGACACAATTCCTTATTCCACTCTCTCCTCGATCACCTTGAAATGAAGGACACAATTCCTTAGCAACTGCCTTTTTCTTCTTTTTCTACATTGTATTTTGAGGGGGTTTTTTCCCCATGAGGTTTTCCCTCTCTCCTCATTTTATTTCATTGTCCATTGGTTAGTTTTTTTTGGGACCTATTATGGCCTTAGTTGTTGGGGCACTTTCTTTATTACCGCATAGTATTGTTGAGGAGGGGTGTGGGAGAAACTACACCTTGGTATTATCACTAGGTAGATGACCAAGCAAGCTCCCTTTGTTTTATCAATGATTTGGGGCCCTTTCTTTATTACCCCATAGTAGTGTTGAGGAGGGGTGTTGGAGAAAATACACCTTGGTATTATCACTTGATGTCTTAGATCTCTTTATCTCACAATTATAGTGACTTGATGTGTTAGATCTCTTTAGCTCACAATTACAGTGGCTTCATTTTGTTTAGTTTTTCACCATTTTCTACTTTTGCAAGTTGTGTGTTCTCTCTTTATAGCTAGATAATTATATTAGTTCTTCAACAATCATCTACGCTTCATTTTGTTTAGTTTTTCACCATTTTCTACTTTTGCAAGTTGTGTGTTCTCTCTTTATAGCTAGATAATTATATTAGTTCTTCAACAATCATCTACACTGTTCACAAATGAATTAATTGCAATGAGAGAAGGGAGCAAATGAATTAATTGAAATGAGAGAAGGGGGGTTCTCTCATACTGGGAAGACCGTGTCAAAAGTTAGTCACTTATGCTAGCGGACATAACAAAAAAACATTTTGTTAACCAGCATAAATAAAAAAAATGAAGAAATTATATTGTGGATTCATATATTTATATAGTGGCCACTCAATACAAAATCAATTCTCCAAATAATAAAACTAAATGCAAAGTAATTAAAAAATCAGTTACCTGTATTTATCACTCAAGTGATCAAAATGTTTGAGGTGTAATTATTTGTGAACATTT
This sequence comes from Pseudotsuga menziesii, assembly GCA_001517045.1. Classification (NCBI taxonomy): domain Eukaryota; kingdom Viridiplantae; phylum Streptophyta; class Pinopsida; order Pinales; family Pinaceae; genus Pseudotsuga; species Pseudotsuga menziesii. The sequence goes on from LPNX011105273.1 coordinate 214,556, forward strand.
AAAAATTTAAGATAAAAATAGCTTACACCTAAAGAAATTGGATCCCTCTAGGTCCTTTCTAGATCCAGGTTTAAGATGGATCTATGCTGATGGTTACAACATTTCAAACCCAACTTCAATCTCTCCTCCACTCAACCCATGTAAACTATTGTGAATGTTCAATGACAAAGCCAAGTTTTTCCTGTATGTAAGATTATCTCAAGCGTGGCATGTGAGAACCTATCAGCCCTGTCCAAAGTTTGTAATGATGCTGTCCAAAAAACTATCCTGATATGATGCTGTCCAAAACCATCATATAAGGTGGCCTGCTCGATCCTTATAAACAACAGACCAAACCCATGTTACGATTCCGAAATATCAACAACAAAATTTGCTCGACTCGCCGCGACATGGTAAATCACTAAAGCTCTATCCTTCCAGTCGCGATGAAGTGGACATTGTTCCATATATAAGGACTCTATTCTCTGATACGAAGGACTCAACTTCCGGAGGAAACCTCCGTAACTGACAGGATTGGTTTCATCACTAAGCCATAATTGACTGGATGTGTTAGATCTCTCTAGAACACCACTATGTGTGTTTCTTTCTCATTGGTTTTTCACCATTTTTCTACTCTTACAAGCTTTATTCGATCTTTATGGCTCGATATTTTTAGGTATGTAAAATGAATAAGAACATAGCGTATCGAAGTGGTGCCTTTCTTTCTCAATGGGTTTTCGCCATTTTTCTGCTTTTACAAGATTTATTCGATCTTTATAGCTCGATCTTTTTAGGTCTATAAAACGAATCAGAACATAGCGTATCGAAGCGGAACAGACAAAAAACATACAGGACAGACTGAGTCCACTACAGAGGATCTCAAAGACAGTAGGGCAATGATGTTTCAACAATCATCTACAGTGTTTACAAATGAATTAATGGTTACAAGATTACAAACCCAACTTCAGTCTCTCCCTCCTCTACTCTGTTGAAGTGAGTAATCTCACCCGTGTTAGAGTTAGAGTTAGGTAAACCATGGTGGTATTTACCTACATGTGGTATTCACCCACAGTTTTCTTGTTTTGTATATCCTATTTAAACACCTCTGAATAATGAGAAGGTAGAATGATCTGCCTGTACTGTTTCTGCTCCATTCTTTTCTTTATCATGGTATCAGAGCTTACAGCCTGATCCTTTATTATTTGGGTAAGCCTTTTCACAGAGTGGAAAGCACTCTAGGCAGCTTCGAACACAGCAAATCCGCTCCATAGTCATATATCTATTTCTGTTTCTCCCATATCTGCACAAGACTATTAATTTGCGCTCTGGACAGTCAAATTGCATCGACGTACAAATTCTCCATTGCTTCTAGCCTTCAAATCGCCACGCGTTGGTGCTTCAAGTCGAAGCCCTCGGCTCAGACACAGCCATAGGTGCAGGCGGCCGTTGAGCAAGCCATTCAGAAATTGGAGGGATGGCAATTGGATTGTTGGCATTTTTTATTTGGTTGATTCGGCGCAGAGAAAGAATCTACGGTTGTGTAAGAAGGCGCCGTTGATTGCTTGAATGTGTAAGCAGATAACAACCAGGGAGGAAACCTGAAAATCCTTCCCAACAACCAGGTCCAGAAAAATCGTATTTCGTATCTTGTTTTGTGATATTCCTACTATATTACAATATGCGTCTGTTCTCTGGCAGAGATCTCGGATCTACCAGAAACTGATCAATAAACTAGTAGTGTGTATACAAGTCGATTTATTATACAAATCTGCTGTCCTCGATTTGTTATCTCTGCATAAGTAGTTTTTCTAAGAGATTTAACTAGGAGGACTTCTGTAAAGCATTGAATAAATAGCTCACTCTGTTTTTCAAATGCTTGGAGATCATCCCTGATGAAGCTGCCATAGATACTCTGTACTGGGAGATCATTACTGGCACAGCTCTCAATAATGTATTTGTAGGAAATTTTTTGCATTTGAATATCGTTTTAAAGGCTCGTAGCAGAGCAGGAGTCTGTCACAGCAGCGATCTTCCCACAATTCTACCAAATCGCCCATCCGTGAATTGTGCATCCTCATTTCCAAGGCTGTATAACCAGCAAGATCTGCACATGCCTCTGCTAGCTCTCTCTGCAACTGTTGCACCTGACCTTGTAGAACTGTGATTGCTCCCACGCAACCGTAAACAAAGTCTTTCACCCTCGCCTTCTGCTGATAGCGTGCAGCAGATTGCTCCTCTGAAGCCTGAATCCAAATCGGAGGAGTGCATTTGATATCAGAACCTTTCTTCATTTGGCACAGATCCAAGATTTTTCTTCAGATCTGAGCGATTGGAGAACTCCGTGTCTGAGAAATTGCGGTTACAGCGTCATGCATTGAAGAAGAAGCCTGTGAGTTGAAGAGAAAGAAGATTACTACTAGCTGGGGTGAATATCTACCAGATCTGTGGAGGACTGAACTCACCAGATTGCACCTAGCCCTCAGTTTGCCAAAGCTAATCTTATTGAAGGTTGTGATTCTTGAAGATGGTGCTACCAGAAGCACATCCAGAAGAATATGAATAGGTAAGAAATATTTTAACACTAGAGGGTTTATGGCAGACCTTCAATGGAGATGAATATGATGCATGGGTATTCAAAGTCATTAATATATTAAAATTACAAGATTTGTGGCACTTCATAGCTGAAGAGGATCCCATTGATCCAGAAAAATTTAATTATTTGACAGAATTCGAAAAAGAAAGAAGGCAAGTTGTGGCCTTATGTCTCATACAAGACAGTATAGACTATTCTCTTTTTCATTACATTGTAGAAGCTGATACTTCAAAGAAATCATGGGATACACTGAAAGACATCTTCAGTGAAGAACAAATGGTAGAGGAAGATGACTTTGTAAGTCAGGCAAAGCACAAGGAATCCCACACTGAAGTGGAAGACAGTCAAAATGACTGTGTCTATGAGGATCATGTAATCCCAGAAAAGGATGTTGATCCAATTACCTTTGATGATGACAGTGAAAGCCAACCTATCACTGTAGCACTACTCAATAATGTGAGTAATAGTCTCTTTGAGCAAGAGATAGTTGATGGCAGCATAGAAGCTGCAATAGTTGTTGAGAATGAGCAACAACCAGCTGACAGAACCAAAGAAACAACATGTAGTCCACCTGAAAATCAGAAAACCAGAAGTTTGAAGGAGATCTGTGAGCAGGCTCCTGCTGAGGCTCCTGCTGAGAATCTACAGTATGCTCTGTTTTGTTCTCAGTGCACACTTTTTGAAGAAGCACTGAATGATGCACAGTGGAATCAAGCAAATGCAGTAGTTGTCATTGATGAGCAACACCAAGATGTGAATACTCTCCAAGAAAAGCTGAAATATATTCATATTTTTTCTAAACAAAATGTTGAGTGTGCAGGTAAAGATGACAATCAGAAGAATCATGTTGGAATTGAAGATGAAGACTTTCTCTGTGTTCCAGAAGATGAAGAAGATCAACTACTTAGCATGAAGATCCAGAAGACAAAGAAAAAGAATTCCAACTACACTTCAAGGAAGAAAGTCAAGCTAAAGTTTTTTGAAAGAAATGTAAGCCTAGCTGAGACATAGACCAGCAAGCATCTTTAGGCATAGACAGTACTGATGATGTCCTACCACTTGAGATTAAGGGGGTGTGTTGAAGTAAGTAATCTCACCCATAGTTAGAGTTAGAGTTAGGTAACCCATCGCGGTATTTACCTACCTGTGGTATTCACCCACAGTGTTCTTGTTTTGTATATCCTATTTAAACACCTCTGAATAATGAGAAGGTAGAATGATCTCCGCGTGCTGTTTCTATTCCATTCTTTTCTTTATAATACTCATCCCATGGAGGCCATTGTGAATCTATGATGACGAAGACAACTTTTTCCATATTTAAGAATATCTAGAGTGTGGCATCTCAGCTCTGTCCAAATACCATCTTGATCCGATCGTGTCAGAAAACCATCTAGATATGGTACTGCGGAAGGATGTAGAAGGTCATCTCCCCAATCCTTATAAACAATGAACCAAAGCCATGTTACGAGTTACGATTCAGAAATATCAACAACAAATGTTGCTCGAGTCTGCCCTACATGGTAAATTAAGACATTACATTTCAGAAGGAAATGCAAAAAAATATGAGGATAGCAGCAACTACTATAATGCTTTGTGCATTCCCGGTGATATTATCTAATAAGTATAATTGAACGTTGGAAGCCATCAATAAGTAAAAGTAAAAAAAATAAATACTTAGGAATAAATCATCTAACAAGCATTAAAAATCCAGTAAATTTGAAAGAAAATTTCATTAAGGTATTTAACAAAAGCATTGATAATATTTTCACAAAATCATAAACAAAAAAGAAATAAGATCACAATTACTTTTCAAATTTTTATAAACAAAGCTAGAGTTCAAAATTTTCATAAACAATTAATTCATAATTCAATTCTATCCCACAAAATCAAAATATTGAATCTATAGATTGAGCCAAATAAAAGTGCTATGCATTAATATTGAAAATGTAAATCTAGGAAGATCAAAGTGTTATTTAAACATTAGTAGGTCACTATGAGTCAAGGCATAATAAAAGACCTAATCATAAATCAAGTCTCTTATCTAGGTATATGTATATAGATGAAGGGTATCACATTGATCAAAGAAACAAAAAACAGTCAATTAGAAATCAAGTCTAGTATTTAGGAATTCTATATGTATATATATGACGGGTAGCACTTGTTTCAAGAAATAATACAATATTAAATAATAATTCAAGATTATTACTTAGGAATGTTATATGTATAGTGAAAGGGTAGCACTATGATAAAAGAATAATAAAAAGCCCAATAAAAAAATAAGCCTACTATTTAAGAATTGTATACGTATAGTTGAAGGAATCCACAAGGAACAATGAATAATGAAAGACTAAATCAAGAAACATGTAACAACACTAAACTTTTTCATAACTAGTAAATCCTACCATGCCCCAAAGAAAATTGTTCTTTAATTATTATGTCAAATCATGCATATCAATGAAAATGAAATTCAACATTACATGTTTTTTGGACATGTCATAAATAACACTATCTAAGAACAAGATACTATTACCATGGTTAGGTGAATGGCACAAAATTCAAATGTTGTAGTGTCTACTAGCAGAAATCATGTCTTGTATAAAATTAACTTCAATAAGAAATAAAAGAGTGACCACCCATAAATAAAACAATGAAGAGTTTATAGAAGTAGCTGCAATATTTATCAAAATTTTAAAAATACAAATACTTTGCAAAAGATGCTCGAGGATATTTACAAAATAGTTCAACTAAATGTCTCACATATACCAAACCATACTCCTTGATGTTCAAGGTCAAGCATAGTATTTGAAGAATTTAATGAATCCAAACAACATAAATATGGACTAAAGGTTTCAAAACAAATTCTTGACTACAACAAAGAAAAACAACACGACTTAGGAACATCAAAATATAGATGTTGTTTTTCCATCACCCTACACTAATAAATGTATCGTTCGAATGCCCATTGATTTTCACCCCTAACTTCCTCCTCCTCTTGAGGAGTATAATCATTATTAATGTTGAACTTTTTCCTTATTTCTTCAAGGGTCTTCCCCTTCATCATACATGCGGCAGTCTCACATGTCAAATCTAACAATTTTTTTATGTTGAGATAATCTACTGCATGCACAAAGCGAAAAGCTTAATAAGCAAAATTTTCCACAAAATATACAAAAATATATATAAATTTTGAGAAGAAAACACATGCGAAACATTACTAAACAAATCCAAAAAATATTTTAGAAAAAAGAATAATGTAGATATCAGAGAACTTGAGTAGTTATTTTTTTAATAGAAATAATTCAATAATATTCAAATACAAGGAAAACAATCATCTTACCAAGATTTCAAATGTTTAAAGGACAATGTAAATTTAAAAAATAACATAAAATTGTTAATGAGGCATTGATATACTTTAGAGGATTGTCTCCAAATGTTCCCTTTTTCATGTGATCCACTTCAGCCCAAACCCACACGGAATCCAAGGTATGGAGAGGGAGAATTTAGGTAGAGATTAGTTACACATCAAACTTGCAAATAAGAAAAAATAAGTTTTTAAAGGAATATTTCTTAAATATACAAATCACTAATAAAGTGTTGGTTCCATATTGAGGTCAACATCTTTTACAAATCTCAAAGGGGTTTCATTCTTGCTATGCTTTGACCAAGGGATGAAACTACCCTTAAGCTCTAAGATACTTCGGGGAAAAGTTTCTACAACCAAAGCACTATGCTATTTTAAAATTAAAAGACTTAAGGCTTTTGTTTCCAATATTGCACAACAATTACACTTGGAAAAAATGCATATAAACTTATGAAACATCATGATTCTATAGGAACAATAAAATATGGAAATTAAATAAACATATAAGCAAGAAAACTAAATTAGGATACATTATATCATAATTAGTTTTTCCAAAAACAATATCTCAAAATATTCAAAGAATAAGAATCATTACACTCATGCTTCATAAAAAAACCATATAATGCTCTAAAAATACCATATAATTGGATGCCTCAATAAATAAATAAATTAACTTTCAAACCTAATACATGAAGTTAAATGGGTTATATGAGAGTTGGATAGGAATCAAATTTATGACTTGCCTATGAGAGGTTAGTTTCTCTAGCACAACTTATGATTTTGGTCAATGCCATATTGCCTTTTGGATTGACACTCCAATATTCTAGAATGACTATAAAAGATGTCCCTAAAAACAACTAATAAAACTATTCAAAGAGTGGGTTAAGTGTAAAATCCCTTTATTCGACCTCAATATGCCTTTCAAACAAGATAGGTCTTATTCATTTTTCTTTGCACACCTTAAATATGGGTAGCAAAAACCCATAAAATTAAATAAAAAAAATATGAAAAGTTATAAGACACTACAATTTTGACACACTAATTATTTTAAGAAAAAAAACCCTTGAACAATAAAGAGAAAAACAAAAACTTCAAACCATAGAAATTAGCTCCAATAAATGTGGCTGAATTGGTGAAATCAAGTTTCTGCAAAGCAATTGGTGAAAGGGATTTCTATAATTGGAAGCAAATCAGTTTTAATGTCTCATTATTTCAATATTGCAATGATACATATAAAATCAATAAAAAGATTAAAAAAATAAATAAAACAATTATAAAACTTTTAATTAAAATTCCCAAAAAAGTATTCCATTTATGATCCTTCAAACTTCATCTACTCACAAGCTTCATTAACCCTTAACTTAAATACCACAATAAGCAATTCATTAACAAACAATTCTCCACTACTTCAGAGACTCCAACTTAGAATGACTGAAAGAAAATAGGGCCCCCCTAACCCTACAAAGGAGGTGTTCAGCAAGAAACTGCCCCGAAAAAAAACCCTTAAAAAGGTGTCCAAGTGCAAGGGAGAGAAGGAATAATAGAATACATAATACTAAATTCATTAAAAAACATTTTTCCACCACTTCAGAGACTCCAAGTTAGAATTACCGAAAGAAAACAATGCTCCTGTAACCCATCAAAGGTGTTCACCGAGAAACTCCCCCATAAAAACCCTAAAACAGGTGGGAAAGGACAAGGGAGAGATGGAACAATAGAATCTAGAATAAGAAATTCATTAAAAAAAAATTATCCACCACTTCAGAGATTCTAAGTTAGAATACAACACTCCCCTAACCATCAAAAGTGTTCAGCAAGAAACTCCGCCCCAAAAAAACCCTAAAACACTTGAGCAAGGACAAGCGCGAGAAGGAGCAAAAGAATCCAAAATAATCAATTCATTAAAAAACAATTCTCCACCACTTAGAGACTCGAAGTTAAAATGACTGAAAGAAAACAAAGCTCCCCTAACCCATCAAAGGTGTTCAGCAAGAAACTTTCCCATAAAAACCCTAAAATAGGTGGGCAAGGACAAGGAAGAGAAATAACTACAGAATCTAGAATAAGCAATTCATTAAAAAACAATTATCCAACACTTCAAAGATTTCAGGTTAGAATGACTAAAAGAAAATAGGGCTCCCCTAACCCATCAAAAGTGTTCAGCAACAAACAAGTGCGCAAGGACAATGGAGAGAAGGAACAACAGAATCCAGAATAATCAATTCATTAAAAACCAATTCTTCACCACTTCAGAGGCTCGAAGTTAAAATGAAAGAAAACAACGCTCCCCTAACCCATTAGACGTGTTCAGCAAGAAACCCCCCCTAAAAAAACCCTAAAACATGTTAGCAAGGACAAGGGAGAGAAGGAGCAACAAAATCCGTAATTTACTGTAATGCAAAACAATCGAATCCCAAACTAAATCAAAATCAGGTTTTGAGAGAGAATACCTTAACCAGGCCGATCAAAGTGGCCTGATCGACTTCAACGAATTACTTATCCCAAGTCTCGATTTTGTCGTGGGTAGGAGCTGACCTCTCTTCAGTGGGATTCTTAGCCTCGACATGATACTTGCAGTATTCGATGACCTTTGAAAGTATCTTGCCAGAAACGTTAGTGAGAGGAATGGCCGCTTCGGCGGTGCCAATATCCTCGACCATGTGCTTGATGTACTTAGATTCGAAGGCGATGGACTGATTGACCTCGAACAGTTCGTTATTTGAACTCTTCAAAGTCAGCTTGGATTCCATGGCTACCCGCTGGTCTAAATAAACGGAAACGACTTTCTAAGTGTGTGAGCAAAGACAAGTCTAATCGAACTTTGCCCAAATGATGTACCCGCTAGTCTGACTAAACAGAAACAGAAACGTGTCTGAGCGAATAGAAGTGTAAACGAACTTTTCCCGAATGATCCAAAATCCATATGCCGAAAGAGCTCTGGGGCTTTATTTATTTATATAGTTGCTCATGACCGAACCAATCCATGCCACTACTTTTTTTTATGTTTTGTTAATTTTTGTTTTCTTTTAACTCCGGTTAACTTAACCATATATATATATATATATATATATTATTTACTTTAACTCAGTGCAAAGTAACCATAATCTAAAAGTTTTAGGTTTTACTTTTTTTTTATAAACTTTTACCACTTATTCGTGATAAGCATAGCCAATCATCGTATGCTCAATAAAAAATAAAAAAAAACCCATTATGGTCACCATACCTTAGCCTATCATCGTAGGCTCAAATAAAAAAAAAGGCCATTATGGTCACCATATGTATGACCCTTAGTGGTCAATGCAGTCCAGTTTTATGGTCACATATCTTTGACCCTTAGTGGTCAATGTAGACTAGTTTGGGTAGGAAATTATTCTTTTAAATAATAGTAGTGTAATGGTTAGATGTTTTGGATTTGTTTTTTTATTTTTTATTTAATTTGGGTTAAATTTGTTTTCAAAATCTGAATTTTGAAGTCCCCAAATAATATTTTATTAGCCTCAAATATTTTAAGGGCAACAAGATTATGCAAGTTTAACAACTATCAGTGTTTTTTTAAAAATCAATATAAAAGTTTAACATTATTATATTAAAAACAAGCAGAAAAAAGTTGATATGGAAAAGTTCAAATTTATATAAGTTTTAGGGTTTTCTTATTTTATAATTTTTTTCAAATTTATACAAGTTTTAGGGGTTTTTTTATAAAATTTTACCCACTTATTAGTGATTGGTCTTAAAAAGAAGAATAAATAAATAACCATTATGGTTTCAATACCCTTAATGTGGGATAGTTTGGGTCATAAATGATCACTTTTAATATGGAAAGAAGAAAGGTCAAATATATATTTTTTATTTCAAAAAAATTCCAATGGGCCTTATGGTTAAGATTGTGTCACAAAGGGGTAGGGTTGCTCCTTAGCCCATTGTGACAAGGAAAGGGTAGGTGAACCCTATTATATGTTGGAATTAGAGTGGGACTTTACACTCTCTAATATTCTAATTGTCACACACCTAAAAAAACCCATAAAAAATCTATTACTCTATGGTTACTTATTTTGTTGCAACATGTAATTTTTTGTTGTAGCATCTTATATTTGTCGTCGCATGTATTTACACATGTAATTTAACTTGCACTCGTTCTATGTTTGATGAAAAAGTTATGCCACTTGTGGCGTTGTCTTCGCCTAACCACAATGAGATAACAAACTTGTCAAGGTGATGTTTTAAGTGCTTTATGTTTATTTTAAAGTTTGATTGTTTAGGACCTAAGCCTAAAAACTAAGTCTTAGTTTGAGCTAACCCTAAAAATCTGCCCTCCTTTATTAAAACCCACCCTTGTAAATATATATTTGGCAAGGGGGTAAATTAAAAATTTTGTTTAAGGGCTTATGATTTTGGAAGCAGAGCACATGTCTTGGTTTAAAGGTTTGATTAAAAGCATGGACTATGGTGATAATAATCACGATAGTCTTGAACGTAGCCATGGCCATACAATGTTGGGTGCTATGTCAAAGGTTTGGTTTGTAATAAATTTAAAACAAGAAGTACAAAGGAATTCTGGTGCATAATATTCATGGATTGAGCCAAGGTTTAACTCAACCATGGCTTGGAGTTGACAGCGTAGCCAGGCGTATTCAATGACAAGTTTTAAAATTTGCATGTGTCGTGGGACGAGAGGGATCTCATCCCTCCACATGTCATGATATCCTCTAACAATTTTATCTAGTTCATCCATACCACTTACTTTAATATCTCTAGAGTTAGGTTTATATAATATTCCTTTATGTAGTAATAACCCTCTTCTATTTAGACTAAGATTTTATTTTATTTGATTCATTTCGTTTTATGTGGTATTTTCCTTTAGGTTTTGATACTCTTTGTCAAAATTTTCCACGTTTAGAATTTTATATTGTAAATCTGATTCATAATTAATTCTTGCATATAGCAAGTTTGCGTGATGACTTAAAGCATCTGCAAATTTATTTTCTTTCCCTTTTATATGTTTTATCTATAAATCCTATTCACTTAGAAATGGCAATCACATAGATTGGATAGCATTAAGATTATGTTGATCAAATAAGTATTTTAAGCTTATATTATCCGACATTAGTAAGAACCTTATTCCGATGAGGTTGTGTTGCCACATATTTAGCACATGTATGATGGAAGCTAGTTCTAGGTCACAAGTAGTATAATTCCTCTCGTGTTCTTTTAGCTTCCTAGACTCGTAGCCTACGACATAGTTTTGTTGAATTAGTACCCTGCCTAAACCTTTTTTACATGCATCGGTGCATATGAAAAAATCCTTAAAAGGATCGTCAATTTTGAAGATAGGAGATGCGGTTAACAAGCGTTTTAATTTATTAAAACTTTAAGTAAGTTTTTCTCTCCACTCAAATTTCTAACCTTTCTTCTGTAATGAAGTTATGGGGTAGGCTATATTAGAAAACACTTCAATGAATTTTTTGTAGTAGCGAGTAATCCCCATGAATGATCTTACATTCTTTGGAACAAACCATTGAGTGATAGACTTAATCCTATCAAGGTTAACTAATATTCCATCTTTAGGAACCACTTATCCTAGATACTGAATTATTCCTTTAAAGAAGTCACACTTGCTGAACTTAGAAAACAGTTGGTGTTCCCTTAACACTTGTAAAATTATTTTTAAATTTTATCCATGCTCTTGCTTATTTTTAGAGTAGACCAATATCTTGTCGATAAAGACGACTATGAATTTATGTAGGTATTTTCTTAAAATACTATTCATTAAACGCATAAAATCTTGTAGGTATTTTTTTAACCCAAAGGGCATCACGACAAACTTGAAATGACCATATCGGATTCTAAAAGTAGTTTTAAAGATATCTTCATCTTTGATCCATACTTGATGGTATCTAGAGATTAAATCCATATTTGCGAATATGGTTTCCCCTCAAAATTTATCAAATAGATGGTCAATCCACGTCAAAGGATATCTATTTTTAATAGTCATTTTGTATAATTGACGATAATCTATACATAGTCTTAAAGTGCTGTATTTTTTCTTTATAAATAAGACTAGTGCTTATCAAGAGGAAACACTAGGTCGAATGCTTTTTTATCAATTAGTTCCTACAATTGTGATTTAAGTTCAGTAATATATACTATATTCATGTGATAGGGATATTTTGATCCTGGTACCTCCCACAATACCAAATCGATCATAAAGTCTATATCCCTCTCCAAAGGTTGTTCGAGAACTTCTTTCGGAAATATGTCTTTAAAATATTTTAAAATTGGTATATGCTCTATTATAAATTGATTATCATACTCTTTGTCATCCATTACATAGAATGCAAATTATTTGCATCCCTTACATACATACCTTTTCATCTGTAAGGCATAGATATCTTGTATAGTAACCTTTCTGGGAATTCCTTTTACAATAATGGTATTAATTTTATCATCTACACATGTGAAAGTCTTACCATAGTAGTTTAACATTACTCTATGTTTTTCTAACCAGTCCATTTGTGACAGTAAATCATAAGATCCTAATGGTAAAATATTTATATAAGCATGTGTCTTCAATTAATTCATAATAAATTCACATTTTTTCACATAAGTAGTGACTTTCCCTTTTGTGCATGTCACAAGTTGTACCACCCAGGATTTTTCATACTTATCTTGCTGTAATTTGTATAATTATACAATTATAGGTGATACATAACTTAGTCTCACACCTGAATCAATCAGTATAGAAATGGGTTTTTCTTTTATCATACCTCGATTTCGACCATTGGTATTTGATGGTCTTCTTGTTGATTCTCTAATGTTGCACTGACTTTGGGAATACTTCTTTCCATATTCCCAACTTTAGTAGCTTCTTGAATTCAGTGAAAATTATTCAATTTTTTCTTTTCTATGGGGCAGTCTTTAAAGTAATGTAGCTTACCACATTCATAGAATTTTAGTGGTTCCCTATGTGAAGTAGTTTTATTAAAGTGAGTGGGAGGTTCACTTTATTTTGTTGCATGATTCAATGGCTTAAAGTTTTATAATTATTTTTGTGATATCCTCAATAGTTATTCCAAGTATTCTTATAAATCATAGTATTTTCATTTTTCTAGTCAAAGTTGCCACGTCTTTTATTTTTCAGTTTTGTATTTTTTTTCTATGTTATTCTTATTTTGATCATAGAAGAAGTTTTCTTTTCTCAATGCCTCTTCGAGAGTCTTTGAATCATCATACTCAATCCTCTCTTTGAACATAAGAGGTAAACAACTCAGAAAGCATTGCATTTTTCATTTTCTTCAATGATTTAAGGAACATAACGAAGTAAACTTAAGAATTTACTACATAGTTCTTTCATAGTGATGGAACCTAATATTAACTCGTAAAATTATTTATCTTTTTTTTGTAATATTGTTCATAGATATACTTTAATTTAAAATGTTTCTTGAAGGTTTTCCATGTTACCTAGCGTTCTTTTATGCCTTCTACTTTCTTGATGTCTTGACACCATATATCTTCTTTTCCTGTCAAGTTATAGATGGCTATTTTTTCTTTTAATTTATCGGAATAGTTATAGATATGGAAATTTTATTCATTCTACATAACCAAGCTTCTGCTTCGTATCTCTTCTCGATTTCTCTGTTGAACATATGAGGTTCAATTTTTTTGAATTCACCCAAAATTTCTTCATACGATTTGTATTTCTTCGTCTTTTGGTTACTATCACTACTTTCACTATTATCTTTATGTTTTTCAGTATTATGTTTTGTTGATTCTTCACTTGAATATTGAGACTCATGGTTGGAAGACTCCAATTTCCTTCCCTTCACTTTGTAAGGTGCATTTTTTTCCATATGAAGTTCTAGTTCTTTATTTTTCTTTTGTCATTACTCTATATTTTAGATTACTTAAGTGCTCCTATGCATTTAGGATATGTTCTTTATCCTCCTTAACTCAATTTTTATGTCCTTAATTCCTTAACTATTTGTTGTAATTCAGACATGTTATCATTCCTACTTTCATTTAGAGTTACTCATATTTCACCATCCCTTATGTTACCTTCTTCATTGGTTACTATATTTCTACGATGTGATTCCTCTTCACCAGACATTCCCACATCTATCATAATTTCCTGCAAACAACATTGTTTTTCTTCTCTTCCTATTCGTAAGAGAGTCCAACCATAACAAGATAAAATTAGTTTTTTGTTTTATCAGTTTCAGTGTTGGGCTTATTCAAAACAAGTGTTGTAACCATGATCCGAGACCATTATGTCACACACCTAAAAAGATCCATAAATATTTTTTGTTTTCCTTTACTCTATAATTCATTATTCTATCGTAGCATGTAATTTTTGGTCATAGCGTCTTATATTTTTCTTCACATGTATTACACATGTAATTTCACTTGCATTGGTTCTATGTTTGATGGATAGGTTATGACACATGTGCAGTTGTCTTCGGGTGACAAATACCATATAACAAAGTTTCCAAGGTGATGTTTTCAATTCTTTATGTTTATTTTAAAGTTTGATTGTTTAGAACCTAATACTAAAAACTAAGGCTTAGTCCTAACTAACCCTAAAGGTCCACCCTTCCTTATTAAAAACCACCCTTGTAAATATATATTTGGAAAGGGGGTAAACTAAAATGTTTTTCTTAAGGGTTTATGATCTTGGAAGCATAGCACATGTCTTGGTTTAAAGGTTTGATAAAAATATTCGACTATGGTGATAATAATCACCATAGTCATGATCCTAGCCATGGCCATACAATGTTGGGTGCTATGTCAAGGGTTGAGTTCACAATAAATTTGAAATGGGAGGTACAAGGGAATGCAAGTACATAACATTTATGACTTGAATTGATATTTAACTTAACCCTTGATGCAACTTGACAACACACCTAGGCGTATTGAATGGAAAGTTTTAAAATTTGCATGTGTTGTGGGCCGAGAGGGATCACAACCCTCCACCTATCATGATCTCATGTAAGGGATTTAGAAAGGTTTTAATTCCATCTTTAAGTTATATAAGGGCTTATTTTTTCACTCATTTCGTATGTAATTGTTCTTGTGGAAGGAAACTCACCCACTAATGGTTGCGCTACACAATCTTGCTCGTCCTTATGCACAGTGTATTAATGGAGGGATTCTTCTTGTTTCTGATCTTTACTTGAAGATTTTTGAGTCTTGTAGAGGTTCAACAGCTACCAATATAACCTCAACATGTCTGGTTTATTGTGGATTATGACCAAAATCCAGTCCTTCTTCAATATTTTGTGAAGGCTTACAACATGCCCAGCCTTAAAACAAGTAATGAATAAAATCTTAGTTTACTTCTATGCATTCAAATTTTTGTTTTTAAGGTTTATAACATATACAAAAATTAACTTGAGATTTCCTGTCTTTATGAAGGCATGGATAAATAAGGAGAAATACAGGAGGAGCTGACCCCTAGCCCTCTCTATGGCTAATTGAGGTGAGTTTCAGTATGATAATTCTTTTTATTTTTTCATTTTGTTTCTACATAAATGGTTGTTATAACTATGCATTTTTAATGTGGAGGTGGATTTAGAAAACTTCGAGCGAATATAGCTTCTAACATTCAGCCCAAAATTCATTTAGCGAGGTAAGATTTTTACACCTCCATTCCTTTCCTTATTTAATTTAAGTTTACAGTAATAGTCTTTTAACAAACAAGTAAAAGTGTGGACGTAGGTTCCTCGGCCTGGCCTGGCGAGGGAAGAGATAGGGTCACCTTCTCTGATGCCTCCTTCTCTATATAGAGCTGAGGGTTTTCAACTATCGCTCTTGAATTAGAAGTATACATTTTTATACTTTTTCATTAGTAATATACTAACGCCACTTAGTTTGGTGCATGTGTCTACCGCCACGATGATTAGGACGAAAAACATGGATCTTCCATGATCACGTGGTAAGGCTCTGGTATTTTAAGGGTTGCAATGGTTTCCCATTGGGTTTGTATTCCAAAAGAGGAAAGGAATTTCAGAGCCTCTCCAAAGATACTTTTTGTAATTTTCTTATGATAAATCCTTAGGGTTCTGTACTAGCTTATAATAAAGGATTCCTATCCTCTCACATTTTAATGAGTTGTTTCTCCATCAGATTTGAATGTACATTACATTTTATTCTAAATAGTGGCTTCCAAGGATGGGGTCACAACCATGATGATATTTTAACATTTGGAAAACTTTGTTGATTGAGATAATTCTATTTAAGCTTGAAGCTTTATCAAAATTATTATTTTAGTTGATATGATTCAATTGTGGTTAAATTCTTTGGAAATGCTAACTATCCTCGGATATGGATACCAATGAATAGTGTCTACGAATTTAATTTTATTTGACAAACATAAATTTACTCTGTAATTAACTAGATCTGATTATCGATTGTGTTATTATACAGATCTCTGAGTGGGACATGTATTGATTGTTTATAAAAAAGTATATTTCAAATTTGGTTCGAAATGGGTATGAATAGCTAATTGAAAATTGTTTTATATTTGATTACTACTATGTTAAAATGTCAATCCATTCGGCTCTTCTCTCTATATTTATCAGTTTTTTGGGACTATCTAGATTCCTTTTGTTTAGTGATTACATTTATTGATTTCACATTAGGGTTACTCGATTGTTGGTTTACATATAAATTCCTTCTGTAAATTGTTCTGTTAGCTATCTGGTCATAACTATAGGTGTTCTTCAAACATAATTATTATTTAGAAAAAATTATAAAATAACAAAGTTTAGAACAAACGTAAACTATGTATGAAAAACCTGAGTTCCTAGGGCATATGATTAGTTTTGAAAGAACTAAAATCTAATGTCCACTTAAAATATGTTTAATAGAAAATATGCAAACATACTTTAAGATATGAACCACATCTATGAACTGGGCATTGCTCTAGTTATCCAAGTGCTCGATTGGTTGATTAACCTGTCCCCAAGAGATAGCCATCCATACAGTCATAAGGGATATATTGATTCTTGAGATACATTCGTGCAGATTATTTAGTTATACGAACATTAGATCCAATCTAATCCGAGTATGGAAGCCCAAACATAGATTAACTGAAAATATAACTAAGATAATAAGATCTACGATTCTTTTTTCATTTTGTAATTAAATAACAATTTATACTAAATCATAACATGAATATAGGAAAAATGTTAGGAACATATGCATAGTATAATTTACTATAAAAGGAAATGTATTTACAATTCATATATTTACTTAATATATAATTTATCAATGCTAAACATAAAACAAATTGAGTATGGAACCTAACACCATTGTCGAGAAAACAAAATTGAAGTTGTCGTTCCTCGCACTCAACTCCTAGACCAACCAAGTCTTATTTTCTCTAGAACCCATGAGCATGTTTCTTGAACCATAATTACAAAATCCATTCAATGTTCCATGTTATGCATTAACGGATCAATTCCTTGTCCATCCATAGCCTCCTTATTTCTTGATGGATATATTGTTTTATAGTATTTTTCCTAAGAGTTGGTCATTTTTTAGCCTCCTACTCTTTAGCACTCCACAAAGTGTCTTGACCTGATTTTTTAGGAAGATTTGTCCTACATCACTTGATTTCTCGCTCAACATCTTTCACCACTTGTATTTCCCCCCTAGTGGGTCAATAAACACTCTTTTAGCAACTACGTCAGTTCTAATTCCTCTGAGTATTTAAATTATTAAATAAAATAACCCATTACATCCAATTTGAATTTCTTGCCAAAATATTTAAAAAAATTAATAATATTCCAAGTAATAATAAATTACATTTATTTGATGTGTTACACTAATACTCTATTATTTTGCAGGGTTTCTAGGAAAGTGGGAAATTTTTAGTTTAATTTTATTGGAGTACATCGTAAAGACACTAGGAGGAATAAATGATATAAAAATAACATATTCTTTTTATTTTATTTTATGAGGCTGCATGAAATTTTGTAGTTGCTCTCAAATGTGCTTCTACCCATTGTGAAGGATATCTTTGTTGCAATACCGACCTTCCTAACCTCTTACCATGTCAAAATTATAGTGAGCTCGGGACGCTTCTCTCCAAGCTCTTTGAAAGTAGAAATACAATTTTAAAACAAACAAAATAATTCATTTCTTTAGGTCTGATAAACCAAAGTTTTGTAGCACCTCACATTAACCATCATCATCATCATCATCATCATCATTGTAATGTAACATTCCAGCATAGTACTAATTAAGTGGACATAAATTTTAGAATAACTTTTAAATAATAGGAAAATTAATAAGTGAATGTATAAAAAATTAAAAATTAAAACAATGTAAGAAAACATAAAATGTAAGACAATGTAGAATAATTAAAAGTAAAATGTAAACAAATCCTTCATTTACAAACCTATCCAGCAATAGATAGACAATAAAAAGGGGTTTGTATTTCTAAGGATTTGATCCCTCTATGTAAATGGAGGTGCTCTAACATTACCAAAAAAAAACTAATTAAAAAAATAAAATAAAATGTAAAACCAAATAAAATGCAAATAAAAAATCCATGTAGCTAAAGAAAAAGTTATCAGAAAAATACCTTTGGCTCATAGAATAAAAAAATAAAAAAATTACACTTCAAGAAATTGCATTTCTGTTGGTACACCTAATTTAAGATAGATTTATAATGGTTGTAGAACATTCATTCATATTCGAAAGGTAAAACAACTAAGGAAATATGCATACAAGATGATAAATCAAGTTAAAATAAATTACATAAAATTGCATGATAAAATGACATCTATATTACAATCTTAATATAAATCAAATATATCTATTTAACAATTAACATAAAAATAAAGAAAATAAATAAAAAATTCTAAAATATTTATTTCAAGAAAAGGAAATTTAATAAATAAAATTAAAAATTAAAAAAATAAAATTATAAATCAATTACACAATATATAATAATAAATATACCTAAATAAAAAAAATTAAAACATTATTTAATCAAGCACCACATTCTCCAACTTGTGAAATATTTATCATGGCTTCAAAGTAGTTTAAAAACTTGCCAAATTTAAGACACTATTTCCACCTAACCAAGCACTACATTGCTTCTCCAATTTGTCAAATATTGATTATGGCTTCAAAATTGGTTTAAAATATTGCCAAAAATCGAGTGAGTTGTTTGAATGACAAATATAAGAAACTCCGATTACAAAATCTAGATCTAATAAACCTTATTCAAGGGCGCTAAGCCCATTTTTACGATAAAAAAAAATGGAATTTGAACATTGAAAAAATTTCAATATTAATATGATTTTTTTTTATGAATATTTAGTACAATATGAATATGTAAGTTTAACTTACGTTTATTATATTTTATATTATACTTTAAATATTTGATTCCCATCTACTCAACCAAAAGACCAGCAAACCGAAACCTAATTGTTTAAAAAAAAAACATAAAAAAACTTTTATATATATAAATTAATTAGATATTATTTAGGAAATTAAAAAAAATTTAAAAACTTTTATAAACATAAATTAATTACATACTATTTAGGAAAAGAATTATTTTTTCTACTTTATTTGATATTTTTCACCCTAAACTCTTCTAAAATTTGGAACAAAATATTTATTTCTTATTTTTTGTATTTTGTTTTGTTAGGGAATCGATAACTCTAGACTTTCTTGGTACTCTCATGACACGGGGTACAAGGATCCAATCCCGCTACCACTATACCCCTAGGTGCCCCACACACCTCCCGCTACCACTATACCTCTAGGTGCCCCACACACCTCGCAAGCATTGTACACATGTAAATCCAGATGTGATTTGAACTTGTGACCTCCAATTTAGAACATGTGTCCTTATTTTTTGTATTTACTAGATATTAACATTTATATTAAAGTTATATTAGGTTATTTTTGTGATATATTTTTTCTTATATAGAATCATATTTTGATAACATAATTTTTAGAAAATGGATTATGTTTTCCTACTTATTGGACATTTTTAAAGAGAAACTCTTCTAAATTATGGAACAAAAGGCATATTTTTTTTATTTATGAGAGGTTTACTTTTGTTTTCTAGTTATATTGGGTTATTGTTGTGATGTTTGTTTTTCTCATATGTAATATATTTACATATGAATATTTGTGCAATGGTCATTTAATCATTAAACAAATACTTACATAGATACATTCATATGCATAATTAATTCAAGTGATCATACCTAGACACATATTATACCAAACACTTCATGTTAAAATTCAATGATTATGGGTTCAAAGACTAGAATTGGTTTACAAATGATGAAAAACAATTCCGAGCTCTAAGTTTTATAAGTTGTTATCAAGAGGCGGTTGATAATTATTTGTAAAATCATTTTTAGAGGTTAGGATGTATCCCTAAAAATGTTGTAGAAAATAAAGAATAAATTTTTAGTTTCCTATGGAGAGGGAATAACTTTGTGTGTCTCAACTTCTTGGCTCACTTGGATTTTTTTTTTATACATTTTCCCTATACAACATTGGCACTTTTATAGTTCAAAAATAAAGTGATATTTAATTTTTGAAAATTATTTTGCACCTTGCTATTTTGCAACAATTGCATGGTTTCATTGAAAATCAAACATATCTATAAAGAATGTGCCAATTAATAACATTAGATTCCTAACAATCTACCAATGCTTCATATGGACATATGAATACAAAACACTTTTCCATGACCAAAAACATCTTTCATTGACATTTTTATCCACTCTTCTTTACAGATGAGATATGAGTGTTTTATAAGGATGTTTCACATGCACTGTTAGAGAAAAAATATACCAAACTTGGACTCAAGAAAAAAATTATAACAAAAATACAGGAATTTTGGTAAAAAATACATATAAATAACAAATTTTGAATTAAAAAACATTTTTTGAATACATATTCAATAAATCCATACTCATATAGTGAACACTATCAATATGCAAAGTTTCATATAAGAATAGTTTGTTGAATTTTTAAGCATATAATAACTAAACGTAACATGGTATAAATGACCGATTTAAAGTATATACCTTTATTACATTGAAGTCATTGGATACAATGGGAATGATTCCTATCATGGTGTTGGTTTTAGAGCTTGATATTCCATACTCGGAGATGTTTATTATGGAGGAAACATCATATGGCTTGGGGTGGATTGTAACAGACATTATGACACCAGAAATAAATACACTTCCAATATGATAAGGAGATAAACAAGTATAGAACTAAGGGATGAGACACATACATTAATCCAAATGCTCGTAGAAGATCCCTGTAACATCCCCTTTGCTACTCTGATTTCTCAACAACAAAATAATACAAGGTAATTGTGAATGTGGACCTTCTCGACAAGATGCTTAGGGTTGGTAAACAACAATGTAAGTAATGTTGTTTATTTCCTTAAGTTGTAAATGATTTTATTAGATTTAGGAGACTGAGTACTTGAATTAACTAAATGAATTGGGACACAATGTCACTAGCTGGATATTTAAATGACTAGGAAGCCATGAGGATCTAAGTCTCCAATGACGAAAGTCATCTAAATACTTTGGTCTCTATAAGTAGAGTAAACCGACTTAAAGAGAGGAGTTTATAGTTTTTATTTATAAATAAGAATGAATTTTGGCTATGGCTTAATGAATAAGTTTTGAGGACCTAGTCGTTACTACCAACCTAGTTAGAATTATTATGATTATGCATGATTGAAAGGATGAAGTCAAAATCCTATTATAAAAGTGATTTTTACATTCTAAGTATCATTACTCATTTATTGAAATACAATTAAAGTCTACAAATATATACTATATATATATATATATATAAAAGAGAGATAAAGTTAAAAATAAGAGGACTATTCTTGATTCAAAACTTATGTTTTAAGATAAATGAAATAACACACTCTTTGCTTAATAGACATCCATAATAAATGTTTTAATGGAATTAAGATTAAAATGGAGAAGCTCACAAGTAGTGGAGCATTAAAAATCAAGAAGGGAATTTGGACACTATCGAGATGGAAGAATCCGTTTGGAAGGGTAAAGGAAAAAACCGTTTTTTCTGCGGAATTTGTTTCAGAGTTAAGATTTGATATGGAATGAGGAAGTGGTTTCCATAAAAAGAGGATTCAATATTTTTTTACAATCGGCTTCATTTAAGGAAATGCATGAAGGAGAGGAGACGGGGTCTGCGCGCTTAACAAAATTAAAAAAGGGGTATCAGCTAGAAATGAGATAAAAAGGGGATTGTGCGTGCTGGGGGGAGGATTTTCGGGAACTAAGGTTGAAACACACAGTTTGTTGTATATTTTTAGTTATGGATTTTCTTTATAAGGGGGGGAGATCCCATGTACTGAGGATGATTCGAGGACTGAAACCCTTGAGAGAGAGGCTGCGGGCATTTTCCAACGGGAGATCCGGGTGGGAGATGGAGGAGAGCTTTGGGTTTTTCATGAACCTAGAGGATAAGAAAACCCCTACGCTCGAAAGAAGCAACGAATCTCTATGCTTGACAGGAGGAAGGAACCTGATCTAGGTTTTGTTGATGCAAACATCGATTGCAAGTTGAAGTGCTACAACGGTGAACCTTTCCTGTTAGTGATGTGGGGTAAGTATTTTTTTTACCAACATTCATTTTTTTGACCTATATATATTTAGTTATCTCCCAAAAATAGAAGGCCTGTGATTTATAAATGCACTGCTTAGTTGTCTTCTGATCCTCATATGGATCTCGGAAATCTTGACCATATTTTGTTGGGTTGCGTGGAGTGAAATTTTCATCTTATGCGTAAGATTATCGATTTAGATCTGGAGCCTTCAACCTCGATTTATCTTAACCTAGATTTAGATTTGCTTGCTATATTAAAGAAATGAACTTAAATGGTAGAAAACACAGAACTTCTATATGCAAATCTCAAGTGCGTGCCTATAATGTGAGCTTGTATCTTGTTGTTGGTTGGTTTGTTTTCTTTTCTTTCGAAATGATCCTCTTTCACCATGAGACCACACATATATTAGAATGTAATATAAATGAAAATTTGATGATCATTTTTGTTATTTGCTCGTATTTTTGCGTATATGCATAAGCATGTGAATATGTACATATCTATGGATGCAAAGTGAGGTGTATAAGTTCATACAGATATGCATATGCATGTGTGGGTATCAGAGTTGTTGGCTCTCTGATTTTAGGGAGAGAAGTTTCGCAATAGACTGAACATCAATGTTCTGTTCAATGCAGGCACATAAGAGAAAGATTAAGACATTGTTTGCTTCTTTATTCAGTAATTTCATGTTCGATCTACTGTTAGTTCTTGGAACGTGCTTTTCTGAAATGGTATCCTATGTCGTTTATCTAGTTTTGTTAACAAGTTTTGTGATTGGTCCAGGTAAATCATGGCTTGTGATTATCGTTTGAATTTTTCTTTAGATATGGAAAAATCGTTAAAATGAAGTACCGTTTGAAAGGTTGGATTTGGTAAACAATTTTTGGGTTATCTTACAAACTTTTTTAGAGCGAGAGAAGGTTGATGTAGTTGTTGTGATCCCCTTTAACCTAGAAGAATTGTTGAAAATAGAGTGTAGCTGCAGGTTATATAACCTCAGTTTGCTAAACGCTACTCGGGTTTACCTTTGAACTATATTAGGTATGGAGGAATTATTGATAATGATAGGACGTGAATGTATATGGTCTCGATTTGGTGAAGTATGCTAGGGTATATAAACTGAAATTATTCTAGATCTAGGAAGTGAAACGTCGTTGGATTTTGTCTTTATTTTGTCTTTGAGTGATATTTTATTTAAACTCCATTTCGTATTTACCTTGATCTACTTTTGATCGGTCGTATATGTATCGATTGCAAGATTCAAATCCAATTTATAGGCGTGTTTTAGTTTGGGATCCAATCTATATTTTTATTGTTTGACTTTCTTATTTGTTTGCAGATTTTGAAGTTAATGCATTTTCCTAGGATATGATGGAAAAATGCATTAGCTGACCTTGAATTCTTGAATGTTAAACAATGGATGTGGATATAGATGTGTAGTTCCTGCTTTCTGTTTTGTTATTGCAGACCTGGTAATTGAATTTTCTCATGTGTCTTGGTCTCATTACTGACCTGAATCAAGCATACCAGTGCCTTGGAATAAGTTGGGTACATGGAGAATATACCGGTATTACTTTAAGAATATCCATGCTCTCAAATAATTTATTATACCTTAACACTTTGCAAGAAGGGAACTATGCAATAATGGAGAAGAGTAAGTCGAAAGAACTTATTGGAGAATTTGGCAAAGGATGTGCCACTAATTGTAAGTCTGCTCTTGATAAATTAATAAAAACAAACTTTGGTGGACGTAGCCTCATGGATGAGGTGAACCACGTAATATAGTGTCTCTCTTACTATTGTATGTGTTATATGCGTGATGTTGGTTTATACTCATTGTTAAATGGCAGTTTTATACTCATTTTGACAAGTAGAATTTATGATCTAAATGATGGTCAATTAAATTGCTTATGATAGGCTATTCTATTAATACAAGGGTTCATGAAAGAGAATATAATATTACAGTTAAAAAGTATACTTTTGCTTCATGGAGGAAGTTACTTGGATAGTAAAATATTCCATTTCCTTTGTCTAAATGTTTGTGATGTCAATATTTGGATATACCAATAAGTGATTAACAATTGTAAGATCTTATTACCATATAATAGTTCAGTCTCTGAAAGATTCTAACATGGTTGACTTTATTTTAATATAGTAAAAGCTAAATTCTACCCCATTTTTCTCATACAGTAGTTGAAGGAATATTAGGTTTGTTACACCATGTATCATAGCAAAGTTTACAACGCTCGGACCTAATGGAATCATCGACATACACGTATGTTGTGAACTATATGATTTGAATATGAGATATTATAAATACTTATTTGTATGCACGCTAGAAAAAGAAATATTGTTTAATGTTAAGATCATCGAACTGAACTGGTTTGCACTGGTTTTCTTAGAATTATGTGCAATGCATGAAGTTAGTTGGATGAACTAAAATACAAGAAAGGTTATATGGTTGATTGGTGAATGAGAAAATGAAGACAGTATTAGGATTGATGCAACATATCTATGCAAGATATACATATGTTGTATTACATACTTATTGATGAGTAAAGTACAAGTTGAATTTTTTTTGTAAGATTAAGTGCATAATATTAACACATCGAGAAAAGATATTGAAGAGGAAGTAAAGCATTGATATGATACACAAGTATATTTTGTTGCATCGAGAGTTAGAGCATTCAAATAGGAACTTTTTATTATATAATTTGTTTTATGAGAGTATGATGCAACTTATTTTGGGCAAGAATTTGTGAGCAAATAATGCAGGTGCGCAGCGTTACAAGAAGTAGTTTCACATGGGTATTAGAGGCAAAAGGTGAAATCATTATTAGAAAAGGTAACATCTGGAGTGTGTATGATTCTTTGCTTATTATAGAAGGCTACCAAGACGATAACATTTGATTAATTATATTGAATTTTTGGGGAAGACATAGTTTTGATAATTTGATATGTTGAGAATATACTTTATAAAAAGTTTTGAAAAATTATATTAAAGTAGCTGAGTATAGTAACTATATCATTTTGAGAATGATCAGTCTAAAGCAATTTAGTTATAGAAGCCTTGAGATGGTCTATAGATGCATTAATACTAGAGTATCAAGTTATGTTGGATGTATAATGTAGTCACTTAGGTATAGAGAACTTAGATAGATAAATCCAACTTTTAGTAACTTTTCTATCTCAGCCTAAATGGTGGTCTCCTTATGAGGGTTCATCACACATAAATGCTGTCAAACATGATTAGAATTACGATATCTTTTAAACTCATGTTCAACAATATTAGGGTCTATTCCCGGTATCTCATCATACAAACAAATGAAAACGTCAACAAATTATTTAAAAAGTTTAGTGTATGCCTTAATTTAATTGGGAGAACAATTTACATCGATGTAAACAATTTCAATCTTACCGGGAATATGAGAAATTTCAATGGGAATCATAGGTGATAGTTTCACCATGTTCCCTTCATCATATACACCATGAATTCCTAATGGGACCATGGGATAACAAACATTATAGCCAAGGTTTTTCCTAAATTCATCATGCTCGATCATTCAACATCCGAGAAGAAGTAAGAGTGATGGTGAAACTTTTCCCCAAGCTATTGAGGAAAATTCATGGCCTCGAGAAATGCTTCTTTTGAAGGGATATCCTCATCAAGGAAATCATGCGAGCATGATGATGCAACCTTCCAAGAAGTCTGTGCAGAGAGATCCTCCTCCTTCGTCCATGAAGAGGAAGGACTAAGGTCTACAACTAGATGAAGAACAACTTGATATGCGACCTCCGTCGTAGACAAGGACATCTTTATCTTGGTATGTATAGGGTCCTCATCCAAAGTACTTAGAGAAGAGAGATTCCAAGGGTCATTCAAATACATAGTGTGAAATGGGACCGAAATCAATGACGATGAATCACTACTGAGAGGCGAACCAATAGCTAGGATTGGTGCTAAAATATCGTTGAAATATTAAAATATCCTAGCAATGAAAGATACATTCCAACACAAATATTCTCAATTGTTAGATGAAAATTATTAATAGTTGGGATGGTGGATCCCAAAAATGCGGTCAAATTGTAATTATTGAATGAAATTTGTTTGATCGTGACAATCCGATCCTCAAAAGGGAATAAAATCACAATAAAAATGGAAGACACGACCTCCTTCATAGAGTAAAATCAATTTCTTCCCACTAGAAAATTGTTATCAAGGGGTGCATCAGCAACTTCAACCTCGATTCACAAAGTCTTCCCTCCCAACTGGACCTCGAGAGAGGAAAGAATACCATATGGGAAAAACCAATTTCCATCAAATGAAATCAACATGGTCATAGATTATGGCAGCATGGTTGAGCAAAGTACGTTCCAACATGCTTGGTACATCATATATCCCACAACTACTTCATCAATGATTGTGCAATTGATGGTGTTATTCAGACAATCCACATCGACTAAGAATCCCACATGGTAATCAAAGCAAGGATGGACCTCATTGGTTTTAAATCGAACTACTATGGAAGGGTTAGGATCAATCACCCCAAGAGTAGTCAACAATTCTTTCCTCTGTGAAGGACATGTCTCAAGAACTTTAAGAGAGGACATCACACATGGAATCTGATCCAAATCCTTGAGCATATAATAATGTTTGGAGACTTGAGCATTAGGGTTGTTTCCCAAGTTCTTTAAGACCCTTATGTATGCAAGGTATGGCTTCATTATTATCAATACGGAAATAATTTTGAGGAAGTGGAGGCTCTCCACCCATGTTGGGTTGTGACTGACCATAACATTTTGCACGAGTCATAACATTAGTGACATACATCATATTGATACACACATGGCCAAATTATACATTCAGTGGGTTTTGACTCCCACCAAAAGTACTTCTGGAATCCATGTTCCTCTAGGCCATATCTTGACTATGATGCAAAGGATCAATCAACACAACTAGTCTCTTTGCAATGAACTTCGAGGACTCATCAATACGGGTACATAAGTATGTGAGATGGTCTCCCACACAAATATTACAAGGGAATTTAACCTTCCTTTTATATTTATTCCCCCCCCCCAGCATTATCATCGTTCTTATCATCACTCTAGTTCTCCTTCATATTCCCATCCATTCTATTAATTTTTCCCTTCATTTTCTTCCTTCCAGGTTGTTGGTTACCCGTATGGTATGATGAATGTACCGAGAGAACATCTACCAATCGGGTGAGATGAAAAGAAGACATAGCTTGTCTTATCACATACTGATTCTTAGACAAATTTTGCATTTGATTCGAAACCTGGTCTACAACCTTAGTACTTGAAGAGCCAACAATACCATCAGCACGTGGCCCAGGTTTAAACTTAGGTTCAAAGTTTGATCATAGTGTGTCAGGGATAATCTCATAAAGGATCCTAGACTGAGCATAAATCAAGTCTAACTGCTTATCTCTAAATATACCCTTCTCCTCATTCTGATACTCCAGATGATGAAACATTCTTCAAAATATAGGGAAATAAAGATTTGATGAACCATTCCAACAAAAACTCGGGTGGAATGTTTGCCTTAATCAACCTCTTTCATTTTTGGCACTCTTAAATATGGTCAAATATGTGCATGGATTAATCTTGTCGAAAATTCCATAAGAGCTCAGTGCCAGCATCATAACATACCGATCATTGAAAGTGCTTAAGAAAATTCATGGATAAAACATTAAACACATGATATGTGCACCCACGAAACTCTATATACCATTTCATGACAGGACACATGAGCATGCATTGAAATAGTCGTAGCAAAACATGGTCATGGTTCAATGAGTTCGAAGAGAACAATAGGTGGAAAGTAGTTAAATTTTCTCCAGGTCCTCACCACTCTTACCTTGAAGCTTCCTAATATACGAAGGAATCTTAGCAAGAACAACCATCCACATCGGATCATGATATAAAATATCATTGGTCAACATTGAAAGTTTAGGTAAGTTCAACGTAGCTAAGAAAGGGATCCTAGGTATACCATTTGGTTCCACTCTCCCTAAAAAGGTTGGCTCATCTAAGCCTGATTGTAGTAAAGGCCATTTCATTTTCCAGTCGAATAATAACCCCCTCTTGCATGACCCATAAAAGGATGGAACATAACATTGTAGTTTGAAATATTTTGAGAATGGGATGCCACATAAACATAGTTATAGGATAGATAAATAGATTGAACCGCATACAGATAATGAGGCATGCAACATCCCAACACAACAACACCAACTAACAAGGTAACAACACGGTTAGATGAAACACCACTTCTCGGAGGACTGTGTGGGTCATGAGGAGTGTGTGTCATAAGGAAGGAATTTGATAGAACAAGTGCGGTGGATGATGTAGCATAAGATGGAATTTAATTAGTTCCTCCAATGTTCGCATGTCTAGGATCACTTCCATAGGAGTGAACAACACTCTTAAGACTGGGAAAAAATATTCCCACGAATGGAGCAAAAGGAGTAATATGACCACTTCCAAATCTACCATCAAGAAAAGCATCTATAGTGACCCTAGGCATAACACTAAGGTAAATACTAGGACCAAAGGTATATGACATGATGGTAAGATATGGCATGCCAAATATAAAAGTTCCTATGCTAGAGGGAATGTGATGAGTCTCAGTACTTGACGTTCCCGTGGAAGAACTCTTCTAAGAAGCTACAAAATAGGAAAGTTGGAGTGGTGTTTATAGGATGTACCATCCCCATGAGGGTTGGTGTCAACTAGAGTCCCAAGTCTCAAACTGGTAGCATTCCCCATTCCGAATGATGGAGAAGAGTCGATCTCTGGGTTCTCAGATGTAGTACTCATGGTGAGAACAATGTGTGAATCACATTGTGTAAAATTTTTCCTAGAATTTATAGTTCTCTTCCAAGGAGGAGTAAATACACAAGGAGAAAGTGCTATTAAACGTTGATATTGGTGGATGACCAAAAAATAAAACCACAATTAATCCACAAAAATAAAAAGACTCAAAAAATTACAACCCCTAAAGAAAGCTAGTGCACAAAGAGCACACCACTAAGTAAATCTAAGTCATGTGAAAACAAGCCAATAGGGAGGATAAGTGAGACCCTAAATGCAACAGGTGTGTCTCACCTAGGAGAGGGTTTAGCCTCCCATACACTACAAGCAGAGGTGTGTAACCCATTATAGTGTCCCTCAGCTTCAACGCATATAGCGACTTTGTTGTTTGAACCCTACCTGGCCAAGAAACTCACAAAACAACCTCTATAAGTACCCCCTTTGATACCTAGGTAAGGTAACTAAGGTCACCCAAATATAACCAATACTCATGAGGACAGTCATTGGTGGGATCTATCGTATGGGAAAGGTAACAAATACCGAATCTCGAAGGCACCAAAGGTACCTCAAAATCCCCTAGATACGAAAAATATCCTGGAAAAATATTTGGAGCTCAATAGAAAGTGGCAATGAGATTTCCATACCACTTAAATGTGTGTTTCCTCATGCTTAAATCCTGTGTAAGAGGGGCCTCTTGAGAACACTAATTATACCAAGGATTTCTCTTCTCACCTGGATAAACACCTATTTTTTTTCATAGTCTTGGAAAAATTTAATCACAACAACCTATTCCAAGATTGTACAACCTAATATTGTTGGTGTACATCTATAAAATAAAAATTTTAATCCATTTTAATTTAAGCATTAATTTTAAGGTTGTGATTACTCAAGGGTAATGAAAGTGCAACTAGTGATATTATGACTGAGTAGGGAAATTTATATGCAAACCTAGAAAACAATGTCAAGTCCAATTTCTATTTAAATATGAAGGAAGAGTATGCCACTACATGAAATGCACAAATTTCTTCTCAAATGCCAATGAAATCATTCCTATATGAAATCCTAAAAACTATTTCATTGAAGCAAACCTAATGCAAGTACCATTTCAATCCAAGGTCATATTGCAAAAACATGTCAAAAGTAAAAATATTTTTGTATTTTGATTAAAATGATATGAAAATGAAACAAACAGACTCTACAAACTCCTAGACCCCGCAACAAGTATCAGACATAATCCAAGAAAGGCACTGAGGCCAAGAATCCTAATGCACTATTTATGAAACAAAAAGGAGATAAATCACAAGAACAACTTTTAAATTAAAGCAAAGAAAAAGATGTATTTAGTCAGCACAGAAGTAGTAAAAAATCACCAAAAGCACCCAAGAAGTCTAAAAAACAATGACAGCACACCCAAAATCTCCCAAACATGAATATCTCACTCATAAAAATAGATGTATGCAATATATACGTGGTGAAAAGGTAGTATAAGACTCAAATCACTTCAAAGTAATACAAATGGGCTAACACACTCGTAATTGTGACACATAAACATAGAGAAGTAGAGAGAAAATAATGTACATTATGCACCCAAACCCCAACAAAAATGAAATTCCCCAGTGAAGTCGCCAACTCTCTTAGGGAAAAAAATTCCTATGGTTTGGGGTGGACCACAAAAAAAAGTATGATAGTGGACACCAAAAATCAATCCTTTTCCAATATGATACATTAGAGGAATTTTGGGGTCTAAAATGGGCCTCCTAAGGAAAATAATAAAATAATAGTTAAAATAATAAAATAATGGTTAAAATAATAAAATAATATTAATTAATTTTGGAGGAAGAAAGAAAAAAACTACTTTTTGTGTTCGTATTTTTGACATATCTCCCTGTGTTTTTACTCAAATTTCGATCGGGAGAGCTCGTTGGATGCGGAATTTGATTCCGCATCCAATGAGTACCCACACTGCATACTTTTGACGGACCCCGCTACCCCCAAAACAAGAAATACCTGAAAAAACGTTATGATGACATCATCATCACGTTTTTTCAGGTCTTTCTTGTTTTTGGGGTAGCGGGGTCCGTCAAAAGTATGCAGTGTGGGTACTCGTTGGATGTGGAATCAAATTCTGCATCCAACGAGCTCTCTCGATCGAAATTTGAGTAAAAACACAATGAGATATGTCGAAAATACGAACAAAAAAAGTAGTTTTTTTAATGACAAATATGCCAATTCAACCATTATGGTTGACTTATTTTATTGAAATTCTATTGGTTCTTGAATTACAACTCACAAAAACTTATTTTGGCACATTTTCATATAAGGCCCATTTTAGACCCCAAATTTCCTCTAATGAAGAGACAACAAATCTACTAGTAAGATATGAGAATTGTACCTTATTACGGACGTTCGTAAAAGATCCTCGTTGAGATTTCAATCACACTTACACCTACATTTCATTATGAACAACAACAAAACATACAAGATTGATATATATTAAGTTTTAGAACCTACTCTACCATATACAAATAAAATATATAATCAAAAGAAATTATATCCACGGATAAAAATATTCATAGTTACACATATAATGGATGAGAAATGGATATTTCTATTAAATATGAACAAAGATACAAATGAAAACCTTTGTGGGCACCTCGTAAAAATGGAGAAATCAAGTCCTCCACTTGGGCCTCCACCACTTCAATCCTCCATATCAAGTCAATCTCACAAGACAAAGGAAAGCTTGGGAAAAAGCACTAATGGGTTCTCCAATGATAAAGGGATGCAGACTCAAGCATGCAAGAATGGGGCACAAATCAACTAAAGTCCTTTGCTCTAACAAGTTTTCTTCTTCTTTAGTGCTTCCAAATAGCTCAATATATAGCACCTCAATGAGAATTGAAGGTTCGATTCAAAGCATTTCTAAGCATATAGAAGGCCAAGAGTCAAGTTATCCATTACTTGATGAAGGAGAACTCCAAATATTTTTGTTCTGAGCATATTTTTCAATGTACGCGGGTCATAGTGGAGCAAGATGAATGTACATGTAGTTTGTAAGCTGTTGACCCATGTATACCCCTAAATATGAATTTTTAATGGGATTCTTTGAAGCATCAAAGTTATACTGAGAAAACGGGGTCCAAATATTCTGCATAGGGACAGGGATAGTCCATAAAAACATGATATACCATGTGTGGTAAACTCAAATATATAATTATTCTTGTGTATTCATGTTTGTACCTTAGTTTTATTGTACACTCTTCCCAATCGGGGGTTGTCAGCGGGAATCATCCCCCACGGGGGTCTAGGGGGCCAACAAGATTTCGGGGGCGAAGGCCATGAAATATTTTTTTGGGTTTTTTGTTGGCCAATAGTTTACAGGACCATGGTATTGGGTGACCTGTGGTATTTTCCCATGGTAATTCCCGTATAAAAGGAAATCATTATAATACAATTGTGTATTGTATTGTATTGTAGCATTGTAAAAACAATCTAGAAGATTGTGTGAGAGAGTGAAGATGAGGTGCAACGAGGTTGTTGCAGGTTGTATCCCTTCATTTTTTTGGATGGTATAATAATAAAGGACTCATAATTTCTATATAGAGTAGCCCATATTGGTTGAAATATGCTATATATATGTCTCTCTTGTAATGTGTTTTAATATTTGAATCTTATTTATTGTTTATTGATATTTCTCTACAATCCTTTTTTTCTAACACATGTAATTTATTATTGTTGATTAATCCTTCAACATTTTATTGTAAATAATATTTCAATTATTAGTTATTCAATTCTCATTAATAATATCCTTATCTAATAGTAGATAGCAATTTTTATTTCCTTTATATGTAATACTCAATAAAAAAATACATTCGTTATTGAGTTTCTTCACATCCTGTTTGAGTGGTATCAGAGCAAGGCATCAAATAATTGGTGAGAAACACTTTTTGAGAGAGAAAGAGGTCATGAAGGAGGAGCCTGCAAAGGAGCTATCACAAAGAAAGGAGTTATGCTTAGTAAATATTGCGGAATAAATCTAGACATAAAGGGTAGACTACACATAAATTGTTTGGGTAATTGTTTAGAATAATTATTTACTCATTCTTTAACAAAAAAAGAAGAGATCCACAATTTATATTTTTGTGCAATGGTTTCTCTAAATTATCAAATATTTGGGGAGTTCTATTTAGAAAATAAAAGTTTCTACATCGTATTTTATATTTGGTACAAGTTTTTTTTTAAATTTAATTTTTAAACCTTTGGGGAAGTATTTTGAGAAGATAGAAGGATTTTGAAGAACATCCACGAAGAGGAAAAGAGAAGATCATACTGCAAATTGTACAAAGTAAATTTCAATGAATTCGTTAATTTCAATAGTTGGAGTAATTTCTCCTCGTAAAGAAAATTATCATGAATGGTTTTGTAATGTTCAAACTACCCTTATTTTTAATGACATGTGGGATGGAATTTGTGAAAATGATAATTTTGAAGATAATCAAGATGGATATGCAATAGATGAAGTGGATTAAAGTGCACCAGTACCACCTACTAATACCAAAGACTTACCATTATGAAAAGAAGGACAAGAAGGCTTATGCCTTGATCATTGCCTCTATAAGTGAAGAAGTTAGTAAACATTTAGTTTCCAGCAAAAGTGCCTAGGAAGCATTAGAGAACTAAAATATTTGTATGATTCACATTCTGAGCTTGAAATTATACAATTTTGAATGAAGTTGTTTAACTTAGAATTAAAAGATAATGATCCAATGAAACTTGCTTCTAAAATTAGATCTATTTTCCATAATATTGATGCAACTTATTGTAAAAGTTGGCATTCAACTTACACAAATGAAAAGAATAATTTGAAAAGGATGAAAATAGAATCAGAGTTCAAGGTAGAGGACAAACATGACAATATAGAGGAAAGGGGGGAATATTTATTCAAGGAGAGAAACAATGTTATAGATTTGGAAAATATGTTCATACCGTGAGTTATTGTAGACCGTCTTAGGAGGAAATTGGTAACAAGAAAGAGAAAATACAAGATAAAGTAAATGATAAAGATAACCGTTTTCAATATGGACATTATGTTATTGCACATTCTAATATTGGAATTGAAGAATATTTTAGTACTTCATTTTCTTGGAATGACATTTGGTTTTTAGATACTTGAGCCACATGCCATATCACATTTAGAAAACACTTCTTTGAGACATTTAGTGATCAAATTAATTGGGTAGTACATTTGCAAGATAAGTCTGAGTTAAAAATCATCAAGAATTGGATATGTTTATTTTAAATTATCAGGATTTGTTAACATATACTTTTGGATGTTCTTCATTTTCCACAGTTTAATAGAAACATAATATTTCTTGTTCGAATTAGACAGCAAGGTCACTCAATACATATGTTTGATGGTTTCATTGAGATTAGAATAAATTATGATAATGTGATTCCAATCGCTGGAGTGGAAGATGAGAAGCTTTAAAATTTAAATGGTACCACATCCAACTCACAAAATTCTCCAAATTTGGCTCAACATAGTGATAATTTGTCTTGTAGCTTGTTATGGCATGCTATATTTGGTCATATTGATTATGATAGTGTCATAGGTATGAAAAAGAAAGGAGTTCAAGGGCTTCCTACAATTCCAAGACATCTTTTGCAACGTGATGCTTGTATTTTAGGCAAGCATAGTAAACAACCTTTCCATGATTCTATGTTTTGAGTTTCTAGAAATCTTGTCCTTGTTAACTCATATTTATGTGGTCCTGTGCATGTTCCATCAAAAAATGGAAACAAATATATAATGAATTTTGTTGATAACTTTACAAGGATGATCTAGGTTTA
>LPNX011105273.1:250241-288045 GCA_001517045.1 Pseudotsuga menziesii
TGTAGCACCACAAAGGCTGCACAAGGTCACGCGACACTACACAAGCCAAAGGTAGCATGATGGGTGGAAAAAAACCATTTTTAAATATTTTATGCATCTTTTTGTATTCGTTGACCACATTTTGTGGATACAGGTCATTGGTTGTTAAATCAATTAGGATTTAGTTAGAAGTGGACCTTGAATGTAAAGTTGCAAGCCTATATATAGATTAGAATTGCAATTGTAAAGAGATATACAGAAGAGAGGTATGTGAGATGAGACAAAATTGAGAGATTGAATCTTTTTTGACTTGTATGCGACTCTCTGGATTGATATTTCTCTTGCTGTGGAGAAAAAAGACTGTTGTTTTGGATCTTTTGCAATGAAAGTAATATGATACAATGGATATTGAGCTGAATCACTGTTCTCCTTGTTCCCTTTCACATGTTGCGATGTATTTTTCTATCTTTATATAGTATGATGGTTCTGTTTTATGAATGAGGAATGTAATACTGTTGCAATGAATAGATGAATGATGCTATCTGTTAGATATGTGATTGTAATGATAGATCTATGATGAATGTTGCGATATTTGATAAATGGATCTGCTAGATCTAATAGTTATGCGGAGTCGTTGATGCCCTGATCCTCCTCCTTACTACTGGAAACTTGGTTTCGATAGCTCTCGCTTGAACATCTCAGGTGAGACTTCATCTAATCGATGGGTGTTACCGGGAAGCGTGAAGCCTATTTAGGATAGTTCCTAGGGATATCATGCCATTTGGGCATCAATAGAGTGAGAAACCATGTCCATGAGCCTTTGTTGAAGAAATGGTTTCACTGCTGGGACCTCGTTGTGACTTAAGAGGAGCATATGTTGTGGCATCTAATGAAACAAGAGATCCAAGATTGGTTCTACCTAAGACTACAAGAGTTCATTGAAGTTGAGAATAAGAATCCAAAGTTGATGACAGATGCATTGTTGGTGAGATACATTCACGATGGTCCTCATGAATGGTTTTTATATGAGTTTCTCGTCATACTCTATGAGTGTCTGGCATGATTCACCTAGAGGAAGTGCAACTTCCAGGGAGGAGAGCCAACGTCCTGGATCCCCGATCTAATTCAAGAAATCGAAGAAACCAACAATAAGATGTCATGGAATGTCAAAGTTTAGTTAGACAGTATTCTAGAATGATACATCAACGAGTTCGCGGTTGACACCAACAAGTCCTACAATGAAGCAGAACTAGAATTATTCAATCGACCATGAGGTAGGTTCTTGTTGTCTCTACAATTTTCGATCAAGATGCTTGTTTGTGAAAAAGGAATACTAAAGATACACCTCAAGTAGTAAAACTATCGTGTGTGGAGGCGATGAATACCATGATAGAAGGGAGGGCAATGAATGGAAAGATAAAGGGTAGATGGGTGTAAGTTTTGACAAGACTGTGAGGGGAGCTGAGGAAGAGAGTGGTTGTACAAGGGGAGGAGAAAATTTCTCAGTAGAAAAGAGGCAAAGGAAGGGGAAGGTTCTGTAGTGATCAAAACGCAATACCATGAAGTAGAAACACATGGGACGAAGCGACCCTACAACGACGAAGAGGATGAGCAAACCCAGGCTACACCTAGAGTAGCAACAAGATCAAACCCCAGCAACAACATGTCCACACCTCCACACACTACTCCACCATCCAGAAAATATATGCAATCTATGTCGATGTGTCTAACATTCCAAGTGGCATCCAGTAGTAAAGCAGCATCTACAGGAAGAAGGTACTGGATGGAAGGAGATGATATGAAGCTACCTTTATTCCATGGAAATGGAATTGATGACCCATAATGATATTGGTTTTTATGTGAGGCAGTTTGGACTGCCAGACAGACTGCCGATGAGGATATAAAGAAAGGCAAATTAGAGACCACCCTTTAGGATCATGTGCTCGATTAGTACATGATATTCATATAGGTCGTAGGGGACTGTAGAGAATAATTTGGATGAGATTCCAAAGGGACTGCTCGAAGAATTCAAGAAACCAAAATCTGAAGCACAGTACATCATAGAGTTGAAGGAAATCAAACAATTACCTAATGATATGGTTTGGGAATTTAATTAGAGGTTTAGGATGCTGATGGCACAGATCAACTTCAATATGATTGGCGTCGAACATAAATAATTGTTCATTGCATCATTGGTCTCTCATATTCAACACCGATTAATGCAACAAATTATTGTGACATAGAGTGAGGCTCTTGAAATTGCGATGAAACAGGAAGATTCACCTATCGATGAAACTGTTATTGGCATGAGCCAAATCCAGGAGAAGCTAGTGAACTTAACAAATCAACTGCAGGATAGCAAGAAGGTGAAAGATGAACATGATGATTTGTGGTGCACTTGATGTTATGTGGATGGACACATGAAAGATAGTTGTCCTTCTTTTTTGAATTATCTACTATGAGGAGTGTTGAACCCGTTAAGTTGCAGTAGTGTGCCATGGTGTTGCATATGTCAAGTGTATGGACACTGACATGAATATTGTACCTACATGTAGAAAATGGTTACGAATCCATCAAGCTTATATTGTTCCTTATGTCGCTTAGTTAGGCATGAGGATAAGGATAATTGAGCTTATGATCCTCTTCAAGAGAAAAAATATGATGCACATTTCGTGAAAGGTGAAGACCCTCGCATGATGCAACATCTGCAACCACAGGTGATATAGCCTCCACCTCAATTGTAGTATACGATGCCACCGCAGATACAATTTATTCCATCACAACCACAAAAACAGGATGCACCACAGCCGCAGTTTGCATTGAGACTGCAGTACACCCAAACCCCAATGGTTCTGCCACAGCTGCAATACGTCCAAGAAGCACACTATGTTTAGCAGCAACGGAATCCCCGGCAACAACAAATGGTGCAACCATAGTATCAACAACAAGTATCCCAACCACATAATAACTATCAAGGAGGATACCGCAGAGGACTCAGATTCAGGGGAAGAATAGGTTTCGACCATGGAGGAGGGCGAGGTCGTGCATCAATCTAGTGTTACAATTGTGGGACCACTATCATAGGGATTGTCCCCATCTGCAATGTGTATACTGCATAGTGAATGATCATATTGTTGAAAATTTCCCTCAGCTATTTGCGAGATGGAAAGCTGACATGTTCCTCTGTTACAGAATCAAAATCAGTTCTAGTCTCAGAATCAAATATAGAACAAGCAGGAAATATAGAATCAATGTCATCCCCAAACTCCAGTACAAAATCAAAATATCAATCAGCCTAAAAATCCACCTGCAAACCAGAATCTACCTTTGAATCAGCCTCCACCACAAAACCAGAATCAAGGGTTGATGGTTGTGACCATTCTAGTAGAACCACAGATAGAGGATGTTGATGTTGGGATTGTTACTGAAGGAGGTGTGACTATTGGAAAAGATCAATGACAAGTGCGACTGCATAGAAATAAGAAATCACAATTTGATATTGCAACCGAAAGAGAGACCTTTTTCGAAGCTCGCGGGGAGCTTTGAAGAAATCCTGGTAAGACAACTATTTTTGGCATGCCTTCTACTTTTTATTCTTCGCTAGAAGCTAGACCATCACAGCAGTATGGTACCTTACGACACTTCTTCAAGAGTCTTTTATCCCTAGAAAAATATCTCGATGCTCTTGTTGAGATCGAGAAGTTTCTACACCATCTAGATAGAGAATTACAGGACTTTGCAGTAAATTCTTTATAGAAGAAAAAGACATGCAAGGAAATGCAAATGAACATCTAGATTGGGGACTACGAATTTGATTCATATATTTTGGATCTTGGATTAGATGTGAATATCCTAACAAAACAGACGTGGAAGAAGATGGGGTAGCCAAAACTTGGTTGGTCCCTAGTTCAACTTAGATTGGCTAATCAGGCCAAAGTTCAACCAATCAGTCGTGTGTCGAATCTAGTTGTAGATATCAAAGGTATGAGGACTAGTGCTTATTTTGATGTCATCGAAGTCTTTGATGGAGGGGGATCCTATCCTGCACTACTAGATATTGGATGGGCCAATGAAATCATGGATGTGATAAATTTTAAGAAGTGGTTGATGACATTTTAAAACTAGGATATCCGAGTCATCGCTCCTATGGATCCTAATAAAGGAAGGCAATATATTGAACCTATCAAAGATGAAGTTGTTATAGGATGGGATCATGTTTACAATATATTTGAGGATTACATCCATCCTACTGCTAACAGAAAACTAGGTTCGCACAGCGCTAGCTCTGCATCCTCTAATTCTGATGATGCACTAGAAATTGGCAAAACCGGATGCATGAGGTATGACTCAGAGAATGTGGGTTTATCATGCAGTTGCTGCATCAATTTGCGCCTAAAATCATTGAGTTGCTGATATATTAAGGACTATGGGAACTATCTATGTTCCTCGAGGAGTTTGAATAAAAGGTATCTGAGCCTCAATGCTTGTTGGCATTAGGAGAAGCATTGAAGGACACTCCATCATGCTAGTGGGAAGTTCATAAAGAGACCATTCATGAATGGGAATAGTGTCGATGGTTGATGACCACGTGCTTGAGATATCTGGAGGTGTATCACACTGGGAGATATGATGGGAAGAATAACCCTTATAGTCATCTGAGCGAATTCCAGAATATGTGGGCATCATGACCCAAGGATGAGTGGGTCCATGCTTTTATTCACACATTGGATGAAATGCGAAGGTCTTGGTACATATAAGCTGAGCTATGCAAATAAATCATCACTTAGGGGGAGATGACTATTTTCTTTGTGCATACCTTTGTTTTTGCAGATGATAAGGAAAAGGTTAACAATGCACTACAGATCATTCGGGACATAGTCTTGAAGTTTATCACAGTTGCATATCTTGTGGACCCAGATGTGTATTGTCACACGCAATCGATGATGGAATGCTACAACCTCTCTAGCGAGCCGAAAGATGATGATGAATTGCACAACATTAATATCCCAGAGACTGAAGGAATTTGGGATGTCGGAGCACCAGATGTGCCAATGGATCCCATGACTCAACCGCTCAAGATTAAGAAAGTTAACATTGGGATGGAGGAGAATTAGAAATTTTCCAATATTAGGGACTATTGGGATGCGGATACTATGGAAAAGATCACAGATCTATTGCATGAGTTTAAAGACCAGTTCCCAACAAAATTATCAGAAATAAAGGGGATATTGGGTGACCAAGGGGAAATGAAAATCTCGTTAAAACTAGATGCAAAATGTAACACCCTGGTTTTGACCTCGTTTGCATTAAATATACATGATACATATATTGTAAATAATCATGGTGCGGAGCTAAAGGAAAAGGCCCCACCATTGGTTTCGCTATGTTATGTTTTAGATAGAAATTGTCATCGATGGTATATCAGGACATGTGGCATACATATTAAGTTATGGCATCATGTAACTATGCATATTTAATGAAATAACCTAACCAGCTATGTTCATTGCAACCAAATTCAGAAGGGGGATGATTCCTAAGGATAAGGAGGGGGAATGTTAAACCTTGTGCCATGGGGGGGAAAATCCATGTGTCACCACCTTGTTTGTTTTGTTGTTAGTTGAGGCATGCATTTGCTGGTAGGAAGATCACTACGCTCATGCCTGCACTCTCTCCACGACGTGCCTTCTATGTTGCGGATGGTATGTCCACTATTCGGTTCGTGAGTCTGTTCATTTTCCCTCATGCTGAGTGGAGTTAAAAGGTTCCACATTCCATTGTGTGGGGACTCATTCGTTCATTTGTTCATTCATTCTTCTCTGCCCCCACAGACTATTGGATTGGATTATAGGTTGGTTCTTCCTTTTCTCACAGAGTTGTAGTCTGCGGTTGTGTTCATCCTCCTGATCATGCATAGAGCCTACGTTTACTCTACCATTGCTGATTGTGAAGGGTGCATTGGCTTCATCATTGAGAAATGACCATTGTTGTCCAACGTCGCTGGTGTGTCTAGAATGTGGGATGACCTATTGTTTCATCATGACCCGTGCTGTTGTTTTCCTCCTATGTGTTTTCCGCATTCATTGGCCATGTTTTCTTCCACAGTTTTGTTGGCTACGTCTTTTTCCCTCATGCATAGATTGGGAGTCAATTCCTTCCCATCTCTGTCTGAGTAAGTTCTCCAGTGACTGCATTGGGGATTGTGTGCTATGGGTTCATGGTTGCTCATGGGCTATTGTTGCCACAATTTCTTGGCTATGTTTTTCCCTTGTGTTTTGGCTACTCTAGGTTGTTGTGGAATCATTTTGGCCACAATAGGGCCAAGAACGATTCATGGAGTTGTTTTCCCCCTGGTAAAGCTTTAGTAGCTGTTTTGTTGTATGCATGTAGTGGCTTTTTCCTTGAACTGCATTGGAGTGGTGAATGAGGGCTTGATGTGCTTGATAAACCTGGTGGTTTGGGAACCATGCAGATAGAGCTAGTGGGCCGACTTTCTTCTCCACAACCCCTGAATAGCAGTGGAAGGAAGATTAGGGTCTGAGGGACTATGTTGTAGAGAAAGGACTAATTTTCTTGTGTTGGGTGTGTGTGGGTGTCCTAGAAGTAAGGATTGTTTTTGTGTAGGTGTCCATAGCTCGCCAATGAGCTCACCAGCTTAGCATTTAGCCTTTCCACTTGTCGATGCCATGATGGTTGTTTTTCAATCACTGATCGGAAGTTGTTAGTTGAATGGTGACGAATAGGGAAAGATGGAGACAATAGAGTCAATGGAAGATAGAGGAATCTCTCGCCGAAAAATAGTTAAGCAAATCAGCGAAGAATAAGAGATGGTTGAGCTGATGAAGCGACAGAAAAGAAGACTAAAGAGAAAAATTTTGAAATTTTTTGTAAGTCGTAGAATCATTCGCCATCATCAAAGATTAGTTGATGACATCGCTAATGAACATTGGAAGGAGTTAATGGTTCACGCGTCACCATTGTAGAAGTCTAAAGAACTAAACCTTCTGATGGGTAGAAGATCCAACTTCTGGTGCCGCAATGATTAGAGGTTTTAGCCGCCGAAAAAATGGAAGGTTAGGAAGGAGAAGACCCGATGTGCAGTTGTTGACATCATCGATGCAGATAAAAAGTTTAGTCAATTTTACCCACCGATGCAGATCAAAAGTTAATTTGACCGCTAGAACGCTGAAGAATTAGCAGGGAAGAAATCTGGTTAGATGGAAAAGTTTAAAGATTTTGTTTGAAGTATCAGATGTTACAGGAATTCAAGTATGTGTTTCCTGATGAGATCCCAGAGATTCCTCCAAAGAGGTACATTGATTTCACCATTGAACTTGTGCCAAGAGTAGCACCAATATCTAAGACACCCTACAGGATGAGTACACCAGAGATGCTGGAATTGAAGATGCAACTGCAAGAGTTGTTAGAAAAAAAGTATGTCCGGCCGAGTGTGTCTCCTTGGGGAGCACCGGTACTATTTGTGAAATATAAAGATGGTGCACTCAGGTTGTGTATTGATTACAGACAGTTGAATAAGGTTACTGTGAAGAATAAATATCCTTTTCCTAGGAATGATGACCTCTTTGATCAAATGAGAGGAGCAAAGGCATTTTCCAAGATTAACTTGAGGTCTGGTTACCATCAGGTGAGAATAAAGGATGAATACATTCATAAGACAGCCTTCATGACAAGGTATGGGCATTATGAGTTTGTAGTGGTACCATTTGGTCTCACCAATGCACCAGCTAAATTTATGTGCCTTATGAATAGTGTCTTTAGGTAGTATTTGGACATGTTTGTTCTTGTTTTCCTTGGTGCCATTCTTGTTTATTATAAGGATGAGGAAGAACATGAAGAGCATTTGAGATTGAAATTGCAATTGCTCAGGGAGCATCAACTGTATGCAAAACTGAGAAAGTGTGACTTCTATAGAGATAGAATTCAATATTTGGGTCACATTATCTTAGAAGAGGGTATATCAATGGACCTTGAGAAGATTGAAGCTATTATGCATTGGCCTACTCCAAGAAATATGACAGATGTAAGATCTTTTATGGGACTTGCAGGATACTATAGGAGATTTATTGAAGGATTTTCCAAGGTTGCAGATTGCACCACTTCTTTGCAAAAGAAGGGGACAAAGTTCGAGTGGACTTTGAAGTGTGAAGAAAGCTTCTAGCGGTTGAAGAATCTTCTCACTAGTGCACGAATATTGAAAGTTGAAGATCTAGAGAAAGATTTTGTGGTATGTACTGATGCATGCCGACAAGGGCTTGGAGGAGTCCTTATGCAAGACAACCACGTGGTATGTTATGAGTCAAGAAAGCTGAAGGAGCATGAGAAGAACTATGCCACTCATGATCTTGAGCTTGCAGCCATAGTACATGCTCTAAAGATGTGGAGACATTACTTGATGGGTAGAAAATTTGAACTCATAACAAACCATTGTGGTCTGAAGTATTTGTTTGATTAGCCTACTTTGAATGCTAGGAAAGCGAGATGGCTGGAATGTTTATGTGAGTTTGGTTTTGAAATCAAGCACATAAAAGGGAAAGAGAATAAGGTAGTTGATGCACTCAGCAGAAAGGTACAGAAAATGCATGTGGCATCTCTTAGTATTTTACAATCAAGTTTGAGGCAGCAGATTGTTAATCATGTTGCCCGAGACAAATTGTATGAGTAGGTAAAAGACAAATTGCAGCAGCAAAGTCTTGAGAAGAGGCATGGAGGATATAAATTGGAAGAAGATGGACTTCTTATTTATAAATGCAGAATTTATATTCCGGATGTGGCATATTTGAGGAGAATTGTTATGGATGAAATCCATCAAGCTCCGTATTCTAGTCACTCAGGATATCAGAAGACAATTGCTACAGCTATAAATTAGTACTATTGTCCAGGAATGAAAAAGGACATGGCTGAATACATTTCAAGGTGCATGAAATGTCAACAAGTAAACGTTGAGCATCAACATCCACCAGGTTTGTTGCTGCCTTTGCCAGTTGTGGAATGGAAATGGGAAGTTATTTCCATGGATTTTATTACAATATTTCCAATGACTTGGAGACAACATGATTCCATCATGGTTGTGGTAGACAAGTTGAAAAAAGTAGCACATTTTATACCAGTGAAGTCTATGTATAAGAATGATGACATTGCAAATATCTTCATTAAGGAGATTTTCAAATTGCATCGATTGCTGAAGGCAATAGTTTCTAACAGAGATGTCAAGTTCACTTCCAATTTCTGGAAGGGGTTGTTTGCATATTTGGGTAC
This sequence comes from Pseudotsuga menziesii, assembly GCA_001517045.1. NCBI lineage: Eukaryota > Viridiplantae > Streptophyta > Pinopsida > Pinales > Pinaceae > Pseudotsuga > Pseudotsuga menziesii. Next base: position 259,494 of record LPNX011105273.1, read on the forward strand.
AAATCTAAACTGCAGCACTTCCTACCATCCTTAGATGGATGGGAAGACAGAGAGAGTTAATCAAGTGCTTGAAGATATGCTTCGCATGTATGTGATGAACAAACCAACCAAGTGGGAATATTACTTGCACTTGGTAGAATTTGCTTACAATAACTGACATCATGCATCCTTGGGGATGAGTCCGTACGAAGCTTTGTATGGAAGAAAGTGTAGGACACCAGTGACTTGGGATAACCCCATGAACAGAGTTGTGCTTTGGCCTAAGTTGCTCAAGGAAATGGAGCAAGAGGTTGTAAAGATTAGATAGAATCTGAAAGTAGCACAGGACAGATAGAAAATCTATGCAGATAAGCATAGGATGAACATAGAGTTTAGTGTTGGGGGTCATGTTTACCTTAGAGTGAGGGAAAAGAAAAGTTCCTTGAAGCTTGGAAGTTGTGCCAAGCTGTCCCCAAGATATTGTGGGCTGTTTGAGGTTCTTGAAAGAATAGGGCATGTTGCATATAGACTTGCATTTTTTGCTAGTAGCAGAGCTCATAATGTTTTTCATGTTTCTTTGCTTAAGAAATAAGTACATGATCCTAACCATGTGATAAATTGGGATGTGATTCAGGTGGAACCCAAGGGAGAGTTCCAAATCAAGCCATTATGCATCCTCAACAGGAAGGTCACAATGCTCCGGAACCGAGCCATATGGCAAGTAAAGGTGCAATGGGAGCATTAGTGACCTGAAGAGGCTATGTGGGAGCTAGAGGATGCCATGTGATTCACACACCCATTTTTGTTCAATCCCGCAGAACATTGAGGTGGTACCAGTAGCATTTTGTTAAAAAATTTTAAAGCACTGACGACAATGCTATTGAAGGGGGAGGGGAATGTAACACCCTGATTTTGACCCCGTTTGCATTAAATATACATGATACATATATTGTAAATAATCACGGTGCAGAGCTAAAGGCAAAGGCCCCACCATTGGTTTGGCTATGTTATGTTTCGGATAGAAATTGTCACTGATGGTATATTGGGACATGTGGCATACACATTAAGTTGTGGCATCATGTAACTATGCATCTTTAATTAAATAACCCAACCAACTATGTTCACTACAACCAAATTGAGAAGGGGCATGATTCCTAAGGATAAGGAGGGGGGATGTTAAACCTTGTTCCATGGGGTGGAAACACCATGTGTCACCACCCTGTTTGTTCTGTTTTTAGTTGAGGCATCCATTTGCTGGCAGGACGACGTCTATGATCACACATGCACTCTCTCCACGATGTGCCTTCTGGGTTGTGGATGGTCTGTCCACTATCTAGATCATGAGTCTGTTCATTTTCCCTCATGCTTAGCGAAGTTAAATTGTTCCACATTCCATTCTGTGGGGGTTCATTCCTTCGTTCGTTCATTCATTCTACTCTGCCCCCACAGACTACTAGCTTACGGGTTTGTTCTTCCTTTTCTCACAAAGTTGTAGTCTACAGTTGTGTTCATCCTCCTAATCATGCATAGAGCCTACGTTTACTCCACCATTGTCGATTGTGAAGGGTGCATTGGCTTCATCGTTGAGAAGGGACCATTGTTTTCCAACATTGCTGGTGTGTCTGGACTGTGGGATGATCTATTGTTTCATCGTGAGTCATGCTATGGATTTTCTCCTTTGTTTTTTCCACATTTGTTGGCTGTGTTTTCTTCCACAGTTTTGTTGGCTGCGTCTTTTTCCCTCACGCACAGATTAGGAGTCAGTTCCTTACCATCTCTGTTGGAGTAAGTTCTCGAGTGACTGCATTGGGGATTGTGTGCTGTGGGTTCATGGTTGTTCATGGGTTGTTGTTTCCATGATTGCTTGAATGTATTTTTCCTTTATGTTTTGGCTATTGTAGGTTGTTGTGGAATCATTTTTGCCACGATAGGTCCAAGAATGATTTAGGGAGTTTTTCTTCCCTTTAGTAAAGCTTTAGTAGTTGTTTTTCTATATGCATGTAGTGGTTTTGTCCTCAGAATGAATTAGAGTGGTGAATGAGGGCCTGATGTGCTTGATAAACCTAGTGGTTTGGGAACCACACAGATACAGCTAGTGGGATGGAACCACATAGATGTGCTTTCAGTACACTGTAATGCCCTTTGGGATGAAGAATGTGCTTGCGGTATTCTCTTGGGTTGTTGTCGCTGCATTTAAATATTTTATTCCAAAATTTCTACAAGTATATATGGATGACTGGATAGTCTATGGATTGATCAAGGATCACTTGGAAAACCTTTGCTTGATGCTAGGGAGGTGTTGACAGCACCAAATCACATTGAATTCAAAGAAGTGCATCTTTTGTGGACCATTTGGGATATTGTTGTGTCATATCATTTGTAAGCAGGGTATTTTGGTTGATTTAGCAAATATTGCACTCATTTTGATCCTACTACAACCTACAAATACAAAGATGCTTAGTGCGACACTGGGACACACTAGGTACTATCACAATTTTATCTACGGTTATGCTGCGATTACTACCCGATGGAGAAAATTTTAAAGAAGGATGCCGCATTCATATGGATCATGGAGTGTCAAAATATCTTTGACACATTGAATACTAATATGGCTTCAACACCCATACTTTTTCCCCGATTGGAATAAGGATTTTCTTGTCCATGTCGATGCCTCATTTGTTGCGCTTGGAGTTGTACTCGCACAACCAGGGGAAGGAGATCTAGATCATCCAATTGCATTTTCTAGCAGGAAGTTATCCTTTGCTGAAAAGGATTATATGACTACAGAAAGAGAGGGGTTCAAGATGGTATATGTGATGCATAAGTTCAAGAACTATCTCTTGGGAAGTCACTTTGAAATGTTCACTGACCATTCAGATTTGAAATATATTGTGAATAAGCCTGTGTTGGTGGGGAAGATATGTCGCTAGCTACTTCTCTTTCATGAATTTGATTTCGAAATAATAGTGAAGCTAGGATGCTTCAATGTTGGTCCTGATCACCTATACCGCATTGAAATAGGTGAATATCCTACCAATATTGATGATGGATTTTCGAACGTGCAGCTCTTTTGAGTTGATATTGCAGATGAACATTATGCATCGATAATTCAATTTTTGACAACTAGAGTTGCACCAGAAGAGATGACAACCAGTCAAAAGAAGCAGTTGGTAGTAAAGGCTTCGAATTTCCAGGTGATCACTGTGCACTTATACAAGCTTGGATCTAATGAGATCCTACGATGGTGTGTTCTACCTCATGAACAAGGGAACATTTTGGAAGAAGCACATGTAGGAGTTGCGGGTAGACATTATGGAGGATGGGCTATCGTGCTTAAGGTACCGCACAGTGAATAATGGTGGCCTACTTTGCATAATGATTCTATAGACTATGCATGGAGCTGCGATGTCTGTCAACGCGTCGAGAAACCATCGTGATAAAGATGAGATGTTGCTTGTACCATAGGTAACTTTACAAACTTTTGATAAATGGGCTTTGGACTTTGTAGGCCCAATCAACCTGGCATGGAAGTGAACTGGTGCGGGATACATCATCACATCAACTAACTATTTGACAAGGTGGGCGGAGGTCGCACCAGTTGTGGATTGCACCACTGCAACAACAACAAAGTTCATATTTGAAAACATCATAATGTAGTTTGGATTCCCTTGGATATTTATGAGCAACTAGGGATGACTAGGATTTAAATAGGGATGACTAGGATTTAGATATCCCTACGGTGCTGTGGGAATATCGCACTACTTGTAAAATACTAATGGGGAAGACAATGTTCAAACTGGTATATGGGAAAGAGTCAGTCATGCCTATGGATTACATTGTTCCTATTCTATGCATCATCGCAGCAAATGGCATGGTCGATGAAGAGGCACTTGAGGAGTAAGAAATGCATATACTTCAACTAGAAGAGACCATTTCATCGTAGGATTCCAACACTGTATCGAGAAGGATTGATAGAAATCATGGCATGATTGCCACATTAAAAAAAAACAATTTTCCTAAGAATATTTGGTGCTGTTATACAAAAACAAGTTCATGAATCATCTAGGTAAGTTACAAATGCATTGGTTAGGCCCATATCGTGTTCACTCGATTACTTTTGTGGGTGCATTTCAATTGTAGTAGTTAGATGGAGTGGTGCTGTCAAAGCTTGTGAATGGTAGCTTGTTAAATCCCTATAGGACAGGGGGGGAAGGGCGCACTACCTAAAGCATTGCGCAATGAAATATATATAGGATATATAGAATACTGGATTTCGTACCAGGAGGAAGTGGTGGTGCAAGTGTAGGAGTCGATGGCATAGATATATAGAGTGATCGTGATAGCCATAGGGATATGATTGGGTCAAATCAATAATAAATGTAGACAGTTAAGAGCAGTTCGCTGGCAGCGCTGGTTGAAGTGACACACATTTATGGTTGATTTGACTGTTATCATGGAAGGATCACTGATGGATTCAGGTCATTAATGAAGGATTTGGTTATGATGACTACCATGGTTTTGGTAATGATGAGGCTGGATTTGCGAGTTGTTATAAAAAGATGAGGGACACAAACATATGGCATTGTTTTTTCCAGTCGAGTTGATAAAAGTGTTGAGTGAAGTGAGAAGAACTATGAGCAACCACTAAGACATGAGAGAGGGGTGTGTTTGATTTCTTGGTAAGAGTTGTTGGTGGGGAATGATGAGCAACCCCGACATTGTGTATATTTTAAGCGAGTAGGAGTCACTTATCCATCCAACTGCTATCATCAAAGAAGTCATGATTATGCCGATTGGATCCTCTTTGAGCCCTCAGGGCAAGCAAAAGTTGCAGAATCTAGGATTAATGTCGTCATAGAAGAGACAGACATGCACTTCCATTACAGCACAAGGGGAGGGAACTACATAGAAAGGACCATCTAGTTTTGGAGTTGTGGAATCTGTGACACCCAGGGGTTTTTAATCAATGACATCCCTGGATATATTTCTCCCAAATGACCTAGTGTGAAGCTCTGGAAGTTAATTAAAAATAAAAAATATCACCCAAAAGTGTCGCTGCTACCCGAAGGAATGTAGTGCACTATGGATATTATTCCCCCCGTAGCCAAAATGAAGTATGAGGACCATGACTAGTTGCTGTTGAAGGATGTAGCAGATAAGCCCTACGATTCTGTGCCTTCTATTCTAGGCGGATCCATCAAGCGTATTCCAAACTCATGGGCATAAGGATTGAACAAAACTAGGTTGCTGGGGCTTATCAACATGCCCCACTTCGAGAGGCTAAATGAAGCGAATGCATGCGTTAAACAATTGTTGGTAGGTTTTTAGGGCAGAAAATTGTGGTTGGATACCCCAATCATGTTTACGGTCTATATTTGTTTTGAGATCACGGGGCTGCCAGAGGCTAGGGTAGACCCTGCTCAATACCTTAGAGGAAGAGACAATGACAAGAAATTGGCTTAGAAACTAAAGGAGTGATATTGATTGTAGTGGGATGGCCGGGAATACCATATAGACAGCACCAATGAGTAGGTTGTACGTATTGGAGCACGCATTCTAGAAAGAAAAATCGTCCAGGGGAATCACCTGGTTCAGTGCAATTTGAGAGTGGTTGCTTGTGCACAACAGTGCTGATTGCATCCAAATGAATTGGTCCCTCTTCTTGTTGAACCAACTTACAGAGGATGCAGTCGCAGTCCAAGTTAGGGATAGGTACTTTTCCTATAGTTGGATGTTGATCTTAATCTCTTTGGTGGCTTGAATGAATCTAGAGGACTACCAACCTATATTGGCTGCAGTGGTAAAAGTTTGCAAAGGTGCACGGTACCAAAATTTATGGTTGGTAGAGGAGATGAGTCGACATACTGATTGTGCGATCCACCTCTGGATCTACTGGAAAGTTCTACAAAATATGACAATTAATTTTCTGCGCTTGTTAGATGCAGTAGTAGTCAAATACAAGAGGATCATGCGGTTCTCTATCGAGTCCCATTCCATTCATATATAGGCACGATTGGAGCCCAATAGGAAATGGCTGCAAATGCCTTACAAATTAATTGATGATGAAGTGGAATCCAAGGTTCAGGACTGGCTTGCTCCCACGTGCAAACCAGTTAGTGCTAAAGAAGTGTTGAAGGAACCATCAGTTGATTCCCCTGAAGAACCTATGTTAGAAGGACAAAAGACTCATGACTCGGATGGCAAGTCATCGACTGACACTAAACCAAAATCCCAACACATCTTGGATGAGTGGAGAACCAAGCGGTGTATGTATTTTGATGTGGGTAGTAGCACCAGAAACACATTAGCAGTCCAATTGAATCGGCTCCTCAAAGTTGTACCCCTTGTTTTTAAGAATCACGACATCTAAACATAAATTACTTTATTTATTTAAAAAACATGAGGTTTTGAAAGACACCATTTATTTAATGAATTCTATCAACAAAGTATATGCATTCTACTACATCGCTCTCTTTAATAGGTCTATGCATGCAATCGGCAAGAGGAATAGCTTAGTACCCCTCATTTGTAAAAATCACAACATCTAAAAAAACTTACTTTATTTCATAAAAAACGCGAGTTTTAAAGAAAAACACCAATCATCTAATGAATATAACCAAAAAAGATGCACATTCTATGTCAACGCAAATTTTTCTATGTTGCATGTTCAATCGGTAAGAGAAATAGCTTAGTACCCCTTCTTTTTAAAATTCATGACATCTAAAAAAATCAATTTGCTTATTAAATAACATGAGCTTTTAAAAGGTGACATTTACCTGATGAATCGAATAAGCAAACTAGTCAAATTCTACTTTAACGCACCTTTTTGTAGGTTTGTGGATGCAATTGGTAATAAGAATAGCTTAGTACCCCTCATTTTTAAGAATCACGACATCTAAACATAAACTACTTTATTTCTTTAATAAAACATGAGGTTTTGAAAAACACCATTTATTTAATGAATCTTATCAAAAAAGTATATGCATTAAAAAACTTTATCTCATAAAAAACATGAGTTTAAAAAAAAATGCCAATCATTTAATGAATATAACCAAAAATGGATACTCATTCTAGGTTATCATAGATTTTTCTATGTTGCATGTGCAATCGGTAAGAGTAATAGCTTAGAACTCCTTCTTTTTAAAATTTATGACATCTAACAAAAAAATATGCTTCTTAAATAACACGTGTTTTTAAAAGGCGACATTTACTTGATGAATCGAATAAACAAACTATCGAAATTATAGTTTATTGCAGGATTCTCTAGGTTTGTGTATGCAATTGGTAATAGGAATAGCTTAGTACCCCTTGTTTTTAAGAATCACGACATCTAAAAATAAATTACTTTATTTCATAAGAGGAATAGCTTTATTTCATAAGAGGAATAGTTTTTTGTAAACAACATTTGGATATGCATTCTATGTTAACGCACATTATTCTACGTTTCACATGCAATCGGTAAGAGGAATAACTTAGTACCTCTTGTTTTTAAAATTCATGACATCTAAAAAAAATCAATTTGCTTCTTAAATAACACAAGTTTTTAAAAGGCGACATTTACTTGATGAATCGAATAAGCGCGGCTATTCAAATTCTACTTTACCACACCTTTTTGTAGGTTTGTGGATGCAATTGGTAATAGGAATAGCTTAGTACCACTCGTTTTTATGAATCACGGCATCTAAAAATAAATTACTTTATTTCTTTAAAAAAACAAAAGTGTTTGAAAAACACCATTTATTTAATGAATCCTATCAGCAAATTATATGCATTCTACTATATCGCTCCCTTTAATAGGTTTTTTCATGCAATCAACAACACGAATAGCTTAGTAACCCTTGCTTGTGAAAATCACAACATCTAAAAAAACTTAGTTTGTTTCATTAAAAACATGAGTTTTTAAAAAAACACGAGTAATTTAATGAATATAACCAGAAAATGATGCGCATTCTACATTAACGCACATTTTTCTATGCTGCACATGCAATTGTTAAGAGAACAAGATTAGTACCCCTTGTTTTTAAAATTCACGACATCTAAAAAAAAAATTGCTTCTTAAATAACACAAGTTTTTAAAAGGTAGCATTTACTTGATCAATCAAATAAACAAATTATTCAAATTCTACTTTACCGCACCTTTTGTAGGTTTTTGCATGCAATTGGTAATAGGAATAGCTTAGTACCCCTCATTTTGAGAATCACGACATCTAAACATAAATTACTTTATTTCTTTAAAAAAAACACAACGATTTGAAAAACACCATTTATTTAATGAATCCTACCAACAAAGTATACACATTCTATTACATCACACCGTTTAATATGTTTTTGCATCGAATTGGTAAGAGGAATAGCTTAGTACCCCTCATTTGTGAAAATCACAACATCTAAAAAAATTTACTTTGTTTCATAAAAAACGTGAGTTTAAAAAAAATGCCAATCATTTAATGAATATAACCAAAAAAGGATGCACATTCTATGTTTTTCCAATATTTTTCTATGTTGCATGTGGAATCGGTAAGATAAATACCTTAGTAACCCTTGTTTTTAAAATTCACAACATCTAAAAAAAAATTGATTCTTAAATAACATCATATTTTAAAATGAAGACATTTACTTGATGAATCGAATAAACAAACTATTCAAATTCTACTTTACCGCACCTTTTTGTAGGTTTGTAGATGCAATTGGTAATAGGAATAGCTTAGTACCCCTTGTTTTTAAGAATCACGACATCTAAACATAAATTACTTTATTTCTTTAAAAAAACACGAGGTTTATAAAGACACCATTTATTTAATGAATCCTATAACCAAAGTATATGCATTCTACTATATCGCTCCTTTTAAGAGGTTTGTGCATGCGATCGAAAAAAGGAATAGATTAGTACCCCTGGCTTTTGAAAATCACAACATCTAAAAAAAACTTACTTTATTTAATAAAAAACACGAGTTTAAAAAAAAATGCCAATCATTTAACGAATATAACCAAAAAGGATGCACATTATACATTAACGCACATCTTTCTACTTTGCATGTGCAATCGGTAAGAGGAATAGCTTAGTAGCCCCTGTTTTTAAAATTCAAGACATCTAAAAAAACAATTTTCTTCTTAAATAACACAAGTTTTTAGAAGGCGACATTTATATGATGAATCGAATAAGGAAGCTATTCAAATTCTACTTTACCACACCTTTTTCTAGGTTTGTGGATGCTATTGGTAATAGGAAAAGATTAGTAACCCCTCATTTTTAAGAATCACTACATCTAGAAATAAATTACTTTAATTCTTTAAAAAAACACGAGTTATTGAAAAACACCATTTATTTAATGAATCCTATCAACAAAGTATACTCATTCTACTATATCGTTCCCTTTAATAGGTTTGTGCATGCAATTGACAAGAAGAATAGCTTAGTACCCCTCGTTTGTGAAGATCACAACATCTAAAAAAACTTACTTTGTTTCATAAAAAATGTGAGTTTAAAAAAAAAAACCAATCATTTAATGAATATAACCAAAAAAGGATGTAGATTCTACGTTATCACACATTTTTCTATGTTGCACATGCAATCGATAAGAGGAATAGCTTAGTACCCCTTGTTTTTAAAATTCATGACATCTAAAAAAAAAATTGCTTCTTAAACAACACGAGTTTTACTTGATGAATCGAATAAAGGCAACATTTTCTTGTCGAATGCAATAAACAAACTATTCAAAGTCTAGTTTACTGCATGTTTTTCTAGGTTTGTGTATGCAATTGGTAATAGGAATAGCATAGTACCCCTCGTTTTTAATAATCACGACATCTAAACATAAATTACGTTATTTCTTTTAAAAACATGAGTTTTTGAAAGACCCCATTTATTTAATGAATCCTATCAGCAAAGTATACGCATTCTACTACATGTTCCCTTTAATACGTTTCTACATGCAATCAGTAAGAGGAATAGCTTAGTATCCCTCGTTTGTGAAAATCACAACATCTAAAAAAACTTACCTTCTTTCATAAAGAACGTGAGTTTAAAAAAAAAGCCAATCATTTAATGAATATAACCAAAAAAAGATCTGCATTCTATGTTATACCACATTTTTCAATGTTGCACATGCAATTGGTAAGAGGAATAGCTTTGTAACCCTTTCTTTTAAAGTTGACGACATCTAAAAAAGACAAGTTGCTTCTTAAATAACACGAGTTTTTAAAAGGCGCCATTTACTTAATGAATTGAATAAACAAACTATTTAAATTCTAGTTTGCCGCACCTTTTTCTTGGTTTTTGTATGCAATTCGTAATAGGAATAGCTTAGTACCCCTTGTTTTTAAGGATCATGACATCTAAACATGAATTATTTTATTTCTTTAAGAAACACAAGTTTTTGAAAGACACCATTTATTTAATGAATCCTATCAACAAAATATATGTAGTCTACTACATCCCTCCCTTTAATAGGTTTGTGCATATAATCGGCAAGAGGAATAGATTAGTACGCCTTGTTTGTGAAAATCACAACATCTAAAAAACATGAGCTTTAAAAAAACGCTAATCATTTAATGAATATAACCGAAAAAGGATGCACATTCTATGTTAATGCACATTTTTCTATGTTGTATGTGCAATCGGTAAGACAAATAGCTAGCTTAGTACAGCTTGTTTTTAAAGTTCAAGACATCCAAAAAAAATCAATTTACTTGATGAATCGAATAAACAAGCTATTCAAATTGTACTTTAACACACTTTTTTGTAGGTTTGTGGATGCAATTGGTAATAGGAATAGCTTAGCACCCCTCGTTTTTAAGAATCATGACATCTAAAAATAAATGTCTTTATTTCTTTCAAAAAACACGAGTTTTTGACAAACACCATTTATTTAATGAATCCTATAAACAAAGTATATGCATTATTCAATATCGCTCCCTTTAATTTGTTTGTGCATGTAATCGGGAAGCGGGATAGATTAGTACCCCTCGTTTGTGAAAATCAAAACATCTAAAAAAACTTACTTTGTTCCAAAAAAATGGAAATCATTTAATGAATATAACCAAAAAAGGATGTGCAATCTACGTTACCACACATTTTTCTATGTGGCGTGTGCAATCGGTAAGAGGAATAGCTTAGTAGCCCTTGTTTTTAAAATTCATGACATCTAAAAAAAACAATTTACTTCTTAAACAACATGAGTTTTTAAAAGGTGACATTTACTTGACAAATCAAATAAACAAAATATTCAAATTCTACTTTACCTCACCTTCTTCTAGGTTTTTGGATGCAATTGGTAATAGGAATAGATTAGTACCCTCATTTTTAAGAATCATGACATCTAAAAGACACCATTTAAAAGATACAACGTTTTAAAAGACACCATTTATTTAATGAATTCTATCAACAAAGTATGCACATTCTACTATATCACTCCATTTAATAGGTTTGTGCATCAAATCGGCAAGAGGAATAGCTTAGTACCCCTCATTTGTGAAAATCAAAACATCTAAAAAAAACTTACTTTGTTTCATAAAAAACACGAGTTTAAAAAACAAACCAATCATTTAATGAATATAACCAAAAAAGGATGCACATTCTAGGTTAATGCACATTTTTCTACATTGGACGTCCAATTGGTAAGAGGAATAACTTACTACCCCTTGTTTTTAAAATTCGCGACATCTAAAAAAATCAATTTGGTTCTTAAATAACACGAGTTTTTAAAAGGCGACATTTACTTTATGAATGGAATAAACAAACTATTCAAATTCTAGTTTACTGCACCTTTTTCTACCTCTGTGTATGCAATTGGTAATAGAAATAGCTTAGTACCCTTCGTTTTTAAGAGTCACGACATCTAAACATAAATTACTTTATTTCTTTAAAAAACATGACTTTTTGAAAGACACCATTTATTTAATCAATCCTATAAACAAAGTATAAGCATTCTACTATATCGCTCCCTTTAATAGGTTTGTGCATGCTATTGGCAAGAGGAATAGCTTAGTACCCCTCGTTTGCGAAAATCACAACATCTAAAAAAACTTACTTTGTTTCATAAAAAACATGAGCTTTTAAAAAATGCCAATCACTTAATGAATAAAACCAAAAAAGGATGTGCATTCTACGTTATCATAGATTTTTCTATGTTGCACGTGAAATCGGTAAGAGGAATAGCTTAGTACCCCTTGTTTTTAAAATTCACGACATCTAAAAAAACAAATTGTTTATTAAATAACACGATTTTTTAAAGGGCAACATTTACTTGATGAATCGAAGAAACAAACTATTCAAATTCTAATTTACCACGCCTTTTTCTAGGTTTGTGTATGCAATTGGTAATAGAAATAGCTTAGTACCCCTCGTTTTTAGGAATCACGGCATCTAAACATAAATTACTTTATTGCTTTAAAAAACATGAGCTTTTGAAAGGCACCATTTATTTAATGAATCCTATCAACAAAGTATATGCATTCTACTATATCTCTCTATTTAATAGGTTTGTTTGTGCAATAAAAAATAGGAATAGCTTAGTACCCCTAGTTTGTGAAAATCACAACATCTAAAAAAAACTTACTTTATTTCATAAAAAACACGAGTTTAAAAGAAAATGCCAATCATTTAATGAGTATCACTAAAAAAGAATGTGCATTGTACATTAACGCACTTTTTTCTACTTTGCATGTGCAATTGGTACGAGGATTATCTTGGTATCCCTTGTTTTTAAAATTCATGACATCTAAAAAAAATATGCTTCTTGAATAACACGAGTTTTTAAAAGGTGGCATTTACTTTATGAATCGAATAAGCAAACTATTCAAATTCTACTTTACCACACCTTTTTGTAGGTTTGTGGATGCAATTGGTAATAGGAAAATCTTAGTACCCCTCATTTTTTAAGAATCACGACATCTAAAAATAAATTACTTTATTTCTTTAAAAAAACATGATTTTTTGAAAAAAACCATTTATTTAATGAATCCTATCAACAAAGTATACGAATTCTATTATATCACTCCCTTTAATAGGTTTGTGCATGCAATCGTTAAGAGGAATAGCTTAGTACCCCTCATTTTTGAAAATCACAACATCTAAAAAAACTTACTTTGTTTCATAAAAAATATGAGCTTTTAAAAAAAGGCCAATCATTTCTTGAGTATAACCAAAAAATTATGCGCCTTCTACATTTTCACACATTTTTCTATGTTGCACGTTCAATTGGTAAGAGGAATAGCTTAGTACCCCTTATTTTAAAAATTCGTGACATCTAAACAAAATAAATTTGCTTCTTAAAAAACATGAGTTTTTAAAAGACGACATTTGCTTGATGAATCGAATAAACACACTATTCAAATTTTAGTTTACCGCACTTTTTTCTACGTTTGTGCATGCAATTGGTAATAGGAATAGCTTAGTACCCCTCATTTTTAAGAATCACGACATCTAAACATAAAATACTTTATTTCTTTAAACGGAACAAGTTTTTGAGAGACACCATTTATTTAATGAATCCTATCAACAAAGTATACACATTCTACTACATCTCTCTTTTTAATAGGTTTGTGCATGCAATCCGCAAGAGGAATATCTTAGTACCCCTCATTTGTGAAAATCACAACATCTAAAAAAAACTTAGTTTATTTCATAAAAAAAGCGAGTTTTAAAAAAAACGCCAATCATTTATTGAATATAACAAAAAAAGGAGATGCATTCTATGTTATCTCATATTTTTCTGTGTTCCACGTGCAATCGTTAAGAGGAATAGCTTAGTACCCCTTTTTTCTAAAATTCACGACATCTAAAAAAATAGCTTCTTAAATGACACGGTTTTCTAAAAGGAAGCATTTACTGGATGAATCGAATAAACAAACTATTCAAATTCTAGTGTACCGCACCTTTTTCTACGTTTGTGAATGCAATTGGTAATAGGAATAGCTTAGTACCCCTCATTTTTAAGAATCATGACAAATAAACATAAATTACTTTATTTCATAAGAGGAATAGCTTTATTTCATTAGAGGAATAGCTTTTTTGAAAAACACCATTTGGATACGCATTCTATGTTAACACACATTTTTCTACGTTGCACATGTAATCAGTAAGAGGAATACCTTAGTACCCGTTGCTTTTAAAATGTACGACATCTAAAAAAAATCAATTTGCTTTCTTAAATAACACGAATTTTTAACAGGAGACATTTACGAGATGAATGAAATAAGCAAGCTATTCAAATTCTACTTTACCACACCTTTTTCTAGGTTTGTGGATGGAATTGGTAATAGGAATAGCTTAGTACCCCTCGTTTTTACGAATCACGACATCTAAAAATATATTACTTTATTTCTTTAAAAAACATGAGTTTTTGAAAAACACCATTTATTTAATGAATCCTATCAACAAAGTATATGCATTCTACTATATCCTTCCCTTTGATATGTTTGTGCATGCAATCGGCAAGAGGAATAGCTTAGTAGCCCTCATTTGTGAAAATCACAACATCTAAAAAAACTTACTTTGTTTCATAAAAGACGTGAGTTTTTAAAAAAACACCAGTAATTTAATGAATATAACCAAAAAAGGATCTGCATTCTACGTTAATGCACATTTTTCTATGTTGCACGTGAAATTGGTAAGAGAAATAGCTTAGTAACCCTTGATATTAAAATTCATGACATCTAAAAAAACAATTTGCTTCTTAAATAACACGAGTTTTTATAAGGAAGAATTTACTTGATTAATTGAATAAACAAACTATTCAAATTCTACTTTACCACACCTTTTTGTAGGTTTGGTGATGCAATAAATAATACTAATAGCTTAGTACCTATCGTTTTCAAGAATCACGACATCTAAACATAAATTACTTTATTTATTTAAAAAAACACGAGGTTTTTAAAAACACCATTTATTTAATGAATCCTATCAACAAAGTATATGCATTGTACTATATTCCTCCATTTAATAGGTTTGTGCATGCAATCGAAAAGAGGAATAGTTTAGTACCCCTTGTTTTTTAAAATCACAACATCTAAAAAAAACTTACTTTATTTCATTAAAAACACGAGTATAAAAAAAAAGCGAATCATTTAATGAATATAACCAAAAAAGTATGCGCATTGTACGTTAACGCACATGTTTCTACTTTGCATGTGCAATTGTTAAGATGAATATCTTAGTACCCCTTGTTTGTAAAATTCATGCATCTAAAAAAAACAATTTGCTTCATAAATAACACGAGATTTTAAAAGGCGTCATTTACTTGATGAATCGAATAAGAAAACTTTTCAAATTTATTTTATCGCACCTTTTTGTAGGTTTGTGGATGCAATTGGTAATAGGAAAATCTTAGTACCCCTTGTTTTTAAGAATCACGACATCTAGCAATAAATTACTTTATTTCTTTAAAAAAACATGAGTTTTTATAAAACACCATTTATTTAATGAATCCTATCAACAAAGTAGACACATTCTACTACATCACTCCCTTTAATAGGTTCCTACATGCAATCGGTAAGAGGAAGAGCTTAGTACCCCTCGTTTGTGAAAATCACGACATCTAAAAAAACTTACTTTGTTTCATAAAAAAAGTGAGTTTAAAAAAAAATGCTAATCATTTAATTAATATAACCAAAAAAGGATGTGCATTGTACGGTATCCCACATTTTTCTATGTTGCACGTGTAATCGGTAAGAGGAAAACCTTAGTACCCCTTTTTTTTTAAATTCACGGCATCTAAATGGCGGGATTCACTTGATGAATTGAATAAATAGTCTATTCAAATTTTACTTTACTGCACTTTTTGTATATTTGTGGATTTAATTGGTAATAGGAATATCTTAGTAACCCTCGCTTTTAAGAATCACGACATCTAAACATAAATTACTTTATTTCTTTAAAAAACACGACGTTTTGAAAGACACAATTTATTTAATGAATCCTATCAACAAAATATATGCATTCTACTATATCACTCCATTTAATAGGTTTGTGCATACAATCGGAAAGAGGAATAAATTAGTACCCCTCGTTTGTGAAAATCACAACATCTAAAGAAACCATACTTAATTTCATAAAAAACACGAGTTCTAAAAAAAACGCCAATCATTTAATGAAAATAAGCAGAAAAGGATGCGCATTGTACATTAACGCACATTTTTCTACTTTGCACGTGCAATCGGTGAGAGGAATATCTTAGTACCCCTTGTTTTTAAAATTCACGACATCTAAAAAAAACAATTTTCATCTTAAACAACATGAGTTTTAAATGGTGGCATTTGCTTGATTAATGGAATAAGCAAACTATTCAAATTCTAGTTTACCACACCTTTTTGTAGGTTTCTAGATGCAATTGGTACTAGGAAAAGCTTAGTACCCCTCATTTTTAAGAATCACAACATCTAAAACTAAATAACTTTATTTCTTTAAAACAACATGAGTTTTTGAAAAACACCATTTATTTAATGAATCCTATCAACAAAGTATACACCTTCTACTATATTGCTCCCTTTAATAGGTTTGTGAATGCAATCAGCAAGAGGAATAACTTAGTACCCCTTGTGTGTGAAAATCACAACTATAAAAACTTACTTTGTTTCATAAAAAATGTGAGTTTTAAAGAAAACGCCAATCATTTAATGAATATAACCAAAAAGGGATTCACATTCTATGTTATCCCACATTTTTTTAGGTTTCACCTGCAATCAGTAAGAGGAATAGGTTAGTACCCCTGGTTTTTAAAATTCTAAAAAAAACAAATTGCTTCCTAAATAACACGAGTTTTTAAAAGGCGACATTTACTTGATGAATCGAATAAGAAACTTATTCAAATTCTACTTTACCGCACCTTTTTGTAGGTTTGTATATGCAATTGGTAATAGGAATAACTTAGTACCACTCATTTTTAAGAATCACGACATCTAAATATGAATTACTTTATTTATTTTAAAAACACGAGATTTTGAAAGACACCATTTATTCAATGAATCCTATCAACAAAGTATATGCATTCTACTACATCTCTCCCTTTAATAGGTTTGTGCTTGCAATCGACAAGAGGATTATCTTAATACCCCTTGTTTGTGATAATGGCAGCATCTAAAACAAACTTACTTTATTTCATAAAAAACATGAGTTTAAAAAAAAAGCCAATCATTTAATGAATATAACAAAAAAATGATGCACATTCTACGTTAACACACATTTTTTTATGTTGCACGTGCAATCAGTAAGAGGAATAGCTTAGTTCCCCTTGTTTTTAAAATTAAAGACATCCAAAAAAATCAATTTGCTTCTTAAATAACAAGATTTTTTAAAAGGCGACATTTACTTGATGAATCGAATAAGAAAACTATTCAAATTCTTATTTAATGCAACCTTTTGTATGTTTGTGGATACAATTGGTAATAGGAATAGCTTAACACCCCCTGTTTTTAATAATCACGACAACTAAAAATAAATTTCTTTATTTATTTAAAAAAACATGAGTTTTTGAAAAACACCATTTATTTAATAAATCCTATCAAAAAAGTATACGCATTATACTATATCTCTCCCTTTAATTTTTTTCTACATGCTATTGGCAAGAGGGATAGCTTAGTACCCCTTGTTTGTGAAAATCAGAACATCTAAAAATCCTTACATTTTTTCATAAAAACTATGAGTTTTTATAAAATGCCAATCATTTAATGAATATAACCAAAACAGGATGTGCATTCTACATTATCACACATTTTTCTATGTTGCACGTGCAATCGGTAAGAGGAATAGCTTAGTGCCCTTTGTTTTTAGAATTGACGATGTCTAAACAAAACCAATTTGCTTCTTAAATAACACAAGTTTTTAAAAGGCAACATTTACTTGATGAATCGAATAAACAAACTATTCAAATACTAATTTACCACACCTTTTTCTAGGTTTTTGGATGCAATTGGTAATAGGAATAGCTTAGTACCCTCGTTTTTAAGAATCACGACATCTAAACATAGATTACTTTTTTTCTTTAAAAAAAGGCAAGGTTTAGAAAGAAACCATTTATTTAATGAATACTATCAAAAAAGTATCCGCATACTACGATATCGCTCCCTTTAATAGGTTTGTGCATGAAATCGATAAGAGGAATAGGTTAGTACCTCTCATTTGTGAAATTCACAACATCTAAAAAAAAATACATTATTTCATAAAAAAACGCGAGTTTGAAAAAAACACCAATCATTTAATGAATATAAGAAAAAAAGGATGCACATTCTAGGTTAACACGAGGTTTTGAAAGACACCATTTATTTAGTCAATCCTATCAACAAAGTATACGCATTCTACTATATCGCTCCTTTTCATAGGGTTGTGCATGCAATCAGCAAGAGGAATAGCTTAGTACCCCTCATTTGTGAAAATCATAACATCTAAAAAAACTTACTTTGTTTCTTAAAAATTTGAGATTTAAAAAAAACTCCAATCATTTAATGAATATAACCAAAAAATGATGCGCATTCTATAGTATCACAGATTTTTCTATGTTGCACATGAAATCAGTAAGAGGAACAGATTAGTGCTGCTTGTTTTTAAAATTCACAACATCTAAAAAAACAAATTGCTTCTTAAATAAAACGAGTTTTTAAAAGGTGAGATTTACTTGATGAATCGAATAAAAAGACTATTTAAATTCTAATTTAGCGCACCTTTTTCTAGGTTTGTGTATGCAATTTGTAATAGGAATAGCTTAGTACCCCTGATTTTTAAGAATCACGAGATCTAAACATAAATTACTTTATTTCTTTAAAAAACACAAGTTTTTGAAAGACATCGTTTATTTAATGAATCCTGTCAAGAAAGTATATGTATTCTACTACATCCCTCCCTTTCATAGGTTTGTGCATGCAATCCGCAAGAGGAATATCTTAGTACCCCTTATTTGTGAAAATCACAACATCTAAAAAAACATGAGTTTTAAAAAAATCGCCAATAATTTAATAAATATAACCAAAAAAGGATATGCATTCAACGTTATCTCATATTTTCGATGTTCCACGTGCAATCGTTAAGAGGAATAGCTTAGTACCCCTTGTATTTAAAATTCATGAAATCTAAAAAAAATGCTTCTTAAATAACACGATTTTCTAAAAGGCAGCATTTACTTGATCAATCAAATAAACAAACTATTCAAATTCTAGTTGACCGCACTTTTTCTAGGTTTGTGTATGCAATTGGTAATAGGAATAGCTTAGTACCCCTCATTCGTATGAATCACGACATATAAACAAAAATTACTTTATTTCATAAGAGGAATGGCTTTATTTCATAAGAGGAATAATTTTTTTGAAAAACACTATTTGGATATGCATTCTATGTTAACGCACATTTTTCTATGTTGCACATGTAATCAGTAAGAGGAATACCTTAGTACCCGTTGTCTTTAAAAGGCACGACATCTAAAAAAAATCAATTTCCTTCTTAAATAACATGACTTTTTAAATGGCGACATTTACGTGACGAATCGAACAAGCAAGCTATTCAAATTCTACTTTACCGCATGTTAAATTTTCATATGCTTAGCTAAGACATCAATATTTCATTTCATTTTCATGACAAAAGCATATAAACAGGATCACTAAAAGATAGACAAGCACAACCATAAAAAACAACACAAAGATTTATCCTAGGAAAACCCTAAAGGGAAAAACCCAGCAAAATCTTCCTCAATATAGATGCCCCAAAAAGATAAAAGATAAAAACCAGCAAGGAGATCAAAACCAGATCCTCCTGCTTCTCCAGCTACTTCTCTTCTCCACTAATGCGCTACACAAGTGATAGCGTGTGTCTCAAATGAGGAGCACTACACCTCTATTTATATTCATCCGTTCACTTAAGTTAACTCATTTGACATGTAGGCTCATGTTAAATCATGTAGGCTCGAGTTACACATGTAGGATCAAGTAACCACACTGGGGTGCTGATGACCCACCTTTACAATTAGAGGGGAATACCTCATGACTCTTATTAGTTCTTCCGATTAGGAGCATTGGGGTACAATGTAATACAAGTGGTTCTCCTAGTAGGATCATCGAGGACCACAAAAAGATACATATAGAATATTCTTTGAAGTTACGGTATTTCAACACCACACCTTTTTCTAGGTTGCGGATGGAAATGGTAATAGGAATAGCTTAGTACCCCTCGTTTTTACAAATCATGACATCGAAAAATAAATTACTTTATTTCTTTAAAAAACATGAGTTTTTGAAAAACACCATTTATTTAATGAATCCTATCAATAAAGTATACGTATTCTATTATATTTCTCCCTTTAATACATTTGTGCATGCAATCAGCAAGAGGAATAGCTTAGTACCCATTGTTTGTGAAAATCACAACATCTAAAAAAACTTACTTTGTTTCATAAAAAAATGCGAGCTTTTGAAAAAACACCAGTAATTTAATGAATATAACCAAAAAAGGATTCGCATTCTACGTTAATGCACATTTTTATATGTCGCATGTGCAATCGGTAAGAGAAATAGCTTAGTACCCCTTGTTTTTAAAATTCACGACATCTAAAAAATAATTTTCTTCTTAAATAACATGAGTTTTTATAAGGCAACATTTACTTGATTAATTGGATAAACAAACTATTCAAATTCTACTTTACTATAGCTTTTTGTAGGTTTGGGGATGCAATTAATAATAGGAATAGATTAGTACCCCTTTGTTGGGGCCCCAAAATTCATAGGCAGCAACAGTAAGGGATTCTCCCCAATCAACGTTCCCAAATAGCCCGTTGACTGTTTGGTATAGGGAATCCATCCGGTTTGCGGTACGGCTACCGTAGGTCAAAGTACTAAACAAAGGCTTTACCGGTTGCGCCCCGGTCCACCGATTTTTTGTATTTTGACTAAATTACGAAATGCAAGTGCCTAATTAATAATGCAGGGTGATTAAATGCGAGGAGCTTCCACAAAGTGATGCGCAGGTTCTTACCTCTCGTCTTAAGGATCACAAGCATCCAATCACGTACAATACGGAAATAAACTAACTACCTGAAATATCCCTAGGGAGCAGAATTATCATTCATTGATGCGTAATACAAATTGTACATGCATTATGAAAAGTTACAGATACCTGATACTTCATTCGAAACACATGAACAATTACAGATATTTAAACAACCAAATAGCCGATTATTTTATGAACAACATTTATTACTCATAGTGGAAAACATCCCAAAAAGATACTGAAGAACATTCAACGAGAACATAGGTTCAGAAAATTAAATACTCTTACAGTAAATGAAATACAGCTGAAAAGGAAATAGTTCCTCTTCAACATTATTCATTGATTCCCATTGATACATTCCACATTTCACTCTTTCCAGTAGGCAAAAGTTGCACTTTTTGACTGTAAAATGAAGTAGTTCCTCTTACAAGCAAATTAGTTTACAAAATTTTCCAGGGGAAAAATCCCCTTCTCAGTTCTACTTTCGAATATTTAAACTACAACTACAGACTGCTTGGGCTACAATCCCAAACACGTGAACCTTTAGTTCCTCACGCTTCATATTCCTCTTTTGGCCGTTTTGTCCTCCCAATTATTTTCTGTGAGCGTTCATCTCCTTATCAGTAACTGATAGGTCTTCCTAGTATGTACCTCTGTCGTTTTCTTGTTTTTTCCTTTTCTCCGCTTTGCCTTCCTTATGACCCTGCCGGTTTCGTTTTGACCAAGCTAAGCCTTCACTCCAGGTCGCTTCAACAGTCCATCGAATTCCTCCTGCAAACAATTACGGTGCATCATTCGTTGGAATGGGATTTTAAACATTAAAATTATCTGCCTGGAACGGTCAATCCACAAGAAAATAGCGAGGTGCATCCGGACAGAGTCTTGATTAAGCCTTGGGCGGGAAGGTTATAAATTGGACGTCGACAAGATGTTACATCGGAGGTTGAATGCCTTTTCCATCCGCAACGGCGGATGAGACAAGGACTGCGGACACAAGCAAAGCGCAGGTGGGGGAGGGCTAATTCAGACATTGGAAGATATTCGAATCAGAAGCTCAATAGATTTTCCAGTCGCAATTGTGGAAGGGTAAAAGCTACGGGCAAGCGATTTTAAGACCAATACGAATCGGACGTCGGAGCGATTTGGACTTTGGACGCTAAACCGATTTGAGAGACGCAATGATGGAGGGACAAAGAACAAAAATAGCCGATTTGACATAAAAATTAAGTGTTCGAAATCCTTCAACAACAACCAATTTCATTTTCAAAACGACGGCCCATCAAAGACAATTTACAAAAATAAACTCAATTATGCAACCCGCTACAAAAAAATCAAGCATAGACAAATTCTGGGGACAGGATGAATGTAAATTGTTCGAAACACGAAGAAACATCAAGGATGAAACAACCTGAAGCGATATTCAGTTATGAGGAGGGGCCCAAAATTTAAGAGATTTGGGGAGAAAAGTTGCAGTAGCAACAACTGGCGATTACCTGGTGAACCTAGATCTCTGGGTAATTAATATTTGAGTGACAGACTGATTAACAACAAATGCATCCTTTTGAATTCTTTAAGCTATTTGGATTTCTCGAATGCCGAAAGTGTGTACCTTCAATCATTGATACTAGTCCAATTTGGGAAAGTGAAAACCAAGACTTACAAGTCCAGATAACTCTGTCGAGGTGAGAAGATGAGTTTCAGTATTACCTTTGTTTTCAGGTAGCTGATAGCTTTGGACACCACAGGATTGTAGCATATGGTAAACAAAAAATGTTCATTTGTTCCTCATTCCCATGCCATTTTAGCATTTTTTTTGCCTTTGGACTTTTTTCCCTTTTAAATGAGTCCTCCTGCATGCCTTTCTTACTGAATTTCAATTCAGGATCCTCTATCCCATAGTGTCCTTTTGTGTGAGTGGTGTACTCCAGGCTTCAGCTCACGGACGGAGAGGATCTTTTGGCAATTTAGTTCTTATGATTTAGCATTTGCTTTAACGTATGATGTTTTCAGAGGAGTTTTCTGACTCTTATTTGCCTTTTGGCATTCATTTCTTGGAATGGGATCATTTATATTAATATACTGTTTACCTTGCTCCCTTCCATGGGTCCTCCGCTATTGCCCCTTAAAACAATTTAAGTATGAAGTGGATGGCACATTAACATAGTATTCCGGACTCTTTGAGTCTCACTTATTACACAGGGATTAAGCAGGACTTCAATGCACACAGAATTATTTGAGAAAACGACTAAACTGGAAGAAATTCTTTCATATAAACATCAACCCATAGTCTGATCACTAAATGATCATTACTCCCAAAAATATTGATGTTCCCCATGCAACCACGGGTTTGTCCCCTTTATTGAAATCAAGACAATCCAACTAAACAAACTGAAAATGACTCAAAAGACAGCCAGACAAATTATTTATATACACGACAGAAGAAAACAAGTAGATTTAGGAAAAATAAGGCTTGAGAACCAAACCATTTACTGGTAGGTTCTCCTCCCACCCCTGCAGATCTTGTAGATCTTGCAACATGTAGGTAGAAGGACCAAGCTTGGCTACAATATGAAAAGGGCCTACCCACAACTGCTAGAATTTGGTATGCTTTCCTTTCTCATCATGGGGGTGGTCCCATTTGAGGACTAAGTCTCCTACTTCAAAGTCTTTTGTCCCAGCTTTATGCTTGTCAAACCATCTCTTAATTGACTCTTGCTGTTGTTTAAAGCGTTCTTTAGATTTGGATCTAGCCTCCTCTACTTTCAGGAGATTATATATTCTTATTTGTAAAACTTCATCATCCGATCCCCTAGACTATTGAGCTAGTATGGAAGATGGTAGCATGATATTGGGAGGAAGGATGGCTTCTTTTCCATAGACAAGGGTATACAGAGACACTCCAATCGCAGACTTGGGGGTGATTCTATCAGCCCAAAGGGCATTAGGTAATGCTAAGTGCCAACTCCTTTGATTTTCTACTACATTCTTCTTTAAGATTCTAATCAGATTTTTGTTAGAGGATTCAGCCAGGCCATTTCCTTGTGGATAATAATTAGCAGAATAATGCAATTTTATCCCTTTATCATGAGCAAAAGAAGTCAATTTAATTGATGAAAAGTACTTGGCATTATCAAAAACTAACAAAACTGGAATTCCAAACCTGGTCATGATGTGGTCTTGTAAGAAGCTAATGACTTCGTCTTCATTTATCTTGCACAACGGAATAGCTTCAACCTAGCGAGTGAAATAATCCATAGCGGTCAGAATGTACTTGTGCTGTAGAGAGAATTCGGTTTTATTTCTCCAATAATATCCAGTCCCCATTGCTCAAATGGTTCTGTAATCATCACATGCTTCAGAGGTGTTGCTGCTTTAGGGTGTCTCCCACCAAATCTTTGGCAAATATCACATTTCCTGACATGTGCATGTGCATCCTTGAAGAGTGTAGGCCAATAGTAACCGGCTCTAAGGATTTTATGCGATGTAGTGTCTCCTGAATAATGTCCCCTAGCGGGACCGTCATGTAATTCTGACATTACTCTCTTCGCATATTCATTTTCTAAGCATCTAAGGAGAACCCCGTCATAATTCTTTCTGAATAATACTCCTTCAACAAGTTGATACGAGGCCGATTTAAGACACAGCGCTCTTCTTTGCTTGGAATTCCAATGTTCAGGTAATAGCCCTGACTGCAGGTAATGCACAAGGTCTCTATACCAAGACTCGGGAGCTGTAAACAAAGGACATACATCCATTGCATGTAATTCGGCCTCATCATCCTATGCTTTCTCTTCATTATTCCCACTTTCAGTCATAAGCTTGCACAATCCTTGTCCTTTAACTATAGAGGCTGGTTTGAATTCAAGGTTGTACCCTTGAAGAGCCATTACCCAGTTGCCCCTTCTTTCTCCTAACTCTTTTTGTATGAGAAGGGATCTTACAGCTGGGTAGGGGACTATCACCTTGATTCGATTTTTTAATATATAAGGCTTGAATTTATTCACTGCCTTAAATACTGCGTAAGCTTGCTTATCAATGGATGGGTAGTTTAATTCTGCCCCTTGTAGACCAGTACTCATAAAAGAGATTGGGAATTCATCCCCCCCTTCTTCCTTTTGGGTGAGCACAGCTGCTAGTGAATCATCAGATGCAAATGTATACAGAATAAAGTCTTTCTCAAAGTCTGGGCTTTTCAGGGAGGGCGCATGTGCAACAACAGTATTGATTTTACTGAAAGCATTCTTTTCAATTTTAGTCCACTTAAATTGTGCATTTTGTTTCACCATCTTCTGCAGTGGCTTAACAATCTGTGCAAAATCGGGGACAAATATTCGCACGAAGTTTATAGTTCCCATAAAAGACTACATCCCTTTCTTATTGTGGGGCAAGGGGATTTGTTTAATGGCCTTGATTCTTTCGGGATCTATAGAGATTCCTTTCTTCAAAACTATGTGACCCAGCAACTTGCCTTCCGTGACAGGGTACACACATTTCTTAGGATTGAAGGAGATGCCATATTTCGGGCAGTGTTCAAAAATTTGCTTTAAGTAGAATGCATTCTTTTCTATTTTCTTTGAGAATATTGTAATGTCGTCAAGGTACACTACAACACTTCGTCCAATCAATCCGCGGAAAGCTATGTCCACAGCCCTTTGAAATGTCGCTCCAGCATTAATCAGCCCAAAAGGAATCCTTCTATAGGCAAAGGTTCCCCATTTAGTTCTGAACGTTGTCTTTAGTCTGTCTTCTTTGGTCACTAATACTTGATTGTAACCAGAAAAACCATCTAATAATGAAAATAGCTCAGAACCTGAAACCACATGTAGCAGCTGCTCCATGGGTGGCACAGGATAGTTATCTTTATCTGATGCACGGTTTAAGTTCCTGAAATCCACGCAGAGTCTGATTTCTCCAAAAATTTTCCTTACTGTTACCAGATTTGATACCCAATCAGAGTGTCTGACTTTGAAGATGATTCTCGTGTCCAATAACTTC
This sequence comes from Pseudotsuga menziesii, assembly GCA_001517045.1. Taxonomy (NCBI): domain Eukaryota; kingdom Viridiplantae; phylum Streptophyta; class Pinopsida; order Pinales; family Pinaceae; genus Pseudotsuga; species Pseudotsuga menziesii. The sequence continues at coordinate 285,433 of LPNX011105273.1, forward strand.
TTCACTTCACTTTGAATCAGCGGTTCCAATTTCGGATGCATTTTCCTCAAAGGTTGCTGATATGGCTTGATGCCTGTTTTAATGGGAACGACATGCTTGATGATGCTGGTATCATATGTTTTCAAATCTTCGTACGTCCATGCGAACACATCTCTATATTGTTTAAAGAGACTGAATTTGTCTCTTTCTATTGGCGAACAACAACATTTGCTGAGATTCACGAACTTAGGAGCTGCTTAAATCCCTAAATTAATCAACTCAAACTGCAGAGATGAGCTGTGGGTCTTCACGTTGGGTGGTCTTCTAAATTTTTCATTTAAATCAAACATTTTTTCCAATGTTCTGACTCCTTTAGGAATGAAATTATCGTATTTCATATCAGCCTGATGCTCTTCATCGTCTATGATCGCTCCTTTAAACACCTCATCATTCATTAAACACTCTATGATCTGCTAGTCATCATCGAATACTCGTAGGTTTCGTAATCATATCAGGCACAGAGGGCCTGAAAATTAGTTCGACAGAACATCGATTACTAGTGGGTATGAGTCTAGCGGCTGAGGTGGCCAACAGACCAACAGCTGCATTTTTTATTCTTGGAATTGAACTATCCCATACCTCATTCTGGTAAGCTTTTAAGTGAGGAGAAATACAATGTATCTTATTACGGATTTGTTTCACAATAATTTTAGAATCCCCATAAAATTTTAGATTACTTACATTTAATTCAATTGCCTTCTTTAGTCCCTGCACCAGTGCTTCGTACTCATCTGTATTGTTAGTACACTCAAACTCTAATCTACATGAAAGGAAATGTTTATTCTTCTGCAGGTCAATCAGGACACAACCAGCCCCTGACCCTTCTAATTTCTTAGAGCCATCAAAAAATAAAGTCCAAAAATCACTAGCTACTAAAAAATAATCTACTCCTACTGCTAAATCTACTACTTTACAGTCAATCCCATCAGCCTGTGAGAATCGAAGGAGATCAGGCTAGGTGTCAGATGTGTTGCTAGCTTCTTCTGCTTGGTAATTACCTGGTTCCAACTCAATAAAATAGTTTCCCAATACAGAATCCACTGGTACGTTCTTCTCCTCTAGTTGAGTAACATTGTACTTCATGTGAGGTTCTCTTAAAATCTTGATCTGGTTCGGACTTCCTTTGTATGGAAACCATAGATGCGACCAATCTGAGGCAAAATATCCATTTAACTTGGCTGACCAATCTCTTCTCAGGACCAATCCATAAGCGTCCGGTATATCAGCCACCACAATGTTAATTACTTGGCAGACTTTGTCACTAGATGCCAGACGGACTAGGACATCCTCCAGCTCACCAATCACCTTTACATCTGTTCTGTCCAATTGAACCACCCTCCATGTGGATGGCTTAGGATTCCCATTTATCTTTTTACAGACTGATCTGGGCATAACATTTACAGACGCCCCAGAGTCTACCAAGCAATTATGTATGTTATGATTGAAAATTTCAAATGTGAGGAGGAAAGGTGGATGTTTTCTTTTAGACTTACCTCCCACTCTGGTTTCCCCAATTTCTTCCTCTTCTTGAGGTTGATTGTTAGTGGGCAGCTTCTCATCCAATGCTTCAAGCACTTTCAACAGTCTTTCTTTTTGCTACGGCACTTTGTTAGTTTTTCATCACATTGAAGCTAGCATTATGATCTTAGGATCTTTTCACTGAGAGAATAGCAAGCACAAAAATAAAACACAAGCATATCACAAGAGACAAGAGACACAAAGAGTTTTCCTCGGGGAAACCATAAAGGAGAAAACCCCGCAACTTCCTCTAATATAGAATCAACACCAAAACAGTAAGAGATCTCCCAAAACAGCAGTAGTCTTCTGTCTTCTATCTAGTCCCAAAATTTCCTTCTCCAGTAGTGCGCCACACTTGGGAGAGCAAGTGATGTATTTCACAATTGATAAATAGAGAGACTCTCACTCTCTATTTATATTCATCCATTCACTTGAATTTCCTTTTCACATGTAAGCTCAACCTAATAATTACTACTCGAGCCTACACCTTAATTAGTGTATAATAACTCAAGTTCCCCGAAACTGTGGGGACTTACCTAATGACTTGATATGACTTGATTACATTATTAATCCTCCCGATCGGAACATCGGGGCATGACCACATGACTCAAATACATAATAGATACATCCTGGAATAAACATCGGGTTACAATATATAAGATACATAGAAGAATACATTCCGAAGTTACATATACATCAACACTCCCTCTTAACTAGGAAGGTATTCTTTCGACACAATTTTCAGCACTGGTCTTCTTCTCTGTATCAACTGGATCATCTTGTCTTCAAGTCATCTTCGTCTTCAAGTCATCTTCATATTCAAGTCATCATTGGATCTGGATCATCTCTCGATCTGGATCATCATCGAACATCATCACTAGATCTGGATCATCTCTCGATCTAGATCATCATCACTAGACTGGATCTGGATCATCACTCGATCTGGATCATTACTCCTGGATCATCATTACTAGATCTGGATCATCACTCGATCTGGATCAACACTGGTGCTATCTCATGATTCTTCTCGTCATAGGAAGTTCTACAGAGCCAGCC
>LPNX011105293.1:0-103080 GCA_001517045.1 Pseudotsuga menziesii
AGGAGTCAAGAACAAGGTGACAACCTTGACTCGAGACTTGCCCCCAAGGACACACCAAGTGGCTTGAAGATTTCTGCCACGTGATCTAGGTGTGTGAAAAGGCGACAACACTAACATGTTATGATTTATGAAGGTAGTTTGAGATAAGTGGATTGCAGGTGGATGAGGGCTGAACAAATATCAAAGAAAGGGATATTCGCTGCTTAAAAGGACCCTCAGCCCCCGATCATCAATGAAGGCATGTGGTTTTAATGTAATATCCTAGACCGAGCTGTGACAGTGCAACTATAACAGAACGCACTACATTGCTGCTCGAATATAATTGTGATCTGAAGAGATCGCCACTCCTGGGAAATTCAACAGCCTTCTCGCATTTTCCATGTCATTATCATACCACATTTTGTAACAGCTAGTATATTTAGGGCGCCTGAAGATCAAAGATCTTCATGGCTGCCCTTTAATAGGATCGAAGGTTATGATCTGGATGTATAAATATGAGGAGTTGTTTCGACCCAGGGGGTTGGAAAACAGATAATGCATTCATTGTATTAGCAGTGGAAGCAACTTGTGTAATCTTTTATTATTTAATATAAGGAGTTACCTCTGATTTAAGAGAGTTGCACGTTGTTCATCCATCATCTCTGTGTGAAGGCTGGGCCCGCCTTCCACAGAGATCGCTGAGTTAATTTAGGACCTTTTCAATTTAGTAATGTGTGATGTTTTGTCCATCCTATTTCCTTTGTACACATCTATAGTTGTGTTGATTTGCAGTATAATCATAATTGCATTTTCTTAAGATTGGTAAGTGGTACAGAGTGACAGTCGACTGGGTAGGGAACTTCCTTTATGCAATTTGAGTGGTAGTTGTATGCAACTTGGTTCATCCTGTAGTTTCAAGTTGTTATCCTATGAATCCTTGCAATTTATCTTTCCTATTATGATTGTTGATTTTCATTCCTGCAAGTCAATTCCTTAGAATAGCTGAATTTAATCCTTTGCAATTGAATTCCTAGATTAATATTTGATTTATGTTTATGGCTTTCAAGAGTAATCAGATTGAATAGGCAGATTTCTTGTTCTGGGTTGTGAATAGGATTTCCTTTTTATCTGCAATTGTTGTTTGCATCTTAGATCATTTTTCTGAATTACAGGTAATTGAATTTGTAGTGTTTAGAAGATGAATAGGATTACACAGATTCTTGGGATTAACATAGTTGTTAGAGGATAAGAGTGTTCAATTACATTGATTTGGTGTTTAACGCATATACTGTGCATTTATCCTTTGAAATAAAATACTTTCTCGGGTTGACAATAAATCTCGTATGCTCTCTGTGTTGGTGATAATTTATCTGCATATTGGGTGCTCAACAACCCTCAAACCCACATACATCAGGAGGTGTACAAAAGGCCAAATAGTTTTGGATTTTTCCTTGATGTGGATCTGAGTCACTTATATCTTGGCCTTCCATATGCCTTGAGATGGCTCGGATTTAACCTTCCATTACCCCATTGAAGCACTATATAAGGAACCCTTTGGATACATTGAAAGGGGAGGAATTGAAGAGCAAGAAAACTATAGTCCATTGTTGCCGGAGCTTATGCTTGAGTCTGCATCCCTTTGTCCCTTGGAGCACTTTGTGTTCTTCCCAATATTTCCTTTTCTTGTGAGATTTATATCTAGAGATGGAGGATTGAATTGATGGAGGCCCAAGTGGAGGACTTAGTTTCTCCGGTTCACAGTCCTTCCGAGAGAGGTTGTCACTATTGTAATCTCTGATTGATATTAATAGAAATATCTTTTCTTGTCCAATAATGTGTATTTAAATGAGTATTGAATTCATGGATGATTTTAAATTCTTATATGTTATTGATTATATATGGTAGAGTAGGTCTAACACAATTATATAGCATGCTTGTCTTGTTTGCTGAATGTTGAGAGAGCAAATTGCTAATACAAGCAAGAGTGGAAAATATCAATGGGGATCTACATCAACCATCTGGAATAAGGTATGTTTCGAGAATCTTTAGTGTTATATGTTTGGTTTCTCTTGCATATGGGAAAGGTTTATTTTTGTGGTTACTATGTCTGTTGTAGCACCCCAAGCCATAGGAAGTTTTCTCCTTAACACTTGTTTTAGGTGGTTTACTTAGTTTATTCTATTTGACTCTTCTTACTTCTATACATTTCATAAGAGTATGTCCCCTGCATTTTTTTAAAATTTTATTACTTAATCTTACAAGGAATTCTAAAAAAAACTTTCATAGAGACACATTTAGCAATACCTTTAAATATAAAAGCCAACAAAAAGCCCTTTCATAGCCACACAATCCATTTAAATATAAAAGCCCCTTTAAATATAAAAATCAATATGGTATTATGCTTTAAATATTGAGTATTGTTAAAATTTATTTAACTATAATTAATTTCATTGGTATTAAAATTTATTTAGATATGATTGAAACCTTTATATACCATTGAGCTATAATCATTTCTTACATTAGAATTGGGGTTGATTTTCATAGTTATTCATCCAAGTTAAAAACAAAACCATGGTTTTCAGTTTTAAATGCACCTTTCCAAGCAGTGTGTACCTCCAAAATGCATACAAATTTGCCAGGTATGAGAGGTGCGAGTACCTCCTAAATGCATACTAATTTGCCAGATGTAAGAGGAAGTGATGTTTTAATTTTGGTAAAAAATTAATGACGTATTTTTTATGTTTAGCTATTTCTATAAGTCACCGTTAATTTTTTCTTAATTTTTCTAGAGGTTGAACTTTAATGAAAGTGGTTTCTAAACCCAAATTTTAATTGCAAGTAATATGGATATGGTGGGTGTATATTGCATAATGTTAGAGGGTGTCATTTATGATTTGTGTTATATTTGGTAAATATTTTTATTATATTTTTTTTAGTATATAATAAAAAATAATCTTTTTATTGCTTAAATTTTTTAATAAAAAATTATTAATGAACAAATTTTACACTAACGTTTTTTTTTAATAAAACATTATATGTTTTGAAAAATAAAAACCCAAAACGTAAAAAAACAAAAAATAGTATGAAATTCCAACCCAAGACGAAATGAAATTCCAACCCTGATCATCATCATGCCCTATTCCCATACCATTTGCAATTTATGTCAAGGGCCAAACCACAAGCCAAATCAGGTTTTGCTTGCTTTCAACAACTTGTTTAGACGACATTCGGTTTCGGGTCGGTTGGCTCAACATGTTCGATAAGAACAACTCTTGGATCAATACGACGATGTGCTTCCACCCACGAATTGGAAGTGATACCATCCTATTGAGCTTGTTGTTGTTCATATTTGACCAACAGGTAAATCTTCTATCCACAACCCCCTTAAAGTGAAGTAGGGTTTCCTATCCAAGCCCGCTATTATTATCAAAGGAAGTGGTAAATGCATGGGGATGGGCAGGAACATCAAGGGATAGAGACAATGCACGCATCCATCCCAATGCTTATGGATATACATGATATTTAAGGGGAAACTATCAATCCAAAAATGAGAAATCATTAAGGGTCAGCGTTGGTGAATCATATCGATATGACAGGTCAAGGCATGGAAGATAACCCAGACGGGTGGCAGGGGAACAGATTCCAGCAGAGAAGAGAGGCGATCAGATCATGGAGGCCGAACATGGATACAGAAGTTTGATGTTCCATTTTATTATCCATGACTAACATATTATTCCATTCCATATCCAATTGGAGCTCGAACAGAAGATTCTGGGTGCAGATAAATAAAGTTCCCATCCAAGCAAGTTCACCAAGTAAAACCCCATAATTTATACTATATGCATTATTGTGTTGAGAATATGAAAAAGGGTTTTGGACATTTGCCACATATTCGATGGATCTCCAGAGAGATTCTTTTATGAGAAAAGTCATAGTAAATGTTTGACCATGAACCTGATACATACAATTAAATATTGAAAATCATAGTTAGAAGCATATATTTAAAATTCTTGGCTGATCTTTATTGAAAATGAACTCAAAGGGAGTTTCTACGTTGCAAGCATCTATGTTTTTTTAAGGAATATCAATGTACATTGGGTGTGGTCGATTTACAATCATATCACTATTGATATAATCAATATGTCATCACATGATTTGATTTAGTAACAGAGATGAAACTAGTACTCCAGCTAGAGGTGAAACTAGTACTCCAGCTAGAGGCAGCATGGGTACTAAGAGGGTGCACACCATTGAGCAAAAGAGGATGCACACCATTGGGAAATAAGATTGACATTACAACATTATTATATTGTTGTTATCTGCTTGCAAAGTGACACAAACATAGTTGGGCGTACTCATTTCACAGCCACACATTACCATCTCATTCTCAAAGTCAAATAATGACCACTAAAGGAGACTATTTACTAACTGAAGCTGCTATAGAATTTTCCCTTGTACAGGTCATATTTTTAATATCCCTTGCACAGGTCAGATGTTTATGTAATATTTAGATATGGTTTCCTAAGTATTGAACTTTGTTTTAAGTATGGTATTTAAATATTTTTCTCATATAAATTTGTCGTATTTCTCTTTTGAATCAATACCAAATATTTGTATTATGAGCATATTATATTGTAAGGGCCCATTGCAGTAAGATTAAAATCAAACCTTGTATATCCGAAAACCTCCATCCATTTTTCAATAGTGCTCACAAGTGTTTGATGAAACCTCAACAAGAACTTTCACACACAGTGCTTGAATAGTAATCTACATCACTTTGTAGTACACAAGTGTTTCACAAAACTCTAGAGCTGAGTTGCATTAGAAGAGGGATCATAAGACTATTTGACCAGCTCCCATAAATGGCAAAGACAAACATTGATACCTGCAAGAAATGTTCTGCATATAAGGCCAGCTTGGTGCGAAAGGTTGAGAGGGAGAAGTGGCAACGACGTTGACCGACTTTCGAGCCAAATCGTCAACTCCATATAAACTACTCCATTTATGAAACTAAATAACTTATTTGGAAATTATTAAAAAAATACAATATATAACCAATTAACATAATTTATATAATAAAATAATAAAAATAAAACAAAAAATATATAAAAAAAACCAAAAAAATTACAAATGTTGTTGATCCCAAGAGTTTATACACTCGATGTTTGTACTTCATGTAGTCAATGTCAGGTGGTGATGTTCCTAATCAATCCAAGTATGCGTAAAGAGTCGATGCTGATACTCATTATGCTACTCCATGTAGTCGATCCTAGAATTGATACAGGAGTCAATTCCTTCTTATGCAAGGAAATATCTATTAGAATATTTTTATTGAGGGCGATTCTTACAAACCTTGGTGCCATGAGTTTTATCTCTGGGTGCCTATTTCAAATGGGGAACTTGCCTTTATACATATTATTTATACTGGTAAATTTCCTTACCATTTTTTTATTGTTTGACCTCTTTCCTTATATATTACTTTCTTTGAGAAGGAGATAATCAGTCACTTATAGGTCCCATTCTGCCTTGTTTCCTGGTTTCAGTTTCAAATGACATTCCATGACGGGTAGATTCGGAAGGTAGGGAAGCCAAGATCTGGTTGGTTCATGAAAGAAAGGAAGTTATGCTACGAGGAATAGCCAGTCTCTTTACCAATAGGGTGCTAGTAGACTGATTGCTTGGAGTGAACCATTAAACTAGAGGAATTGAGGAGTACAACTGGAGGCCGTGGAGTACATATGTTGAGGGAACTCATTGGGGCACAGGACATTACATGGAAGGAGTTAAAGAAACCTCCAATTAAATAGAATTAGAATATATATTTGATATGAATGGCTTACACCCAACTAGGAATGGGCTACTAGATTATAATAATTGGTTGGGTAGTCTACCCCATACCAATTGGCTTTACCCAGTATACCATACTACTAAAAGACCAACCATTACAACAAGTCTACCATACACATAGGATTACTACCTACCCCATAGTCTTTACCTAGTCCCACATCCCACCTCTCTACCATACATTACTACTTACCTGATTCATTGTTCGTTTAACCTAGTCCACACAATAAAACAAAAAATAAAAATAAAAAAAAAACCATTTTTTTATATAATAAAATAATTTAAAAAAAAAAACAAATCTATTTAACTTATATAAACAAATAATAAAAATAAAACAAAACCAAACAAATCAACATAATTTATGAAATAAAATAATATATATATATATATATATATATAAACAATAAAATAACTATTTTCAAAATAAAATAATAAAAATAAAAAAATTTATATATAAAGAAACAGAAAAAATATATTTTCAGGTGCAACTCGACCCAACTACGACCCAACTAGTTTACCAAACAACTGTGCACCCACCTCTACGACAATGACATTCATGGACGATGGCCAATTTTCCTTAACCACCATCCTTCAATTCCGATTACTGCTCAACCTACTAGTTCATGTCGAATAGCCTATACTTTGGTGCCAAACATTGGAGGGTTTGGTGGGTTATGGATATGGATATTGGTAATACCCATTGAGGAGATTGGGAGTGATATTAACCACTATTGAGATTTTACAATTTCTCTATTTAATTTCCATAGCCTCCATGATAAAGCACCATTGGAGAGAACCTGGATATTTTTTAAGAGATGGGACACGAATTCTGCACCTTTGGCATCAACGCCACCTTCTTTTCTTAGTACAAAATCCCTAGTAAGTTTATCGATTTACTGTGAATTGATAAATTTTTAGTGAATTTTGGATAAAAACCCATGTGTTGTGCGGTCATAGCTACGCCAATGTTTTTCCATGTTGCTCCTTGTTAATTTTTGCACTAGTAGTCTTGTGCATCATCCTTCTTATTACCATGCAATTTTTATTTTTATTTTACATGAAATATGACTTATATACATATGACCATCCATTGTAGAAGAGGTAGTCTCACAAATTTTTGAAGTTAGGACGGTTTCCACCCAGAACAGTGAGGAAATTCAGTCTCAAAATATTGGATACCTTTCATAGGGTTTCCACCCAGAGCAGTGAGGAAATGCAGTCTCAAAATATTGGATACCTTTTCATACGAAGTGCAGTCAAAGGGTTTCCACTTAGAGTAGTAAGGAAATGTATCTTCAAGGGCTCAAATGTTCCTAAAAAAACATACGATTTGAAAATCAAGTTGGATTACCTTCTTGCATGTACCAAAATTCCTTAGGTCAACAGGCTGGACCACTGTAATGAACAAGAGCCCAAATTGTTGCCATTCTATTCTGAGCTTTGGTGTTCTCTTCCAGTCTAAACTGCAAAACCTCTTCACATATTTCCTCAAGGAACGCTTGCTAAAACGAGATCATTTATTTTCCCCATTCCAAATTCTCCTAAAAATAACCAGGCTCTCTCCTGCTTGATTTGAGACGCTCAACAACAACCATTGTCAAAGGTTGGGATCATTTTCTCAAGGGTACCAGGAATGCAGTCAATGAAAACAAAAACGAAATAGAACCATGGATATTTGGTGCAGGCACTTGAAAACATCTAGAAATTTCACTTTAAATGGTAGGTCTTCCCAAATGGCATATCCATTGGTGGACTCAAATTCTATTATTAAGTTGGATTGAACGACCAGACTCAACCTGGAAGGAGTTATAGTTTATTGATTTCAATTGTTGAAGGAAACTATACTACTATGTACGCATCAAGGGTTTTCAGGAAGGAAAACTAGCTTGATACATCATCTTAATAGAGCCAAAATAAGTCTAAACCAACACTTCTCTAGAGGCGTCGATTTTATGGTATTTTATTGCACTTGGCCACTACAACGAATTAATAATTTCCCACTATTTCATCCAGCGAGTTCTGTAGGTTCAGTGAACAAATTCTATTCACCTCAACAGGCATTCGAGTCACCAACTAGGAAAAGAGGTAACATACAGATCTCAAAATCCTCTACGAATTCTTCTTAGTTTAAATATGACAGTTGATGGATTTTAACATAATTTGGATGATCAATATAAAAGGAAGGGCTTAACAGCAGTCTTGGTCACTGGATATTACAATGACAAATGATTAGTTTGTCATTGTAATAGCTTGTTAACTTGATAGACTATAGTTATACTTTGGGGTCTATTTATTTAAACTGAATGTACATTCTATCTTGAGATACTGGCAGGAATAGTTTTAACTTTTATTCAAAACATCTGATGGCTAAGCCATTCTCTACATTTGAAATCCCAGTAAAGTTGTTGATAATTTAGCAATTTGCATTTTCAATTGTTGATTTTTTTTAGGTCGTATGTAAAGAATTTTGTATCAACTTAAATAGAGAAAAATACATAATTATATACTCGGTTCTGCATTTTAGGCAACGGTGGCCTCATAGAGATTCATCAACATACATATGAGAAAGGTTATCACTACACCAATAAGTGGTTTGTCTATGCAGTGTCATGCAAGGTTAGTTAGTTGGAACCAAGAATGGGAAGATCAAATAGGTACTTAATTGATACCAGTAAACGAGAGAGAACCTATTCAATTATATTGTCACTAGACCTGCTTGATGTTTTATCTATAAAGGGAACCTAAGTTTGATAGCAGTTAACATTGTTGATCAGACTTGTCTAAAGCTACCTGATCACAGGCGGTTTCTTCTATGGTCACCCATTATGAGTTATTTTCAATGTTTATCCATTAACATGTGATATCTTTACAAATAAGTAATGGTAATTTTAAGGCCTTCCACAACCACTTGATATTGCTAATACCTTAATGATGGCCTATGTGTATATGGTGTTGTCATGTTTGAGAGAAAGGATATTGAAGATACTAAAGTTATTAGGTCAGCTAATAATACGGTGATTTACATAAATGGTTGGAACCTAGAAATAATAGTGGAAGAGACATGAGCAATTAGCCACAAGCATGTTGGAATTTGCATTCATAGAAACTTGAATCAACATATGCCCAGCTTTCAAACTGTCATTTGTCAATATAAAAATACATGCCATTCTCAGTGAATTCTAATGTTTATGTCGTTACCTTGTTTACTTACCATCAAACAATGGAATATCTAAGAGGTGACATCAAGGCTACAATATGTCTATGCTACCATCCAAGGCCATGAAAGAGAGGAATATTTTGGTAATATATTGATCTGCACAAGGAAAACCAAGTCTATGAGGTAATGTTTTCTATCAATATGACCCTCCTTGGCTAATTCAATTAAAACAAGGGTTACTTAACGGATAATGCATTTATTGATTGACCGCTATGTTGTAGTTTGCCCATTCTTATGTGACAGTGCCTGCTCACAATGTCTCATGGATACAGTGGAAAAGTGAAGTGATTTGTTTATCCCCTGATCAGACAGCTGAGGGGCCTCAAATGCTAGAAGTTTGTGTTGGTGTTGAATAATAGAGCTATGCACCTCATTTCTAGATGATAGGAGAAATAAATAAGCTAGTTATGTGGGATGAAGAAGAGAATCTATGTTTCCTCATTGTGGGGAGGGGAGCAAAGAAAGGTGAACATGTCTCAATCTTGAGAGAATCTGCTCACATTTGTTTTAGACTGCAGACTTGGTTTTTTCACTACTCTGAACCAACAATAATTTAATGGTTCCTAACCTTATATTATCTATAACAACGATTATCCTAGAACTAATCTACTCATACAGTTTCACTTCCTTGAATTCCAGCTCTCTTTCAAATTTTAACTAGGATATTTCTGATACTTGACAATTTGTGTTTGGAAATAGTTGAATGAAAGTGTCTTTGTTGTCATTGATGATGCATGGTGCCCAGATCATCTTTTTTTAGGAATAGCTCTTGATTTCTTATTTAAGAATCTGAATTTTCCAATTCTTTGAAAACCTGAAGCCATAGAACATTCAGAAGGCTTATGTCTGTAGAAAACTTGGAACTATTCCAAAAGATAATCCTCCTATTCAAAACCTTTAACAAATGCAAGCAACTCCAATCCATATTTTAGATCAAGTTTGTCCATTACCTAGCATAAACATCTTTTAAAGCTTGAATAAAGCGATTGAAAGCTTTGCACAATGCACATGTTTTTATAATACCAAACTGTCTAATTTCCTCTTTTTCTTCTTGATCCATGTTGTGTCTTGAATGCTTTTCTTTGGGATTTTATATCCAATAAAGGAAATAGGGTCTGCTTTCCAGAACTCACAGCTACCACTTGGTCTATATAGGCAAGGCAAGGAGATAACAAATGCTTTGAAAACAATCCATGAATAGTAATGACAATAAATTATTTCAACATCCACAGAGTTGCAACTGTCTTGCTCAATGCTATAGTAATCCAAAGAAGCATCCAAATCACTTCCAACATATGCGAGATAAATATGTACACATCAAAACAACTCTGTGTGGAAATGGAACACTCAGTTGGATCTCCCTGCTCAAACTGTAGGGCAAGTAGCAAGACAAAGGCTAGGAAGGCACCCTTTAGCAACAATATCAAACCATGCAGCCATAGGTGATCCAATCCTTGATCCAATCCTTGTACAAAGCATTGTTAGCTCCCTTTTCAAGAAGTCTTGTTTTCTTGGGTATCAAAGGTACCCACATAGTAACAGGGAACTGGGAAGGTACGTTGAGGACCAGTTAAACTAATGCAACCATTGCCGAAAATTCCTCATACATAATAGAGAGAGTAACAAGTTGTTGATGAAGTTAACAACAAATAAGAATTCATTATAGTCTGCCACCTACTTTAGGGAACATGAGCAAGGTCATATGGCTCTGATAAAATGAGATAAATTTCTGTTCTCATAACCATTCTCAACTCAAACCTAAACAAACCAAGCTGAATTCTAATAAAACTGCTTCAATTGACACAAGGATGTGCAAATCTTTAGCTGCATGACTTTGTGTTGATTACATTGTTTCCAATTGACATGTTCAATAGAAGGTTAAGTTTCTATTTTTTTCTAATATCCCTAATTGATTCATATAAACAACATCAAAAAGTAGGATGCATCACAACCTGTGCATTTTTCCATGAGTTCTCAACAAGACAACCATAGAGAAGAAAAAAGACAAACCGAGTTGGAAAGTATTCAATGATGTATGTGCCCAGATATTCTCATCGTTTCTTTGGATTTACATGTTTCATTTTGAAAAAAAAAAATTACAAATTTTATTGTAATGTTTTATCTCCATCCTATAAATGCAACAGAGTAGGATTCCTGGGTTTTTTGTGCTCAATGGGTTTAATCGACCAAAGTCTATGGAATCACATTAATAACAACATTTGTTTGATTGTTTTATGCAAAATTTATAAATCCTATGGTCTATGTTATTAGCTATTGTAGTCGATTTAGATATTCAGTTGCAAGTATGTCTTGAAACAGTTGTTTCAGTCTGTAAGAAATGCCTGTGTTTGAATAAGTGTGTCTTGTTCTTCTTCAACCTTGATTGTAATGTTGCATATATTACAGACCCAAGCCCACCCTATTATTCCCTTTAGGACCTTCTATTATAGTCAGTTAGGATGTGGTCTAGTAGGAGGCCGGATGGAATTTAGTATTTACCACAGCTAATTCAAGTTCAATTCTTGGTACATTCACATACTAGGGAATCCCCAAAGCAACATGTCCAAGTATTTTTGTACTGGTCAAAATTTTAGTGTTTGTAAAAAATATATTGCATAGTTTATCTTTCCAAGGTGTATTAGGCATATTTTGTAAATGCTGGTTGATTTCATGTAATTCTGATGAAGTGATATTTTGAGGATATGTGGAATATTTTTGTTAATTTTAGGGAGATTTAGTCCACAGAGAATCAATCCACATAATTCTTTATAGTTGTCCTTGCACTGCAGAATGGACTTAAGTATTTGGGCTTCATATTAAGACCTAATTACTATTCCAAAGCTAATTGGACTTTTCTTGTTGGGAAGGTGGAAAGGAAGTCGAATCTATGGTGTAACAAATGTATTTCTAGGGCTAAAAGATTGGTATTGGTGAAATCTATGCTCGAAGCTATACCAATTTTATGGATTTCTCTTACATATGTTCATAAGGAAACTTTAGAGCAAATAAGAAAGATGAGCTTCATATTATTATGGGTTGGTGGTAAGGATTTCCCTTAGGTTGTATGGCAAAAAATATCTTTACCCAAAGACATGGGAGGATGGGGATTAAAGAATCCACATTGCTTTGCCAAAGCACTAGTAGCCAAAGGTATTTGGAGACTTATAAAAGGGGTGGGTCTATGGGAAAAAGTGATTACTCATAAAATCATAAAGCCTCTCACTGTAGAAGAAAGGATTCAAAAAACGGACAAAATCATCAAAATGGGTCTTGTATGTGGAAAGATGCAGCTAAGCCTTTAGTCTTATTGGGGATTGGCTAGCCCACGTTAGCATTCTACCATGATCAATGATTACTTGTTGGGGATTGGCTAGCCCATGTTAGAATTATACTATGATAAATGGTTACTTGTTATATAGTAATCAAATGCTATCCTCCTTCAAAATTACATCAACATACTGCATCTAATTTTAGGGAACAAAAATCAATTAAAAATCACTAAATAAACTAAATTTAGCACAACTTCCAATTGTCTCAAATTGTTTGAATTGATAGAGAACTCTTGCCACTAAATCTGGGATATCTCTTTCACTGTCTTCTATACGCTCTGTTTTCAACTTTGAAAAAATCTCTTCAAATATGGGAATGATTCTCTATTTTATGAAAAATCATTTAGACTCAAATTTTAATGACACTTGATTGTTGTTTGATCCATGAAGATATTGGATAAAGCCCCCTAAATCTGGAACTAGTGCTTGAATGCTAATTTCATGGCTTCAAATCTTGTATTGTTTTCATCAAAATCAACTGTAAATAAGATTCAATAATGAGTTGATATGTTGCAGGCTAAGAAATAGTACAAACTATTATAAAACTCAGATTTAGAGGAATCTGTCTCCTCATGACTAGGTACTTGGCATTTGTTGTCGATGCTTGTGTTTTAATAAGCTGGTGATGACTACGATCTATATCAATAGGATGCTCATGTTGTAAATGTACTTGAAATGCACTTGTTCACATCCATATTTAATGCCTGATTTGGAGGGATTTGAGCTAATCCAAATCCTTTGTTGAAGACTCTGCCATCCTTAAATCTCTTTGCAACAACCCTTGATCTGGCATATTTGTCTGTTGAGTTTTGTTCTTTACTTGTTCCAATCTTGTTTGGTTAATGAGCAAACCCTACTATGATCAAATTTAAGTAATACACCAATTATATGACTTTCATATTCTTTATATCTTGATCAAAACTACCTCTGCAATTTTTGCATCATATGGAATTCAACCTGCTTTGGTAAATCAAAAGGAGTCTGCAATGGATAAATTCACACCTCTTGGCAGTAGATTACTTTCTTGCTGACTGGTTTTTCTTAGTTAGTGCCCTTCACTCATAGATTATCCTCACCATTCTATCGTATAATAACATCATAGGTATCAATCACTTGAATTACCAATCCTGAAGGAAAATTTTCATTTTCTACATGTTTGAGTGAACAATACGATCACTTTCTTATACACTTCTCAAACCACATTTGCATCAAACCTTTGACCATCCATATCCCAAAAGAACTGATGAACAACAATATCTTCCTTAGCTTGTTTTAGGTAGGTAAGGAACATTTTAATTGATAATGTTGTAAAATAGAGCCCGATATGGGCATAGGGGAGCTTTGGACTAGGGGCAAAGGATTTTGCTTCTTGATGCTCAGAGATGTTACTAGAAAACAACCAATTCACAAATTCAAGAAAAGTGAAAGGTGATATAAATGGGATTAAAATATATAGAATACAGAATGTAGGTGAAGGTGATATTCCACAATAATTTGTCTTAATGCTTTCAAGAAGTTCATTTTTGAAAACTGAAAGGAAATAACAAATGAAAGTTTTGCAAGCCTCTGCACTGGTTCTACCAAATGAGTCACCCTACTTCAATGCTCCACCTGGGTTGATTTTATGTTGGGAGGATATAATTTCCATCAAGCTACTCAATATAGCTTTTACTTGACAAAGATGCAAAAATATCCCAAATCTGGTTTTGTCACTCTTCCTTCTCCATTTCTTGCATTTCAAACCAATGCTTTCAATATCAGGAGCTACCATGTCTTGATTATTCCTTGAACTAGAAGAATACATCCATTTGGACATAAACATGCTTATTGTAGGATGAGCCAAAACTTGGGAAAGGGATTTGGAATACTAGAAATGTCTTTGCCTAAACGTTGCTTATCCATCGCTTCCAAGTTATATCCATCTTGATCTTTGGATAAAGAATTTTGCACAAAAATCAATAAGCTTCTTAATCAAATCCACTCACAAAGAAAGGTTTTTGAAGCCTGATCAGGTTGAAAATCCTTTTGAATCTTTGGAGACAACATAGTCATGATTATAAATGTCAATTCCCTTGAGTTGACCCGAGATTGTGAAAGAAAGTTCAACACACTATCCACATAGATTGCAAAGACTGTCCATTGAGATAACTTCAAAATTTTGGAGCTTGATTCAACAACTCGAAGGCACTTTTTAAAGATACAAATCACAAGAGGGATAAAATGTGGAGGTGCAAGATCTTCCTTTGAAATATGATTAGAGAGACAGGAAAGTAGCTCATTTAGGTACTTGTATAGATTCTTTCCCACTGTAGATACCACATCACATAAGAAAAAAATAATAGTTGATCCCAATGAACCAAACATATCATTGTCCAAGCTATCTGGAGAGTGTACTTCTCATCTTTCCTTGAGGAGAATCTGTGTACTAATGTGAACAAGCAAGAAATAAAGCCACAGTCCCACTTCCTCTTTATTTCTATCAAAGGAACAGGTGCTTAACATTGGTTTGTATGCTAGAAGATGGGAATCTTTTCATATGTATTTCTCTGGTGAATACAACATCAACTTCAATAATGGTTTTAAATATTTGTATAGTTTTCCTATGCCGGATCTAGGACCCTCACATCCAAGAGAAGAGAAACGTAGCCCTTTAGTAGATTCTAGCAATAGAGACAAAATAGAGTTTTGTTGGAAGGTGGATAAGAGAAATGGATCTTCTTGGAGAAGCTTGAAGGCATCAAAAGAACACTTGAAAAATGCAATTGGTAATATCCTATGATATAAATCCAACACATCAAGCACCTTTGTATAAAATGTGATTTCCTTGTCTTTGCAAACATCAACGCAAGAACATATATCCTTGTTACCCCATATCTTAGCCATAATTATTAAATCATTATCATTTGAGTAGTGCCTCCTTAAATCCTCATGAGAAAACCCTAATATCAAGCTTCATGAGGAAACCCTAATCTTGGCACCTCCTTCTCCAAGTTCGTTATGATTAGCGAGTTGCATGAACAAGTGATGAAGTGATGATACAAATGACAAGAATCGTCTCTTATTTATATTAGACCTATAACTTAACTTACGCGCCCACTTTACATGTGGGTGCACTTAACAACACTTACAAATAAAATTAGGGTTTGGGATGCCAACATGTAACTTTTAAATCAAGTACATATTAAGTACCCACATGGTGCAGACTGCTTATCCAAGGAAGCACTTAATATGAAGGTTGGTATTCTCTCCTTATCAGAACTCTGGGAAAGAGAATTTATTGAGGAAGGCTTAATACAACTCTTTTAAGAGTGTCTTTTTTAGTATTTGTGGCATGCTCATGTTTTACCCTTTTTGAGTATGAGACTCTTTATCCTGTCCTCTTGTATTAGCTGGGGATATATTCTTGTTTTGATTCCCCTGGGGTGTGTTTGTTCCACCCAAGAGGCCTCCTAGATAAGATGTCTGGGCTCATTTTGTTCTCCCTTTGGTAATGATTTTTTTGTATTTCTTTGAGATTTTGAGTTTTGTGGGTGGAGAGTTGTTGGCTCAAGAGTTGGGTTGACAGCTACTGCAAATGCAAATATTTTTTTTTTGTTTTTTTATATATTTTTTGAGGTTGACAATATTGATCTGTGACCTTGGGGATTGTATTTGTCTCACTCTACCCTAAATGGGTCATAGCATCAACTGAATGGATATTTAGTTTTGACATTGAGGAATCATGCACATTGTTTCCCATGTTTCCCATAAGGTGTTCACTTAATTTTTCATGACGATTTATGGGTTGGTTTCTGAGTTTTATGGGAAAGTCTAAGTATGATGTTGTCTTTTTCTTAGTTGTAAAACAAATTCTAGGAAATCCATGCCACCTATGGACAATGAAAGGAAATGAACAGCTTGTGTACCTCATATCTGGGCAGTTTTGGGCCATATAACAACAAGTTACAACAATAATTAATCCAATATGGGCATTGTTTTGAACATTATTGGGTGTGTTTCACCTTCTAGCAGCCTCGGAATTCAATTTGGGTCATTTTTGTGGATGTGAGGCAGTTATGGGAACATGTTAGGACTATCCATGATGTCCTCCTAGAGCAGACAATGACAATATCTAAGGTATGGAAAAGCTAAGAGAATAAATATTGGTTGCGCTGAGTGGAGTTTGGACCTCAATCCCCAATCCATGAGGTAATAAGTGTAGCTGTTAAAAATTTAGTCTAGTTAGGTGTAGTTGTTTGTGGCCATAAAGGCCTAAAAAAATTAACTGAATCGAGTTTGAATCTCATCAAGCTAGGTGTAGAACGTCGATTAGGGATTTTGAGTTTTGTGGGTGGAGAGCTGTTGGGTCGACAACTGCTGCAAATGCAAATAGATTTTTTTGTTTTTTATATATGTTTTGAGGTTGACAGTATTGATCCGTGACCTTGTGGTCTATATTTGTCTCACTCTTCCCTTCAACTACCTATCTATCTCTCTCTCAAGTATGCCCATTGTTTCGTTAGTGGCTTGTCTCCTAAGAGACAAAGTGTGATCTTATTATATATCTGAGTATATAAATTAAGGAAGGTCTAAACCACATTGTTTTCTTGTATTTGTCCATTTATAATATTTTTTCATGTGCTTGACAAATTATGTTCATACATATCCTAGGTAACTGTAATTGATGGATGTACATAGCACTGATATGTAGTAATCTTGGCTTGGTTTGGAGAAAAATGGGTCATAGCATCAACTGAATGGATATTTAGTTTTGACATTGAGGAATCATGCAAAAAAGAGTAAACAGAGCTCTGTCAATAGAAAGAGTTTAAATGATGTAGGTCAACAGTCTCTAGAAAAAATTCAAGCAGGCACAAGCATATTACATCAAGCAATGAAGGGCAATGATGTTGTAGCAGGAATACACAAGTTCAAACAGAAAGAAAAATGGAAGCCAAAACTGAATACTTCTGGTAAAGGTATGTCTCTGCAAATCCTTTCGATTTTATATTTGTCTATAATATGCTGCACTTGTTATATTTTCATTCAAACTTTTGTTCTTTTATGTGTCCTGCATTTCCATCAAGAGCATAAATCATTAAGCTTAATTCTTAAATAACTGGAGTTGTTTCTTCATTTTCCATAACATTGTTAGAATGGTTTAATTTTGAACCTATCCATGTTTATCCTTTTTTCAAAACTTCCTAGCTGTGTCTCAAACTATATTTTTACTAGACTTAATAGATGGGAGTGTTACAAATTGTAGCATTATTTTAGAATGTTGTGCTGCAAGAAATTGAATTATGTTTATTGTATGTTGATGTAGTGATTTCTAGCAGTATGTGTCGTAGCATTATTTGTATTTAAGTTCTAGCAGTATGTTTATCAGTATTTGTATTTAAGTTCCAACACTATGTGTAGCAGTATTTGTATCTAAGTTAGGTTAAATATTTAATGTTCCCCCAGCCCACGGAGAAGTTTAGAAGAGTAAATAATGGAAAATTAAAATAGAGGACATCAAAATGTAGAGGTAACTAATGGTTTGGTTTAAAATATGTCAAATTCTATGTTTAATTTCCTTATTTTCCTTAGTATTTTCCCAAACTACGTCGATCCTAGTGTTCCCGTCTTTTCTATATTGTTGCAGTAGGAAAACATCTAGATGAATGGCTGCATTCCTGATACTCCTATTAAATGGTGGGAACATGATCAAAATTAGGATAGGAACTTCAAGAAAGCTTCGACAAATGTTAATTTTGATCAATATTAACAGAAAACAATTATGGTGGGGATTATTCCAATAAAGGCATTCCTAATACTTTATCATAATAGAAATAGTTGTGTTGGGTTTTCTTTCCTCTTCTTAAAGTGACTGTGGGTTTGGTGTTTTATTGGGTAACTCCCCATGGATCAATAAAAAACAAATAAGATAATAAAAATGCTTATAATTTGATAAAAATAGGATTGGAACAAGTGCTCCCTTTGCTCCTCTATGATTTCTATGAAATCCTAGCTTCCATTGTCTTCTTAGGGAAAACCCAACCCTAATTCCTTGCTTGCATCAACAAAAGATCCCTAGCTAAGATACCATTTGACTAGGAACATCAGCAGAGGTTTCCACAACATTTTTATTTTGACAAACATGTTTTGTGGGAGTTAACTGCATGCTATGAGAGATATTGAATCTAACCTCTTGAGTGAATGGATGACCACCAGTTCTGTCCATGCATTCTTTAGAATCCATCAAGTCACTCCCAACTGTTCACTCAACGCCTGACTTAGAATTGTGAATACCATCTTCAATATGTGCAACCTTAACTATTTTATTCAAAGCATGTTTCCCAATCTCTTGAAATTGCATGTGTGCTTTTCCCAAGCAAAAATATTCACTTTCTACTAACGTGGCCTGCAAATTTCTAATATCATCCTTTTGTTGAAAAACTTCAACTGAACTACGTTTTTGATGCACCTGAGATGCATCTCCAAAAAAATATTGACCCCTTGCTGGACTAACATCCTCCAACTTACGTTTCTTACTTCCTTCCCATTTTAAGGAATTATAGTTATTTGTATGATCAAAATCCTCAGAAATTACATGCTTTGAAGGGTTGTATGGTATTAATATTTCTGTAGGCATACTCATGTTGAATTCAACAGGGATCCTATAATTTTCCACCCTTGTACAATGTTCCTGAATCGAATCAGGAAGTGCAGGAGTAGCTTTTATGTGTTCTTCATTGATACTCACAACAGATTTTAGATGTTTCTTCCCTGAAGGGTTAACTTTTGCAACTGATATTTTGGAACATGCAGCATGCGATTCCCTTGTAAAAACCCCATTTCTAGAACCATCCTTTGTACAACTATGATCAATATCAACATTTGGAATCTGCCACCTTTGTTGTTGAAGACTACTCGTACTAACCTTAAAACCGGGTTCAAGTTATTGCAATATAACAATTGGGATTTTTTGTTTTTCTTCATTAATTTCTTTAACATGTGCACCTTCTGTTAACTTAGAAAATGTTGGACTGAAAAAAAATTCCCCCCTGCTACTCATAGTTGTTGAATATGCAATACCAGTTGTATGGAATGTTCCACTTGGAATTGATCTTGTATCCTATCCCTTTCCTGCTCAAATATGCCTCTGGAGCTTCAATTCATTCTCTTTTGTTTCAATTTTCTTTCTCAAGTTCTCTAAGTCAGTGCCACTAGGTTTAGTTATAGATGAGCCAGGCTTGAAATCATGTTTCTGGACAATTGAACTATTGTGGCCAACAATAGGATTTTTATTACAGGATGACTACTGAGGTGGACCCTCTTTAGACCCCATAGAAGTCACCCCATGGACTTGCACTACACTTGACATGGTTGTACTAAATGAAACTAACTGCTTCTGCACCATATCCATTTGCTTCCGCATCCTTGGGGTTTGTTGTGATGTTGTTGTGGCCATCTGTGAAGAAGATGCAAGTGATTGGCTTACAAAAGTCCCACTTGTATTTTCCCTTGATGATCCATCTTTCTCACTTTGATCCACTCTCCAGCTCTGTTCTTCACCCTCACTGTCACTATCTCCATCAGAGAATCTAATCACAAGGTTATCATCTTTCTCTTCTACTACACGAGATCTAATAGAAGGATGTATATCTTGTAAACTAGATAAGAAGACATCATTTTCCTTACGGCCACATAATGGAACTGATAGTGCACTAGAAACTTGTAGTTGTGTCCCATTTTTGTCGAACAAATTATTTGTGGAAATAAATTTCTGAGATGAGAGTGGGTGTGGCGATGGCTGCTTTCTCTTCCTCTTCTTGTTGGGCATGGAAGCCATATCCCTTGCTCTGAGTTCTTCAATGTCCATAGTGCCGAAGTTGACTTTTGCACTGAACTTCTTTGACTTGGCAAGTAAAAAACCTAATTAGGGAGGTTAGACCCTCTCTTACTCTTACCATCTGCCCTGCCCTGCCTCTATCCTCCTGCAGAAACATACCCTATGTTATAATTCTGTACTAATGGTAGGTTTTGAACAATTCTTCATGAACCTTTAACTTTGTACTTGTAAATATAACTCCACACAAAAATACAAGACCCAGGTCTTAGTGAGGCTCTTATATTCCATTGAAGAAGCAACACATCCCATGTGGGGAGTCAGAGTGGAAGGCGTAAACATGCCATAGGGCCTGAAGGGAATTGGAACTTAAAACTAATTCATAATCAGATAATCAGGGTAGGGCACTTTCACATTCCACTCAAGCAGGATTGAGACATGCTTTATTACCCTTATGAAGAAATAGTTTCGTGTAGGCAGTTCAAATGGGGAATATGAACCTCATCATGATTTTCTCTATCCTTTGCTTCATCATACATGTTATTTTAATGGTCAAGTAAATTCCTTCATTTTGAAAGTCATAAATCTTAATAAGAATATGCCTTTATGTAACTGTGCATTATAAGAACACTATAGAATACCAGTCTCTCCAACCTTTTCGATAGGTTTAGTCAATCTCAAAAGCTTACTACAATCTAAATTTTAGTGTAATCTTATTTTAGGTGACCATACATTCTAATGAAATTTGAGTTCTTATCAATGGTTATTTCTCTCTGTGAACTATTGTCCAATCATCATGGAAGCTGTTTCAGATCCTTTACATCTCAACATAGAGCTGATATATATTTTGTTATACATAATAGTTTGCAAGTTTTTCAAGTTTAATTCATGCTTAAACAATTGTCATGCCTTTCAAATAACTGGTGTCATCACCTAGAAGCCAAATATACAACCCTTTAAAGGTTTATTTAAAGACGCAATGTTGTAGGAGCAGGGTATTTCTCTTTATATTTCCAACATGACTCTTTAATTATTGAATCCACAACTAGGTGCCCTTATAGCCAAGGAATAAATCAGATATGCTAAATATGGATTCCAAGAGGTTTCCCAAGTGCTCCATGACTCATTTTTAGCAATTTTGACTTCTAGGACATGTGGAAGACAACTTGCATAGAGTGGAATATTGGAAACTAGGAAAATAAGACAAAAATTGATTAATTAATGTCTAAGGTATCTAACTATGGGTTGATTATTCTAACACCCCACTTTAAGCCCGAATTATGAGTAAATATCATAAAAATATAGGGCATAGAAACAAGGCTTAGTCACCCTTTACATACTGCATGTCCATTTAACCAAGGAAAGAGGCAAAAACCCAGTGGGAAAATCCTCCCTTAAACATGGACACTAAAACAAAATTTCAAAATATTGTCATCAATCATGCTTCACAGCATGATCATCAATCCCCAGTAGTGATTTGAGATTGTTGAATGTCTTATCACAAAAAACTTTGGTGAAGATGTCAGCTACTTGTTCTGAAGATGCACAGAAGAGTATGCGAATGGTGCCATCATGCACAAGCTGTCTGATGTAGTGCATATGGATCTCAATGTGTTTGGTTCTCTGTCTCTAAAATGGATCATTGCAGATTCGAATGGTTCCCTGATTATCACAATAGATAATAGTTGAGAACTCTAATTCAAAGCCACACTCACAAAGTAACCCTTGCAACCATAAACATTGAGTTGCTGCATTTACAACTCCTCTGTACTCTGCTTCTGTAGATGAGAGTGCAATGACACTTTGTTTCTTGCTTGAACAGATGATTGGTCCTTCAGCAAGCATGAACACATATCTTGATGTTTACTTTTTATCTATGTTGTCACCTGCCCAATCACTGTCAGTAAACCCAATCAAATCAAGATCAAATTTAGCTTTGTAGAAGATCCCATGAGTTCTTGTTCCCTGAACAAAGTTAAGGATCCTTTTGGCTACTATCCAATGGATATCATGAGGCTGATCCATGTATCTTGAAGCCACACTTAATGCATAATAAATATCATGTCAAGTGTGTGTAAGGTATAGCAAACACCCAATCAGTTGTCTATACAATGTACTATCTACCATAGGAGAAGAACCTGCTTCTTCAAGCTTAACTCCTGAAAGGAAGGGAGTCTTTCTTGGATTGAAATATTTCATGTTGAACTTGTTCAGAAAATCCAAATCATACTTGGACTGATGTAATTTTATTCCATGTCGGGATTGAGCAATTTCAAGACCCAAAAATTGGCTCAACAACCCCAAAGCAGTCATAGAAAATGCATGGTTCATTGCATCCTTCAAGGAGGCAATTTATTTCTTTGAGCTTCCTGTAATCAGAAGGTCATCCACATACAAGACAATAATCATCAAAGAACCATGAATCAGCTTCAAATAAACATTTGGATCATACTTGCATTGAACAAAACTCGATGACAACAAAAATCCATCAATCTTGGCATACCAAGCCCTGGGGGCTTGCTTAAGCCCATACAATGATTTCTTTAGCCTTCACACAAAATATGGATTAGTAACAAACCCTTGAGGATGAGTCATGTAAATTTATTCAGTAAGATCTCAATCCAGGAAAGCACACTTCACATCCATGTGATGTACCTCCCACTACTCCGAAGCTACAATGGCTAAGGCTAGCCTGATGGAGTCCATCTTTGCCACTGGTGCAAAGGTCTCATTGTAGTAAATACCATGTACCTATGAGTAGCCCTTGGCTACCAATATTGCCTTAAATTTCAAAGGTGAACCATCAGCATCAAACTTAGTTTTGAAAACCCACTTACATTGAACTAGCTTCATCCCTGGGGGAAGATCAACCAGCTCCCAAGTGTTGTTCTTCTAGAGTGAGTTGAATTCTTATTTCATGGATTATTTCCATCTTGGATCATGTGCTGCATATTCATATGTGTTTTTGGTTTTGATTCAACCATCAGATAGCATTTCTCTACAAACAAAGGGTCTTTCATACACAGGGCACTCTCAAACTGAGATCTAGTCCTCCTAGGATCACTAGGATTTCCAGCTAGTTCCCCAGCTGCATGAATGGTATTTGCTGCCCATTTTGGTATTGTAGGGATGTTAGTATATGCAATTAAATAATAATTATAATACATATCAGAATCAGCAAACTCATTTGTCTCTACACTTACATTCAATGGTTCTGGTGGTGAAGAAGACTCTCCAACTTCAACTGCTGCTAAAGGTTGTTCTTGGAACTGAACACTCCTTTCAATGAAGGATTTATTTGTGCTCAAATTGATCAGATTGTACCCTTTTTAATATTCTAAGTACCCAACAAATAGACACTCTTGGCTTTGGGGCTGCAAAGCCTTCCTCTTTTCTCTTGGAATTCTAGCCCAAGCCCTTGAGTGAAAAATCCTGAAATGCGTCACATCTGGCTTGTGCCCACTCCATGCTTCGAAAGGAGTCATACCATAAAGCTATTTATGAGGCACTCTATTCTGAATATAGGATTCATAGTTTATATCCTCGGCCCAAAACTTTGGTGGCAAAGTCTTAGCCTCCAACATACAGGTTGTCATCTCTTTCAGTGATCTGTTCTTTCTCTCAGCAACACCATTTTGTTGTGGTGTGTAAGGGATTGAATGCTACATCTGAATACCTGCATCTTCACAATATTGAATGAACTCAAACTTGACATACTCATCAACATTGTTAGATCTGAGGATCTTGAGCTTCCTCCCAGACTGGTTTTCAACCAAAGCCTTAAAGACTTTGAAGAGGCCAAAAACTTCAGACTTATGATTCAAGAAGTAAACCCAAAAATACCTAGAAAAGTCATATATGAAGGTCAATGCATATTTTTCTTGACTCATTGACATATGAGGAAATGGACCAGCAACATCACTATGGATAAACTCAAGAGGTGCAGAGGTTCTCTCATGACTAGCTCTCTCAAATTTATGCTCTGGGTGTTTTCCTAGGACACAACCTTGACAGACTCCCTTGCAAAACTTAATCTTTGGTAACCCTATGGCCATTTATTTTTCACTTAGATCAGAAAGATACTTATATTTAATATGGAAAAATATTTTATGCCAAATATTGCTTTCCTCATTAGCATGAATCAGAAGAGGAAAGGGGTTTGAGTAGGGTAGAAAATGTGAAAACCAGTATACCTTCGAAGTGTGATCTACAACACCTTTTGCAATGACTTTACCACTCGAGATCTCCATGATATCAACATCATTAGGGGAGAATATGACCTTATTTAGATACCATGTGTGGGTCATCTGATACATTGAAAAGAGGTCAGAGGCAAGACCTGGAACATACAATACATTACTAAACTTACCATGGTCAAGATCAATCCTTCCTTTTCCCAAACTGTCAGTGAGAGAGTCATCTCCCAACACTAGTGGTGGACCTTTTGACATGTCAAGAGAGGATAATTCCTCCTTGGTCGAAACCATATGTCTTGAAGCTCCAGAGTCTATGATGAAGCTAGGTGAGCTTGATGTTCCAGCAACCAATGCATGAAATCTCTCTCTGTCTTCTGAATTTGATCCTCCTTCCCTCTTCTTTGAGCTATCAGGAAGGGAGACGTTATTCTTCTCCAGGATTTGGGTAAGCATGTCAATTTTCTTCTTCATGTAGGATATTTCATGATGAAAGCCCTTACTGCAGTCTTAGCACTTGCTCATTTCTCCTTTGTTCTTCTTCTTCTGGAAGTTCTTCTTGGAGCCTTGGGGCTCCTCCTGAGACATGTTCTTGTCTCTCTTCTGCTTAGGTGGATTATTAACTTTCTTTTTGCCTTTTGAATCCACACTCAAATCTCCAGCAACTAGATCTTGGTATTTGGAAGGTTTGATGGTGCCCATCATCACTAGTTTATCTTGTTCTTGTGTGAGGGATTCCATGAACTCTACAATCTTAGGCATCTTCCAGGCTCAAGCTATCAACTTGGTGGCATGGAAGGTAAAAAAAAACACTAAATAGTCAGGACCAAGCTTCGACAGTATGGACAAAACTATTTTCTCCTCCTTTTCAATTCCACACTATTTTAGCTGCAAAACAAGGGCTTTAAACTTGGAAAAGTAGAGTTGCAAGGATTCGAAGCTGCTGGGACTCAAGGAGATCAATCCATTCTTGATTTGATGTCCTCTCATCTCATCTATCTTACCAAAAATATCTATAAGCTTCTCCCATACTTCATTTGGTGATGTCAATCCATCAATATGGAAGTGGAGGTCTTTGGATATGCTTAGACACAAGAGACCATAAGCCTCATCCCTCCTATTGGGCCATTTAATTTTCTCTGCGGTTGCATTGGGATCTACTTCAGTTGCCATAGTCACCCTATAAAGACATTTCTCTCTCAACAGTATCTCCATCTCTACTTTCCATTCAAAGAAATTAAATGGAGTCAAGATGATCTTCTGAGATTGATCCATAGCTCAGAAATCGTCCCTTTAGTCAGCAGAATAGCTCCCAGTCAAGATGTTGAACCTAAAATAGCAATATGGAAGGAGATAAATCAATATACAAAGGCTCTAATACCATGTGTAAATTGAACCCAAGTGATAAAACAATTGCACTCACAAAATTGCTAATCAAACCTGCAAATTTACACACAAAGGAGACTGGAATTGGAGCATAACACTAATATGTATTGAATAAGTGTACAATATCCAACTTTGTGAAGTCATAGGATACTACAATAAATAATTACATGAGAGATTAAAATTCATAAGGATTCCATTCGAAATAGTCAAAAGCAGGCTTACTAAATCTAGTCAAATCCCCCATAGGTGCATAAAGCAGTTTCCAAATCTGCCTAAGAGCTCACGAATTGGGAAATTCAAGTAGGAAAGCTAATAGGTTATGGAAATACCAATCATAAATTCTTTTCTTAGGAGAAAATAATGGAGGATGATGAGGGCAAGAAACAAGCCAACTGCACCTAGTCTTACTTTCCCTTTTGCCATAAAACGCAGTAAAGCAGACAATAAAGCAAAAAAAGTAGACATGCGTTAGGGAGGATCTAGAATAAAGTATATATGCTAAATATGGATTCCAGGAGGTTTCCCAAGCGCTCCATGACTCAATTTTAGCAAGTTTGACTTCTAGGACATGTGGAAGACAACTTGCATAAAGTGGAATATTGGAAACTAGGAAAATAAAACAAAAATGGATTAATTAATGTCTAAGGTAGCTAATTATGGGTTGATTATTCTAACACTCCCTTGGCATGTGCACTTTCATTATGGACACACAACATAACTGTTGGGGCTCCGGCCCTAAAGATCCTTAGTCTCGGTAACTCCACAGTTCTTGAAGAAGTGTAAGAGGAGTTACAACCTAAAATAGTCTTAGGGGTGTCGCGGGTGGGTCGAACCCCCTTTTTGTAATTAACCCTTGGGTTAAATATAGGGTTAGGGTTTTGGGCACCTATGGTGTAAATCCATGGTTTTGTAATAGTGCGCTATATAAATAGGCACTTATGTAAAGAAGTAGGGTTAGGTCTTGAATGATTATCTTATGAAGCTATTGTAATGCGAAGATAAGAGATTGTATAAGGGTTTTTGTAAGAAGGTTAAGTCCCAGCTGTGTGCGGGATGACCTCTGCAGCTGTGTGCGCAGAGGCTTGCTACTGAGTGCGCAGCTTTGAGGACTGAAGGGATCTGCAGCTGAGTGCGCAGATCAGAACTGTCGTTTTAGTTGTAAAGAGTTAAATAAAGCGCAGTTCTGTGGACGTAACCCCTACACTCGGGGTGAACCACGTGACATCTGGTGTTGTGGTTCATTGTGTGATTTGTTATTATATTTTATGCACTGTTAAGTAAATAACTGATAAAGTAAGACTGTTATTAATAACTCGCTTCGCTGTGGATTCCCAGATAAGGGTTGTGCAAGTAACTGTTTATTTATCTAATCACGAAGCTGCATAATTGATATTACAAGCATTGTGTTAAGTGATTGTTAATAGTTAAAGACTAAAGGTACAGTAAGATTCTCTGTTCTACTTGCAGAAACCTGATTCTGCGGCACCCCATAGTTGTTTCGAGTGAGACTGTAGCCTGTTCGCAGGCTGCTGCCGAAAGGGCCAACACTGTGGGTATTTTGTTGGTGCGAAGTTAAAGGTGAAACCCGGGTCTGCCCATTTATCCCAACAATAACATATTGTGGATGAGGTAGCATGGATGGATAGGTTAACAATTCATTGAATGGAGGAGTCCAATGGCGATAGTGGATTGTCTTCCTTTTTTCCTTGTTTAAAATGAAGAGCTGCAATTGTGAGAAATGTAATTGCAAGTAAAATTCATGTATCATAAACATAATCCTAAGGAAAATATTATTTTGAAGCATTTATAAATACATTTTTCCTGTTTTTTTTCTATAATAAAGTATGCATTGATGAGTTAAACTTATTATATGTTTTCTTGATATCTGATACATACCTATTCACATGTTATTTATCAGTGTTAGAAAAAGCAATGCTATCAGCACTGTCATCACTATAATCAAAAGGAAGTGGGAAAATAGATGTAGCCAAAGATGAGGAATTGCTTGCTAAAGCTGATGATGAGATGGGTATTCGTGATACAATTGCAGCTTTGCTTCAGAAAAATAATGCACACATGTAAGATTATCAATCACATATTTATGCATTGGATAAATTTGCAAGTCAATTCAATCATATGCTATTAGATTTATCCTTTTGGATATGTACTGTTTGTAGAAGATATTCAATGTTGCCAAAATCTCTTCTTTTGATGTAGAATGGTCAAGCAATCCAAGCTGAAGGAAAAAGAAAGAAATGAGCAAAAGAGTGAGATGGAACAAAAACAGTTGGAGCGGGAGCTAAAAAGGGAGAAGGTTCAATAGGTTAGTTGGAATGTTATGGAAGAATGCAAGTTTTAAACGACAGGTTTTGGATTTTTTACTAACATTTTTTATTACCTTTGTAGGAAAAGGAACAAGCTTGTGCTCAGAAAGAAGACAACATTCAAGTAAGATTCCAAAGCTACATCACTTTCTTTCATTGCTCATTGAAACACATTTGCATGATTTATTAATCCAGTTGTTGATGCAATTGTGAAAGTGAGAAGTTGACAATATCAAATTTATTTGTTAGATTATTACAACTATGAGGACATGTTATCTTATGTTGTGTTTATCGTGTTTTTAATTTATTCCATTTCATTAAGTTATTTATCAAAATCTTCCATCTTCTACTTTTGTAGTATATGTGGAATATACTTGTCTTAACATTACAGTTTAAATTTCAAATTCAAGCAGGAAACCTCTTTTTCAAAATTTAAGATTTATATCATTTCAATAGGGAAACACTTATACTCTGTGTTCCATAATGGCACCATATACAGTTGCTAACATCTTAAGTTTCCTTGAACCAAGAGAAGGAAAAGAAACGGCAGCAAGAGGAGGGAGAAAAAGAACAGAAGCGACATGAAAAGGAAGAAGCTGAGATGAAAAAGAAACTTGCAATACAAAGAAAGGCCACACTGATGGACCAATTTCTTAAAAAAGACACACCTAACACTCAAACAGTGCCCACTGTATTGAATGAAACAATTTATAATTATTTGCAGGAAAATGCACATATTTGCAGTGGTGTTATGTTGTCAATGGATAAAATAGTATTGAAAGCAGCAGAGACAGGGATAGGGGATCTTCTAAGGTTGATTTTCTATCTTTTTATAAATGTCTAAATGTGGCATGAATATGTCATGTTCTTTCTAGATTCTTTGAGTTGAATCGATTTGATTGTGCGATGTACTTAGGTCACACCTGGTATCTTGGTGCCATCTTAATTGGTGCACTTCTGCACAAAGACATCTAAGTTGGGGTATTTGGTGTAAACCCAAATTTGCATTGTTCAATGAACTTCAGTTGCATGGAGCATCTGTTGAAGCTGTAGTGCTGCCAAAATTGCAATCCTCTACAAACAAAAAATGGACGTATAGTGAGTTTGAAGATCATGAGTTCATGTCAAAGAGACTTGTAAATGACTAGGAAGAAGTTTTGAGTGATGTTTTTTCTTGAAATAATGGGAATACCACTGTACATAGAGAAAATAGGCTTCACAATAAGAGAAGAAACATTTTGCAGTTTGATCACAACCATAGACCTGCTTATTATGGAACCTTCTCAAAGAAAAGGTGAATATACTTTGCATAATTTTAAGTTTATTAATTATCAAAGCAACAGGTTGTGTTTTAATTTTGATAGCCCATGATGAGGAACATCTGAAACACCTTGAAGCTCATGGATTCTTAATATTGCAATAGACAAGAGGGAAAGTTTTGTTTATGACTCTTTGTTTTTTAAGTAGTGATGGCATCGGGCTTCAAAATCCTTTCAGGAAGGACTCTTCTTTGGACTATGAGAATGATAGTGATGAAGAATGGGAAGAGGTACTCATCACTAAATCTCTTTGGTAAGATTATTTGTATTATTTTTATTAACTTTCTTACTTTGTTAAAAATTTCAGGAAGATCTTGGGGAAATCCTTTCTGATTGTGACAAGGATAATGAGGAAGAAAAGAATGAGGTTGACACAGATAAGTTTAAATTTGAGGAAGATGATGATAGTGATGGGTTTTTTGTACCTAATGGATATATTTTTGAATATGAGGTAAATTCTATAGAAAAAAGTTGTTTGAAGGGGTTCTTTATGGAGTACATAAAAAGCGTTTGCTATTATTTTAGTGTTTCCCAGTTGTAATGTCCAAGTTTTATTTGGGGTAATTGAAGGTTCATCCGCTTTTTTTAGTGTTTCTTGTTGCAATGTCCTATTTTTATTGGGTGTATTGAAGGTTCATTCCCTTGTATTATTACTGGATCTTACCTCAAAAGAAGGGTTATTATAGAAGTATATAAGTTGAAAGCAATCATTTATTTACTTAGGGGATGTATATAGTTGAAGATATTTATTGGCCCTGGTGACTATTAGTAATCTGTCAAACTATGCATCTAATGGAGTTACAGGAAGGGATCTTGACAGAGCAGTTGCTATAAATGGTTATTATATTAACCCTTTTTTTATCTTATACAACCTCCCTATGGGCTATAACTTCTTCCTCTTTTACCACACTTACATCATTGCCCTCTCCTTCAAAAATTTCTTTAAAATATATAGAAATCTTAATGCTGTTCTCCTTTTACTTTTTCAGAAGTTGTTCTCCTTTTACTTATACCCTCAATGGGGTTTCTTTTTCCTTCCCCTAATCCACACATTCATAAACAAGAAAAGTGTTCATTATACTCTTGTACTCATGGGTATGTCCTCCAGGGACTCTACATACTTATATGCACAATAGATGATTGCTGCATTATCATCATTTTCCAACTCTAGTAGAACATCAAATACTTTCTACTCATCATTTTCTCTCATCCCCCTTGCATGGATATTTAGGTTCACTTCCTCTTCGTAGAAGGTTTCCTAAATATCTTCTCTTTTGACACATCAATGTTGTAATATGTAGAACATTCAATGTACATAGATCCAACTTTAGGATATCCATCAAACACTTTAAAATGCATTTAAGATGTATTTTGATGATGATGATCCTCTTGATGGACAACCTATCATTTTTTTCTATTTTGTATATTCCATTGGAATTCTTATGCATCATCTTATTTATGTAAAATGCTTTAATGACATTGAATGATAAAACTACATTTCATGGTATTATATGTATAATTTATATTCATTTTTTTTGTATTTTTCATATAGTACTATGTTATAGTTGTAAAAAAAGCTATCTCTTTTTATCAGTATTTTATTGATGTGATTTTTATATTTTTAATTATATATAAGTTTACGAGAGTTCCTTAAAAAATTTAAAGCACATGCTTCTCTTTATTTCATTATTTCAATAAGCTAAAATACATGTTTCTCTTTATTTCATTGTTTCAATAATTTACACAATACAATGAAAAAGCATTACAATTTTTCTTGTGCTAATTTTATTTATTTCATTGTTTCAATAATTTACACAATACAATGAAAATCATTACATTTTTCCTTATGCTAATTTTAGTTACAGGGAAAATTGTACATAGCTCTTAGGAATTAGTTTATCATAAATACTAGTTACTGGTAAGTTGTAATAGTAATAATTATGTAGTTTGTAGATTGATATCTATCATAAATTTGTTTAAATATCATCATTGTCAAGCAATAACAACTTCTTAAAGGGTGCTAGCTCAATGGTAGAGCACCTGACTAATTATAGGAAGGAGGTTGGTGGTTCAATTCCTCCGTGCCCTATCATAAATTTGTGACTACAAAAATGACTAAATTCATATATATACGACTATTAGTAGCTAACTTCCTATATCTTAGTCGTATTTAGCTTAGTCATTAATATGTTAAAATCTAGTAGTTTATTTAGTCGTATATTTGGTCATTAATTGTTGCAATCAGTGACTAAATTAGTGACTAAATCAATGAATAAATCCATGACTAAATCTGTGACTAAATCATTAACTATCAATGACTAAAACAATTACTAAATCATTGACTATCAATGACTAAAGCATTGTCTATCAATGACTAAATCATTGTCTATAAATGATTAAATCAATGACTACTAAGTCAAGCTATTAATGACTAGTGAAATACGACTAGCTATAAGATAGTGGAAATTAGCTACTATTAGTTGGCAACTCAAAAATAGTCATTTATAGCCTGATTTTAGTCATCAATTTCTCATTTTCTACTAGTGTTGGTTTGCTTGTATTTTGGATTTAGATTTTCTTAGGTGTATGCTTTGTGCACGCTAGATTGCTTAGGGTTGCATAGTTAGATCGAATCTTTTCTTTCTGTTGAGTCATTGTGGATCTGAGTGTGAAACTTCACCGTTCTCATAATTTAGAAGGAATTCTGCCTTCCATGTCTCCCCCTCCTTTGGGAGAGAGAACCATATAGTCCAAGCAGACTCACTCTCACTTTGATTCACACACCATGAGTGGTCATGAGCCTGAGATCCCAGAGATCCCTGATATTCCTCGTCCCGTATGGGAGGATGAACCTTCAAGCACATATGGGACTTCATGGGGATCCAACCATTCTATAGCTGGGACATCTTTGGATGATCCTTCACAATTTTCAGGCTACATGGATGCACATCATCGATATTGGTCACGTATTCTAAACCATGAGACTCACCATGCACCCACTAGCACTAGAAAAATAAGGTATGACATTCCAGACATTCCCGAGACTGGTATGGCACCCCATGTTAGATCGAGTATTGACCCTGTTTTTGTGCCTAGGGGCACTTCCATTCCTTTCCATGTGGAGAGGTTTGGTAGCACTAGTCATATTACACCTTCCATCCATGCGATGGAGGCTTCCTCACATATGCAACCTACGCCTAGCGTTGTGATTCTAATTCAGGGGTCTAATCCTAGACATGTGAATATTGGGAGCACAAGTTATATCCCTTCACATATTCCATCATCTTCAACATGAGCTCCTTCAAATTCTTTTTTGACAACACATCCTCTTCCTAACTCTAGTGGGCCTTCAGGATAGAGTTCTGTTGTTAGCCATGTCTGTTCTACTTTTGCTCACACCGTAGTGTCACAAGGTTATGTGCCTCCTTATGTGTCAGTAGGGTATGTACCATCCTATGGACCATCTTATGGACTATCTCATGGACCATCTCATGGTCCAGCTTACGGAGCTTCTTATGGACCATCCTATGGACAAACCTATGCACCTTACGGGTCTGGGTATCAACCCATGTATCAATCTCCTAATTATGGATTTGTAGCACCCCAACCTCAAGGCACTCCAAATTACAATGCTTCCATGCAACCCTATATGGGTCAAATGAGAGGAGGTTACTATCCCACTAGATAAGGCCATGGTGTATATAGAAATAAACCTTATGTGAACTAGTCCTATCCGGGAGCATGGAACCAAACGGCTCAACCTAGGCTCCCTTTCCTTGTGACTTTGAATCTACCTGACTTGTTGAGATTGACAAATGATCTTGTATCTCATGACCCGGCATGGCCGATAGTTCCTACCAAACTTTCTTTGGACATTCCAAAGTTCGAAGGTATGTCTAGTGAAGATCCCGGTGAACACGTCATGACGTTCCACATTTGGTTCTCTTCAAACTCCTTGAATGATGATTCTATTTGTTTGAGACTATTTCAATGCACCCTCATAGGTCTTGCCGTGAAATGGTATATAGAATTACCTAGGGGGACTTATAATTCGGTCAATGACCTAGATATGAATTTTCTTAATCACTTCCAGCTACCCGTGCGTTACGACACTGGTGCCAAACTCTTTTCTACATTTCAGTAAGAAAAAACCACCCATATCTCGGATCACATTCAAGAGTGGCATAGACAGAAGAGATTGATTAAATCCTTTATACCACCAAAGTTTCTTCTAGAGTGGTTCCTCAAGTGGTTGTTACCCTATATCATGAAGGATGTTTCCACATCCGGAGTGCAAAATGAGGACCAATATATTTTGGGGCTCAACAGTTGGACTTGATTTATGCTCAGTCTAGGCTCCTTTATGAGATCATACCGAATTCTCCACGATGCAACTTTGAACCCAAGTTTAAACCTGGGCCGCATACTGATGGTATTGTTGGCTCTGCAAGTACAAAACCTGTAGACTCGGTTATGAAACAAATGAGCCAATTGTCGCTTAACCAACCTGCATCGGTACAAGCTACAGCTTCATATCATCCTACCCAAATTACGGATGTACTTTTAGTGTAGTCGTTGAACCAGAAAGGTAACCAGCAACCTGGACGGAATAAAAATAAAGGTAAAAATAGTCGAAAGGGTGGGAATAAGAATGATAATGATAATAATGACAAGAACACTAATGCTAGGGGGGAAATAATCCTTAGCGTAAGTTAAAATTTATTTTCAACTTGTGCTAGGATGATCACCTCACTCACTTGTTCCCTTGAATGGAAGATGCCTCAAAGTTCATAGCACAGGGTCCAGCTGTGTTGACAAATCCTTTACCGACTAATCAAAATATGAACTCAAGGACCATGGATCTTGGTAGTGCTTCTAGTGGACCTCAAAACCCGCCAAAAAATTCTAGTGGCCACAGTTGCATCGACATGGTAAATGCTA
The DNA here is from genome assembly GCA_001517045.1 of Pseudotsuga menziesii. Taxonomy (NCBI): domain Eukaryota; kingdom Viridiplantae; phylum Streptophyta; class Pinopsida; order Pinales; family Pinaceae; genus Pseudotsuga; species Pseudotsuga menziesii. Next base: position 34,346 of record LPNX011105293.1, read on the forward strand.
TGAATGTTGTGATGCGTGTGAAATACTATGGTACATCACAACCCAATCTTGGGAAATAACCTGCTCCACTTGAGAGCTCTTTGCAAATTGAGAATCCTACGGATAAGCTTGAACCTCCACCTTGCATTCCTAAGGGAGTTTTAAAGAGCTCAGGGCACAATCATAATGCCTGAGCCTACCTGAACTATTCAATCGTCAAGGATTTCGGCCTCAATCCTTGTGTGATGTCTGCATTAGAAGTTCTCCAGACTTGTCCTTGGCAAAGGAAGGCCTTGTTGTCTACTCTTGGGGTGGGTGATGATAGCTCTCCTTCCATGATAAAAATTGAAACTCATGGAATCCAGCCTCTCTTTCCTTACTATGCGTCTCTTATGATTCACGTAGAGTGTCTAAAACACACCATCAAGAACACTATGATTGATGAAGGCACTGCCACTTCTATGATGTCTTTGGCCTATTGGAAGGGCTTGGGTTCTCCCACGTTGTCTAAATCTACAAATATGTTGACTTGTTTTGATGGAAGATAATTTCAGCCACATGGTATACCTCCTTCCCTAGAGTTCCAATTGGGGGGGAAGACTGTTGTGATCAAGGTTGAGGTGGTTGATGCGCCCCTTGACCATAATATTTTACTAGGAAGGAACTAGATTTACAATATGCAAGATGTAGCATCTTCCCTATTCTTAGTTGTGTGTTTTCCTTTCAATGGGAAGATCATTACTATTTATCAGAGATCTTTTAATAATCCTAGTCCACAAGCATCTTCGGGAGCTTCGATCTTGATTATCGATCATTCTCAGTTGGAAACTGAGAATGTGGGGTTAGGCATGTATCCTTCTCTGATGGGAACTTTTAGTTGCCTTGCTCATTTTCTTATGATCAGTTCTATTATTGTTAAGGCTTCAACCTCGTTGAATTCGATCCCCTTTTGCACATCGTATATGGAAGATCCTTGGATTCTTCCTTCTCCGAGTACATCGGGTTAAAATTATATACCTACTGAGACATGCATGCCATTTCCTACAACATTGGTGGCGTATCAAGTTAATCTCACTCCTGTTGTAGAGCCTATTCCTTCGTCTTCGTGGATGGAGGAGGAGGACCCTCATGTGATGTTTGCTTGGGAAGTAGATTCATCTCACTCTCAAGACTACCTTGATGATGTGTTTCCATCAAATGAATCTATTCTTGAGGCTATGTCTGGGTTAGAAAAACCTTGGGGAGAGTTGCACCATATATCCTATTTCCTTCCTAAGCTTGATCATGTAAAGTGTGATGACTTTAAGGTGATTCTGAGCGAGATATTTGGTAGGCCTGTGGTCCCATTAAGCTCTCCTAGTCAGATTGATGAAGGGAACATGGCTAACTTGTCTCCAAAAATACCTATCAACATTTCTCATGTTCCTGGAAAGATTGAGAACATTTACATTAGGGTGCATTGTTCCCCCGATCAGAATAAAGAGTACACCGATATTTTTAAGGAATTTTATGATGCTTTCTCTTGGTCGTATGAGGAAATTCCAGGGATAGACCCTCACATTGTCGAACATGAAATAAAAAACTATTCGGATGCCAAACATGTTCAAAAATGTTTGCGTGTAATGAATCCTAGGAAAGAACCTACCATTAAAGCAGAGATACAGAAGTTGCTCAAAGTTGGCTTCATCTAACCCATTCCCTTAACGGAGTGGGTTTCAAACCTCACTCTAGTAGATAAGAAGTAGTGAACAATATGAGTATGCACTGATTTCCGTGATTTAAATCGAGCCTGTCCTAAAGACAATTTCCCTACACCATTTATTAATAAAATCTTGGATGAGTGTGAAGGGAGTTAGGTTTTCTCCTTTATGGATTGCTTTTCTAGATATAATTAGATACAGATTAAACCCGAGGACCAACATAAGACTGTGTTTATTTGTCCTTGGGAAACTTTTGCATATAAAAAAATTCCCTTCAGCTTTAAAAACACCGGAGCTACGTTTCAATGGGCAATGACCTTTGCATTTCACGATCTTAAAAATATTATTGAAGTATATTTGGATGATCTAGCTGCTCACTCTCGCATGAGAGTGTGTCATCCTTATCATTTCCATTTAATTTTTGAAATATGCCATCATTATCAAATTCGGCTAAATCCCCATAAGTGCATATTTTGCATGAAGGTTGGTCTCTTACTAGGATTCATTGTTTCCAAATAGGGTATTAGAGTTGATCCCTTGAAGGCTGAGGAAATACTTAAATTGTCTCCTCTGCATAATATCCATCATTTTCAATGTTTGCAAGAAATGGCTAATTTCTTGCTAATATTCATGGTTAATTTTTCCAATTTGACTAAAGGCTTCATGTGTTTGTTAACGAAAGACACCCCTTTTCACTAGGATGAGCGAGCCAAGGAGTCTTTTGATGCTTTGAAGAGAGCCTTGGAAACGGCCCCCGTTCTTAGTCCACATGACTATAGCCATGACTTTTTGATATGCATGGTTGCATCTCAAGAGACGATAGGTATGGTATTGGTTCAAGAGGATGAGGAGCTTCATGAGCATGTCATCTACTATCTTAGTCGAAACCTTATTGATGCAGAGATTCATTATACCCATGTTGAGAAGTTGGCCTTAGCCACCGTCCATGCGGTTCAGTGTCTGAGGCATTATATCCTCCTTCGCAAAATTTTGGTTGTAGCTAACATGAATCGATTCCAATTTGTCCTAACCAGAAGGATGATAGGGGGAAAGTATAATAAATGGATTGTGATATTGCAGGAGTTTGACCTTGAGTTTGTTTCAGCAAAATCGATAAATTCATTAGTCTTTGTTGAGCTCATAGATAATTTTCCTAGTTTGGACGAGGGAGAGGTTCATGAAGACTCTTTGATTGATGAGCACTTTTTTCTCATTTCAACCATGGACCCATGGTATGGATATATCATTATCTATTTTCAAACATTGAAGGTTCCTACTCACCTCTCACGGGATGAGTGTCGACGTCTACATCATGTAGAGAAGAACTACCTTAGAGAGGATAACGCTTTGTACCATCATGGGATTGATTCCATTTTACGTCGTTTCTCAGCTCATGAGGAGGCTGAGGTCATGCTGAATGATTGCGATGGAGGGGCATGTGATAGTAATTTATCTAGGCTTTCTACAACTCAAACGATATTGAGAGCGGGATATTTTTGACCGTCCATTTTTAAAGATTGTGTTAATGCAGTCAAGAGGTGCCACCCTTTATAGGTGTTTGCACTAAATATGCGCTTTCACCCTGCCCCTTTTTATCCAATCATCACCGTTGGTCCCTTTACCAAGTGGGGGGTCGATTTATGGATTCCAGCCCAGCTTCGCCTGGGGGGCACCATCATATTATTGTGGCTATTGGCTATTTCATGAAATGGGTAGAGGCTATTCCCACAGTTAAATCCGATGGTGAGATAGCTGCGCATTTCATATTTAACCAGATTATCACCTAGTTTGGTATTTTGAGGAAGCTTGTCACTGACCATGGAAGGAACTTTTAGAAAAAAAATGATGGAATAGTTGTCGTCGAAGTTAGGGTATAAGAAAGAGCATTCCTCTTCTTATTATCCTCAAGTGAATGGACATGTTGAAGTAGTGAACAAGTCACTTAAGTCCATTCTCCAACGAACCATCGCACAAAGCAAGACTAATTGGAATATGATGTTATATACATCTTTGTGGGCTTATCGAACCATAGCTAAGACTGCCACTGATTTTTCTCCCTATCAGCTTATGCATGGGGTGGAGTCAATATTATCAGTTGAGTGTGAAATCCCTTCTTTGAAGCTAGCTGTAGAGCATTTACTAGAGACTTCTTCATTGGAAGAGCTTTTGGTCCACTTGGAGCAACTTCAAGATGATTTAGTGGCTCTTGAAGTTAATAAGCATCGCGCTAAGGTCTAGTATGATAAGTCTATCCATCCTAGGAGGTTTAGTGAAGGTGAATTCGTCCTTTTGTAGGATCAAGATAAGGAAACCTTGGGGGCGGGAAAGTTTAACCCTGTGTGGTATGGTCCTTATGTGGTCAAGCTAGTATTAGAGAAAGGTCCCTATGAGTTGGTTTATTATGAAGGGATATCCTTGGCAGAGCCTAGAAATGGGCTCTATCTTAAAAAGTACTATGCATGATCTTTAGCCATGGCTGATTTTTTGTATATTATTGTACATTTTGCATAGCGTGGTTTGGTATTCTTATGGTGATCAGGTTTGTTGATTATATTTCGTTTGTAATGGTAGATGGTGATGGAGTATTAGGTTTACATAGGATTCACTGATGGTGCTATTCGCTACACTCAAAACTCAGCTTCGGCTGCTTGGGTGATTTATACTCCTATGGGTCAAGTGTTGTCTTCAGGAGGCATATGTTTAAGGCCTTCGTCAAACAATATTGTTGAATATAATGTTGTGATTGAGTTATTTTGGGATGCCATTTCACATGGTGTTATTTCTCTTGAGGTACATCTTGATTCACAGTTAGTGGTCTCATAGCTTAATGGATTGTATCATGTTAGGGATATAACATTGTTACGAATATTCTTGCGTGTAATATTGCTAGAATGACAATTTGAGAGCATAACATACATTCACATTACAAGAAATTTTAATCAAGTTGTTGATTCATATGATAACTATGTACTAGAATGGTATTTGTTTAACATATGATAAAAGCATTTCACAAACACATTTTACACGTGTAAATAGAATAATAATCGATCATCATAAATATTTTTCATTAATTCCAAAAAGGTGATGTCATAATATAGAAGTGTCATATAAAAAATTGGGGCTTTCGAGCCACCAAAATATACTACACGGTCATACAAAAATATACACCCAGGTCTCTAAGCCTAAGGTAGAGGAGGGTGCTGATAATGGTAGCACACTATGGCTCTAGCTATTAAATGAAATAATCAAACCCATGCCATTGGTAGTCCAACCATTTGGCGCTATATAGCCTTAGGAAATTCCTCGACTTGCACCATGGGAACCCTATGTGTCAAGCAAATGAAGTTTGTGTGAATGCTTTGGAGCATCCACTCTGCATCCACACTAGTGATCTCATCGCCTATTCCCCTCTATTAATGACGAGCAAAGCCATCTAGATGTTTTGGTCCCACATCTACATGTACATGGTAGAATATCATTATATGTCGTCACACCAAAAACATGTCTTTTGATTTCATATATCAAAAAACAGAAGAAAAAAAATTAATAATTCAAAAAAAAAAGTGATTTGGGATTCATTACCTATGTCTCCATATGCTGCTCGTGGTGGTAGGGGCATGCCTGGGTCTCTAGGGAAGTCTATCCCTACATAGGGGTAGTTATCTATGGCGATGATCTGTCTTCGCCACCAAAGAAAGAAGTCTATTGGATAGGGTTTAGCCACCCTTGTCCCTCCCAGTATTTGCATGACATTGGCCCAGTGTACCTGAGTTGGATCCATAAATCCATGTGGAGCAATGTCAAATCTAGGGCTTAGCCCTGACACCCGCTCGAAAAAGAATGCACTCAGGATGCTACCAAACCCAAAGTTTTGTACCCTACCCATATTGTAGTTACTGAGTTGTTACTTCATGTTGCTCAGTAGTGAGGTACTCGAGTATAATATCATAGTTCAAATCCACTCTATGGCATAGAACATCATTGGCCTCGAGGCCTGGTCCAATGATGCTAAACCTATGATCTTTCCCAATGCCAGTAGTATGGCCATTGGCCCTAGGTTCTAGACTGAGTTTGTCAGGATTTGACTCCCAACCTTCTTTGGATCAAGAAGGCAATACACAACTATGTATTCCTCTATATTCAACCCTCCTCCCGACCCACAGGATCAGAGGTTCACTACCTCCCCTCAACGAGACAACCCTGTGATAAAATATATTTCCTCAACCTCAAAGCTAAGTGACATGCCATCCAACTGAAAAGTCTCTGAGTCTGGATCCTAGTAATCCACTAGCAGCTGGAGTATCCTTGGATTTTCTTTTAAGCTTCCAAGGCACCAAAAATTTTATAATCCACAAGCCCTTAGTACTTCTTAAGCCATGAGATTATCCTACACATCCTCTTCAACATCACCATGTTCTCTCTCATTCCATTATAGCATCATCCTGCACAAATATTGTCAAATTTCATGAGTGTTTTCCCTTGAAAAGCATGTTTACAGCCCCGTACGTGACTGCTTTCAAAACCACCACATATGTATGTGGGTATCGTGCTCATTTCTGCGTATACCCAGTCCTATACGTAGAAAAAGACTTGATTTCCGTGTGGATCAAAATGCACTATTTAGGATGACCCAAACAAAAAAATTTACCACTAAATTTAGAAATAAAAGCATTGAAATGGAAGAGGAGGGCATGATTAATTACTTGGACTAAATAGGGAATGATTTCGTTGGACGATGCTCTAGGAATCAGCTTCTGAAGTTCTGAGTACAAAAGCACTATGGTGGGTAGGTTTTCAAAATGGTATGAAAATTTTTATTTTTTCACTGATTTATAGAAATTTTTTGAATTTTTTACCCGCTTCCTATAGTTTTTTACCGTTTCTAACCATTTTGGACTGTTTGGACTAATTTGATGTTGTAAGAGCCCGATTTTAGTGTGGTTTGACCAAGTCTTTGATCTGTTTGTGCCTATTACATGTATCATGTCTAAACTGGCATATATGTTAGGACTTCACATTCACTTGCATTTTGCATGGCCTTATGACCATTTCATCTTAACCTTAGGTACAAACCCATTCCATGATGTCACAGAACCTTCATACTATTGTTAGAAGTGGCGTTATGTGAATGGTAGAACTTTCCTATATGTGGGTTCCCTGGTTAGATCCTCTTTTGTATTTTGTGCCCATGCTGAGATCCTCTTTTGTATTTTGTGCCCATGCTGACATTTCTCCTTTAGGTTGTGGGAGTCCCTTTTTAGTCCCGTTATGTCTTTGAGCAAGAGCTTCATACTCCTCTTGAAATTTATGCTTTCCATTCCCCCAAGACTCCCTTATATATATGAATTTGTAAATTGCATTTTCATGAGTTTTTCCTTCCTTCTTGAGATTTATGACGGCTCCTTAACTTTGAGTTATCAGCCATATAGCCTGAGCTTGTCTCATGTGTAGCCAAGCAGATCCTTTTACATATATTTTGTAGCTTGATCACCCCTTTTACTGGGAGTAGACCTTCCCCGAAGTGTTGTTATCCTGCACATATCTCCTTGCATTGATAATAGGCATGTTCCACTACTTGGAACTAGTTGGCTTGTCCCATGACACTCGTCTCCTCATAGATTTTTACTATAAAGCACTTTTATTATTTTTCAAAATTTTCAAAATATCTGAAAAAGTCCAAAAGAAAATCAAATAACATACAAATTTGGACAGGAAAATATGTTACCTTTGGCAGCAGTCGATTCATGTCGCCTTCAAACAAAGAACTATATATCAAATCTGTTGGTTGGGTTATTAGTTTGACTTTAGGAGTTGTGCTCATTACTCTAAGTTTATCTCCACTGATTGGTTAAGCTTCCAGTATCTATGGACACTCTATTGATGCCTCTTGTTTCACAGAGATGTCCCAGTTTGCATATAGATTCCATGCTTCCTACCTTCAGTCACCGTTCTCCTTTATGCTCTTGTTCAAAGGAATTTGAATCCTAATTCAGCCATTCCTCAGTTATCTTTATTTTTCATGTCAGTCATTCCCAGTACTCGTACTGGTTCATGCACATCGTGTTTGAGTTCTTCCACATTATACAACATTGCTAAGTACCTCATGTTGGTTGATGGGGGATGCCTTAATTCCCTCCTTCCAATGGATTCCATCCCATCGACTTTAGATCATTTATTTTTGAATAGGAGTCTAGAGTCCTTTGAGTGCCTTAATACTTACAATCATCAGTGGTAGTTTCCCTCGCCATCGACAATTTTGGGAATACATCAGTGTCACCTAATCGATGGATTCTTCCAAGTGTTCAACCTCAACATATATATTCAAACTTGTTAGATTGCACTCTATACCTTGATTCCCATTTTCATTATCAGTGGGTGATCTCGCATTTGTTAATGGTATACATCGATGATCGGTAATCAGATGATGGAATACTATGTTCGACCTCAACACATCTATTCGCATGGTAGGACATGTACTCGTAGCAATTCATGTAGAATACCTTCCAACTTGGTGGAATTCCATATATGCTACCTCCTTTATCGTGCTAGTGTTCATGAGATATCATATCTCATGATTTAATTCCAGTGTATATCAGATATCTTCATCCACTATGGAAATCTTGATCTATTGTATATCCTCATCCACTTTGGATATTCTGATCTATTGTATATTGTACATGGTGATGACCACACATGTCACATTTTGTATATCATGCCTATTCATGTCCATTGTACTCTTATGTATCTGGAACTGCTATATGTATTTGCAGTCACATGCAGAGATTGATCATTGTATTGTACTAATGAGTGGCTAGTTCTTCCACATGCATCTTCATTACTCCACTTTTGGAATGGATTTTATAATGTATTTCAGCCATCATGTTACCCCTCTGACCTCACACATTAGGGGGAATTTGTTATAGCTTATTTTACCACACATAGTTGATCACATATTTATGGCCTTCCCTATCCCTCTGCAAACTTTTTAGAGCCCATGGACTTATATTAGACTTTAGTTTCCCAATATCATCCCTAAAAAACACATGTTTATTGTTGTAAGTGACTTTTAAAGCTATACTTGCGTGTACACATGACTTTTGACCTCAAACCTGCACACAATGGGATGTGTGCATAAGTCCAAATAATTTTGGATTTTTCCTCATATGAGTCTGAATATCCTGACTCTCGGCCTTCCATATTCCTTGATAATGCTCCAATTCGACCCTCCATTACCTCATTGGAGTTCTGTATAAGGAATCCCTTGGGTACGATGAAGAGGAGGAATTGAAGAGTAAAGAAACTATAGTCCATTGTTTCCTCAATTTTGATTATACTTGATTCTGCTTCCTTTTGTCCCCTTAGAGCACTTTGTGTTCTTCCCAATATTTCCTTTGCTTATGAGATTTCTATCGAGAGATGGAGGATTGAGGTAGTGGAGGCCCATGTGGAGGACTCAGTTTCTCCGATTTGCAGAAGTGCCGATAGATTTTGTCACTAGTATATATCTGATTTTATTAATAGAAATATATTTTCCTGTCCAATTTATGTGCACTTGAATATGAATATTGAATCCATGGATGTATTTAATTTCTTGTACATTATTGAATATATATTCTAGAGTCAGTATAGCACATTATTATAGAGCATGTGTGTCTTGTTTGTTGCTGTTGAGATAAAATTGCTAACGCAAGCGTGAATTGGAAAATATCAACTAGGATCTACTTCAACCATCTAGAATAAGGTATGAGTCAATATCCCTTAGTGTTAGATGGTTGGTTTCTCCTGCATATTGGGAAATATTGATTTTTGGTGTCAAGCTGTCTATTGTGGTACCCCCAAGCCATTGGAAGTCTCTATGTAACAATGGTCATGGATATGCATCAAATGGCAAGATCATATTACATGGATTTACAGATTCAGATTGGGTAGGAAGTGCCAAAGATAGAAAGAGCACTTCATGATGTTGTTTTAGTTTGGGATCAGGCATGATCTCATGGTTCAGTAGAAAGCATACTGGTATTGCACTTGGCATGGAAGAAGCTGAATACATTGCAACATGTTTAGATTGTAGGGAATTAGTATGGGTTCACAAGATGTTTGCAGGTTTATTTGATGTAGACATAGATGTTACTAATGTCCTTTGTGATAATCAGAGTAGTGTTAAGATGACAAAAAACCTGGTATTTCATGACAAAATGAAACGTATCGAAGTTAGATTTCATTACATCTGAGATATGGTTTCGAAGGGAGTTATAAATATCAAGTATGTTCCTACAAAGGAAAAAGTGGAATATGTGTTAACTAAACCTCTATCTCATGTAAATTTTGAATACTTTCAAGACAAGCTTGGCATAGTCTCAAAGGATCTCTTGACAAAGAGGGAGTGACGGTAGATGGTAGAAGGATTGTTATATTTTTAACATTAAGCTAGAATAACATTAGGATATTTAAATGAGAGAAAAACAAGCACATCAATCAAACACAAGAGACAATGAACACAGTGTTTTTCCTCGGGCAAACCATAAATGGAGAAAACCCCGCAACTTCCTCAGAGATAGAATCAACACCAAAAGTGAAACCCAAAAACAGTAAGATGATCTCCCGACAATAGTAACCTCTTTCTTCCTTCCCCCAGTTTCTTTATCTTCCTCAGCTATGCACTACAACTGAGTGTGAGTGAGTGTGTGATAAATAGAGAGGCTATCTCTCTATTTAAACTAATTCCTAACTTGACTATACCCAACTAGGGCCGACTTCACTAGGTGAGTCTAATAACCCTAGTGCCCCATAACTGCGAGGACTTTAACCCTTAGACAATAGGAGGGTTACCCACCTTGACTTGACATGACTTGTTTACATTATAGAAACTCCCGATAGGAACCTCGAGGAATGACATGACTCAAGTACATTACAAGTACATCCTAGAATAAACATCGGGTTATAATAAATGAGAAATACAAGTGAATACATTCTGAATTTACAATTACGTCAACACTCCCTATTGACTAGGAAGGTATTCTCTCGACACAATTTATCACCACAAGTCTTCTTCTCTGTATCATCTAGATCATCATTGATTCGTCATCATATTCACCTTCAAGTCATCTCTATCTTCAAGTCACCTTCATCTTCAAGTCATCTTCACTTGTATCTGGATCATCACTCGATTTGGATCATCATCATTGGATTTGGATCATCCCTCGATTTGGATCATATTTGGAGCATCATCTCTGGATTTGGATAATCCATCGATTTGTATCATCTCTGATAGATCATCATCACTATATATTCATAGGTGCTATCTCATGATTCTTCTTGTCATAGGAAATTCTACAGAGCCAACCCTTTTTCATGCTGGTTGTAGGCCTAGTTTCCATGTAGGTCTTCTTCCAGCACTTATATTTGACCCCAAGTCAAAATGTTCCTCCCAGCACTTATATATGATCATGTAGGAACCAATACTATAATCATATTATAAAGGCATTCCCAACACTCACATCTGACCATGTGGGAACACCTCTCACAACCCTGTTAGAAAGGCCCGGCACTCACATCCATCAACCAATGCCGGAAAGGCTCCACAATTACACTCGACCATGCAAGGAACCAATCCTCCATACTGAAAGGCTCTACACTTACATCTGACAACCAATTTTAGAAAGGCTTAGCACTTATATTTGACCATGCAAGGAACCAATCCTTCATGCCGAAAGGGCTCCATACTTACATCTAACAACCAATGTTAGAAGGGATTTCACTCACATTTGATCATGTAGGAACCAATCCTATAGTCATATCATAATGGGCCCCAGTCCCAGACTAAGCTACCTGGTAACTGACCAGGTGCCTCCATTCCAAGAATGGCATTCAATGCTTACTTCTGATCATGTAGGAACCAATCCTACAGTCACATTAGAATGGCTTAGCACTCACATCTGACATGGAAGGAACCAATTCTCTTACTATGACAGAATGGCTCAGCCCTTACATATGACCATGGAAGGAACCAATCCTCTCACCATGTCAAAATGGCTCTGGGTATGATCATTTCCCCTTGGAGGAAACCTTCATCTAGAGAACACCAATCTTCTCCCTTAAGTATTCAAACTTCACCCTTGCCAATGGCTTTGTCAACACATCATCTATTTGTTCCTCCGTCACAACATACTGGAGCTTCATTGCTTTCTTCTACACCATATCCGTGATATAGTGATACTTGATATCGATGTGCTTCGACTTGTCATGGAACATTAGATTCTCTAACAACTTCACGCAACTCTGGTTGTCACAATGTATATAGGTAGCATCCATCTGGAGATCAAATAAATCAGAAAGTAGCTTCCACATCCATACTGCCTCATAACTAGATGAACAAGCTGCAACATACTCTACTTCAGCTATACTCAGTGCCACATAGGATTGCTTCCTACTAAACCAAGAGATCACACTTGATCCCATACTGAAGCAACACCTTGAAGTGCTCTTCCTATCGATGGCACTACCTACCCAATCTGAATCAACATAACCTTCCAGGTTAATCTTTTGATTCACCTCATACATGAGCCCATAATCAATTGTACCCCTCAGGTACCTCAGAATATGCTTTGCATAAATCAAGTGAACATGTCTCAGATCCATCAATAAGTGGCTGAAGGTGTTCACAGCAAAGCAAATGTCTGGTCTCGTGTTCATCAGGTACATCAAGGACCCAATCATTTGACGATACATCGTAGCATCAACCGTCTCTAATGAAGCATCACTCAATAGCTTCATGTTCGATGCCATAGGTGTGGTCATGGCCTTGCAATCCATCATCCCAAACCTCTTCAGGATCTCTACTGCATACTTCCCTTGTTCGAGGGAGATTCCATCTGCATTCTGCCACACCTCTATGCCAAGAAAATAATGCATCATACCCAAGTCCTTCATTTAGAACTTGGTAGCAAGATTTCTATTCATATCAGTAATAAACCCATCCATACCTGTTACAAACAGATCATCTACATATAGTAGGAGCATCACTGGGTTGCCATCTTCAACCTTGTAGTAAAGGTTGGAATATGCTTTACTCTTGGTAAAGCCCAAACTGGATAGAAATATTTCAATTCTACCGTACCATATCATGGGTGCCTGTTTCAAACTGTACAGGGCTTTCTTCAATATACACACATGAGACTCCCTGTCATGTGTCTCAAAACCATGTGGCTGTTCTACATACACTTCCTCTTCCACTACACCATTCAAGAAAGTAATATTGACATCCATTTGGTGTATCTTCCATTTCATCACTACAGCTAGAGCAAGTACTAATTTGATGGAAGTGTATCTAGCTACAGGTGCAAAGGTTTCTTCATAGTCTATTCCTTCTTTCTTGGAGAAACCTCAAGCCACAAATCTTTCCTTATATTTCTGTATGCTACCATCTGCAGCATGCTTGATCTTGTAGATCCATTTGGAAGTTACAATTGACTTCCCTTCTGGTCTTGGGACAACATCCCAAACATCATTCTTCATGATCAATTGATACTCTTCGATCATGACATCCTTCCATTCTTTATGTTCTGTCACTTCTTCATAATTGGAAGGTTATTCTTTGATAGAGTCACATAGTAAAGCTACATATCCGAAGCAGGATCTGGTTCTCTTTCTTTCTTTGTGATTTTCTTCTAGAGCCCCATATCTTTCCGCACCTTGGATAATTTCTCATACCCAAGAAGGTCTCCTCTTATGAGGATTCTTCTCTTGAGGTGGATCTACAAGTCTTTGTGGTTCTTCAAATTCTTGATCTTCTTCTTGAATTTCTTCATTCATGGTTGTATCATGAATTCTGGGTGCTTCTGCTTATTCAGGATCTTCATCAAGTCTCTTTCTAGATTTGTTGTAAGCTGTGTCTTCATCAAATGTTACATCCCTGTTGATGTTGATCTTCTTGAATCCTGGGAAATATATTCTGTAAGCCTTCAAGCTTTCAGAGTATCCCACAAATATACCCTTCTTTCCTGAAGGATCCAATTTTTTTCTCTTCTCTTTTGGAATGTGTATGTACACTGGACAGCCGAATATTCTAATATGGTTGACTTCTAGTTTCTTGTTGGAAAAGACTTCTTGAGGTGTCTTGTTCTCGAGTACTCTGTGTGGAGTACGGTTCTGTACATACACTAATGTTCTGGAAGCTTCTTCCCATAGATGCATGGGAAGATCCTAATCATGAAGCATTGCTCTTGCAGCTTCCATGATAGTTCTATTCTTCCTTTCTACAACCCCATTCTATTGTGGATTATATGGAGTGGATAACTCCCTCTTAATCCCTGATTCTTTGCATAAGTCTTTGAATTCATTTGATGTGAATTCTCCACCATTATCTAATTGAAAGGTCTTCATCTTCTTTTCTGTGTGGTTCTCGATCAAGGCTTTGAATTCCTTGAACTTGCTGAAAACTTCATCTTTGTTCTTCATGATGTAAATCCATGTCTTCTAGAAAATTCATCAATGAAAGAAACATAGTATACATACCCCCTTAGTGAACTTGATGACATTGTTCTGCATACATCAGAGTGGATGATTTCCAACATTCCTTTTTCATTGCTCTCGCTACTTGGAAATGTCTTCTTTGTATTCTTTCCTTTTGCACATCCTTTGCAGACCCCTCCATGTTTTGCTTGAATTTCTGGAAGACCTTTAATAGCTTTGCTTGCAAGTGGTAGTTCTCTATAATGCACATGTGCAAGCCTTCTGTGCCAAAGTTCATTTGGCTCTACTATTTCATGGACCAAAGCTTGTTCTAGATGGCCCTTCAATTTGTATAAACCTCCTTCTTGTTCTCCAATCACTATTGCATCATCAATAGTCTTTCCTCTTGACCACATGAGGACTTAGCCATCTACAAATGCAACCCTCATGCTTTTTGAATCCAATGCCGATATGGATAGAATATTCTTCTTTAGTGATGGTACAAACAAGACATCCTTCATCTTCATATACTTTTTGAAGTCTAGAATGTAGGAGGATTCACCACTACCTTTTATGGGATATTGGTAGGCATCCCCAAGTTTCACCTTATGGGGTGAATTATGTTCGGATAGTTTCTCAAAGGATTCCTTGAAACCTATCATGTGTTTGGAAGCCCCACTATCAATAAGCCAATCTTTGCTTCCATGAGTGACAGTTCCAGTGAGAGTGGAGATCAGAACATATTCATCTTCACTTGAAGAGTCTTCACAACTTTCTTGTTTTACTCTCTTCCTTGGAGGATCATCATCCTCAGTAATGTGAGCATGATGTCTTATTTTGGAGTTCTTATTCTTCTTGGACCCATTCTTATTCATGGGACAATTTCTAGCAAAGTGTCCTATTTCATCACATGTATAACATCTAAGTTTGGATGGATCCCTTCTTACAGGATTATTTTTCTAATGGGAATGCTTGCCTTGGTGATGATGATTTTCCCTTCTTCCTTTCCTGGAGTGTACTGTGAGAGCTTAATCTTCACTTCCAATATTTTCTTCTCAAGCTATTGTTGCCACCTTTCACACACCTAGGTCACGTGGCAAAAATATTCAAGCCACTCGGTGTGTCCTTGGGGGCAAGTCTCGAGTCAAGGTTGTCACCTTGTTCTTGACTCCTCCGTTTAGGCTCAACTCCTAACGTATCCAACGGGGGTAGACCCTATTAAGTTACTAAGGATGATTTCTTAGTGTGGTGATGTTAAACTGAATCAGTTACTTAGGAGTTCGAATATTTTAACTATAGACAATTAAAGATGACAAGATACGAAAATAAACACACGAAAGCACAAAGCTGACAAACAATATATATATGAAGCAAAAATGACCAGTGCCTTAAAATGGAGTCAAATCAAAGAGATCAATGTGCTTGCATGTGCTTGGAATGAATGTTTTTCGATTGCATCTTGGTATGTTTTAATTTAAAATTGAAGTATGAATTGATTAAATTAGGCTAAGGGGGGACTCCAGATATACCCGAGAGTACTTGGAGTATGTCCAAAACTAAAACTTCATGGCTACCCACAAGGAATATGTGGGATAAAATGGAGTATTTGGGGCTATTGTTCATAACACACCCGTTAGGGTGTGACAGAGATCGGCACGCTGAGGTCACTTTTCAGAGGTTCCCGCTTCCTTTGGGTATTTTGCCACCGTAGAGGTTTGATCGAGGTGTTGGAATTTCACTTGATGGTTTGTCAATTGGGGAGGGTGAGTCCTAATTATGCTAGTCACCCAAGTGCTTTTGATACAGCTTGACTGATCGGACGAACCGCAGCCAAGTGCAAAGCATACGCACTGGAGTCTTGTTGATTTTAGTAAGTTTTAAAATGGATGTTCTTGTTTAAAAGAAAAGCCTCCAAGAACCTCTTTCGATCCAAGTGGATCTCAATCAGGGAATCGAGGAGGGGTAAATTTTATAGTTTCTTATAAACAAAATGTATAAGAAAGAAAAAATATACACAATTCATATTTCTTAATTAATCCTACCACGAATATCTTTCCCCTTTCGGGTCAATCGGGAAATCGTGGGGTAAGTATTACGATTACTTTGAAATGTGAGATATGGAGTATGGAATTAATAACAAGATCAATTATACTACCCTGCAAATTAGATCAATTCTAGTAAAAATGAAATAAGCAGAAAACGATGAAAAGGGCACCGACGCGAATCCCCCCAGGGGGGATGGGGAATGGGCTCGAAAGAGCCTATTCCAAAAATGATTTTATTACAGTGGTTAAAATATCAAAGAAATGATAAATCAGAACTTTCTTGGTCCTTATACAGGCTGAAACCAATTTTTTACAATTTTGCAAAAAAATTAAGATTTTTTTTGGCGAAAAGGGAGACCCCTGGGGGATTTGAACGCTCCTGAGACCACTTCGGACAGAAGCTTCCATTAATTTCTGTCATACCTGATAAAGGACAGTGATCAAGTTAGAATAAAATATGACCAAAGGAACTTTAAGTGTACCTTTGGATCAGCCTATTTTATCTCAAAAATAATGCGGTTAAACTAGCTAAAACGACCGAAAAGGAAGCAAGGAAAGCAAGATTTCCTTGGGATATTGGCTTACTGTTTGTGAAGCCAATTAAATTGCACTGATATTTCAGAATATTAAACTTATTGAACAGCAAATGGAACTACCTTAACAGCAAGCTATGAATTTTCACTAAATTGCTTGCGAAAATAAGGTACTTTTAGCTAGATCTCTTGAAAATGAACTTTAGGTGCAAAACAAAACTAAGATATAGAATTTGGGAGGGATATTACTGATTAAATATATGTGTAATTTTCTTATTGAGATAGATCAGAGTAATAAGAAACCTTTTAAGTAACCGATTTGAGGAAAATTTTAGATTTTAAAGGAGAGAAAGGGGAAGAAAGGTGCTTGTTGTTGAAGCAGATCTGCAGAGGAAACTTGTTAGTGGAATGCAGAGGGGAAATGTATTAAAAAAAATTTGGTTTTGTAGTGTAGTCAAACTAGATCCACAGCTCGTCCAATCCTTGCTACCTGAAAGCTAAACACACAATCCTGCACGAAACCTCATGAGATCTGGATATATATATGAAAAAGAAACAAGGATTACATGCAAATAAACTTATTAAACATGTATAATCAATATCTTCTAACATATTTTCTATGAGATATATGAAAAAAAAGTAACCTTACTTTCCCAACTATACTCCTATTGATTCAGCTGAATCGTTCAAGCCAGACAGGGTTCAGATGCAGAAATTGAGAGAAAAGCCGACAACATCAATAGCCATAAGACAATGCTTAATCCACACATATGAGAGCATTACACAATTTAGCCTCCAAATATTCTTTATTTCAACAATCGAAATATTACAACAGTATTACAATGGCAAGCCCTTCAGTCCAGCTCTCACTAGCTTGGAAGAGGGAGCCTCAAGCATGATATATACAATTTACAGGCCATCCATCCCAGGGGGGGTGCAATTCCTCATGGAATCAAGTGAAATCAACTGATGGAGAGTTCATCAATGTAGAACTGAGGCTGAACTGAGCCTACTTGTCAACCGGGGGCCTGATCTGGCTAGCACATCAACCCATACACTGACACATCGGCCCAAAACTCATCTAGATGAGCCAAAACATGTTGAGGAGAGAGGGAGGGCGAAATTCCCCATAAAGGATGCTCAAGATCAACTCTGGATCTGATTTTATCAACTCCTTCAGCCAAGGATTTGTCAGATCCAGTCAATCTGCTTCAGGTCTGACTGATTTCAATCAAATCGGCTGAGAATCCATTGATTTATTTATTTTGGATTTGCTCCATTATCCATAAATTTATTGATTAAATTAATCAATAATTGATTTTTGGGGCTTTCTGACCTAAGTGATGGAAAATCACTCAAAACTAGGAAACAGTGCATCCATGGGTTTACATGGTGCTCTTAGCTTGAAAATGAGCACCTACATGACTGAAACTGATTATTTGGCCCACTTTTATTACAAAATCAATTTTTCCAATTAAACTATTAAAAAATAGCCTAAGTTTTGGAAAAATTAAATTTTAATAAAAAACACTGAAAAAAACTGAAAATTTGAAAAACACCAAGGGGGACTTAGACATGTTCATATGACTCAAAAATGATGTCTAGCATGTTTATACATTGACACATAGACTCTAATAACCTCAATAGGCCTAAATGCCAAGCCGACCACCCCAACTTTGGAGGTATGGAGTGAAAAACTCAGAAATTATCAGTCGTTTGTTCAACAACCAATAATAACCAAGGGAAAAAACACCCTGGGCTGATTGGATTGACAAATAAAGTCTAAGACACCGAGTCTTTTACAGACACTATCATGCTAGAACATTTATTACAATTCCCCCATGGGGTATGAACATGTGATATGATACAACAAGCACTTCCCAGAAGTACTTCCAAAGGTATTTTTGAAGTCCGAACAAGTTAACCCTGTCTGGTTCACCAGGCTCACTTGATAAAAACCACTAAGTACAACGTAGGTGGTAACATTCTAGCTCCGACTGTGGGACGTGTGCTCGATCTGGTCTTTAAGGCAAGGAGAGGATACGAGAACACCAGAATCTATGGTTGATATACCTTGTAAAAACATCTCAACTTGACAAGAAAAACCTCAATAGCACAAGTTTTATAAAAAACCAAATGAACCATTAAGCTGATTTATTTAAACAAAATAAATGTAACTAACTAAAAGAAGTAAAGTTTTATTATCACTAAGTATAAAATAGAAATGCAGAAAGTAAATTATCTCTTTCAAGGAGCTTATTTTCCTACTCTAAGCATGATATAAAAAGGGTTAAGTGTAATCAGAAATCCAGTGTAACCACCTAAGCATTTTATTAACATAAAAAAAAAAATTCCTTGTCTTCGGTTACCAGCCAAAGTAAGGATACCTTATTTAGAAAATGCAAACCTGCGTGATGATTCAGGATGGGCGAGATGGATGGGAGATCATAGGCATGAACAATGTCATAAAAATTCTTCCCAAACTTGTATGTGCTCATGCAAGCTGCTTCTATCCATGACTGGATAGGATTGATATACCAATCAGAACGATGAGGTAAACTGACTACATCATCATACTGATCATCGGGGCTTATCAAATGATAACTCGTTGCACAAGCCCCAAGTAGCTCCAAATCATAAGGAACCTCTATATGTGAAAAAGATGGCTGAGACTGATTTTCCATTGACTGCATCACATTTGACTTTTCACAATACTGTTTCTCAATGTCTTCATCGCTGATACCCTTGTGCAGCTCTACATGGTATGCTTTTGAATGATCACATGAAAATTCTGAATGCTCCTCTTCCATACTAAGGTTTTCCCAGGCATCCAGATCTGTGCTTCCCTCTATGGATGTATCGTAGATTGGAATTCCACAAATTTTTGAATAAACACTCCCATTGTTGGACATATCATGGATGGGATTCTCCATAAGATTTTCACCAGTTGGATTATCTATGAAATTACAATAGTCATCACTCCCATCCATGTCATATGTGGGGGACTCTTCATCCAGGGTATCATGCTCTTGCCTATCCATGTCTTCCTTGTATTCATAACAATCTTCTTTAGATAAAATGTTACAAGGAAATAAACTTTCCAAACCTTCATCAACACGAGGAGAACAAGGTCTAGTGTCACCACACACTGTAGTGATATTATCATAGGTTTCTTTATAGGATTCTGTTATGATATCATGAAGAGGATATTCAATATTATCTTCAATAAAGGAAACTTTTTGGACATATTCAATGGGATCACTTGGTATGTGTTGCTCAGTGGACTTCTCTAGAGGGATTTTTGGAAAAGTATCAGCATTGCAACACACTTGAGAATACACCAAATCTTCATTGTCTTCAGCTATGGTGACATGAGGAGAGTCTTCAACAATGTGTTCCATCATGGGCTCCTCCTGAATCTCTTCAATATGATCATTTTGGATTTTCCCTTCCTCAGAATCTTGTTGTGTATTGGTAGATACCTCATTTTCTTTAAGAAGATGCTTAATTTCTTCATTTCTTAAATAACCTCTAGGATGCTTTTTTATGGGAGTATCACGGACTTCCTCTTTACTTAAATGTTCAAGAAGTGATTCCAAGTCTTCAATATTTTGTATCATGGATAAAGGTCTATTATATGCTTCCGTGTGATACTCTGTCCCAGATAGGTAGAAGGTACAGATCTTTTCAAGGAACTTTTTTAAACCATTCGTACTACCCCTACCATCATGCCACTGCTCTAAAAACATCCAAAGGAAGTTTGGAAAAGAAGTTATACATTTATTAGGCAGGCCGTGATAGAACCAACAACTAGCCTCACCCCAAAAAGTACTAGCAAACATTTCCATCATATGGTCTTCATAAAGAATATTGAAGTCAGCAATCAACTGAAGGAAAGATTTGACATGCCAGATGGCCGAGTCACCATAATCTCCATAAAATGGTGGAAGCCAGTTAGATGCATCCCCCAAATCCTCACTATAGTTAGGAAAACCAGGGATGTTTGAGAAATCGACAGGTTGAAACACTAAGGTCAACTGGGCACCATATTTCTCCTTAAATTTATGCAAAATAGTATCCATTTGATATAACGATTAAACCTTGTACTGAAAACGTGGAGCTATCAAGTGATGATCTTTAAAGGTTTTAACATGTTGCACGGGCTCATCTACACACAACAAAACTTCACAAGTTTATGAGATAACAGGGTTTTATCCCTTCAATGGAGTCGCCATGTGAAAAATAAAAATAAGCATTTATAAATCTTTTCACAAAAATGATTTTTTGCTTTTCTTTGTAAAAATAAAAAATGGAAAAAATTCAGTGGAGTCTCAAGATAAAAATTAAAGATCTACTCTAAGCATTCATAAAACAAAGCAAAAACAAAAGTCGCACCCGGGAATAAAAATATTTATCCCCGACAACGGCGCCAAAAAGTGTTGCCGCCTTTCACACCCCTAGGTCACGTGGTAGAAATATTCAAGCCACTCGGTGTGTCCTTGGGGGCAAGTCTCGAGTCAAGGCTGTCATCTTGTTCTTGACTCCTCTGTTTAGGCTCAACTCCTAATGAAGCCAAGGGGGATAGACCCTATTAAGTTACTAAGGATGATTTCTTAATGTGGTGATGTTAAACTGAATCAGTTACTTAGGAGTTAGAATATTTTAACTATAGACAATTAAAGATGACAAGATACGAAAATAAACACACGAAAGTACAAAGCTGATAAACAATATATATATGAAGAAAAAATGACCAGTGCCTTAACATGGAGTCAAATCAAAGAGATCAATGTGCTTGCATGTGCTTGGAATGAATGTTTTGCGATTGCATCTTGGTATGTTTTAAGTTAAATTGATTAAATTAGTCTAAGGGGGGACTCCATATATACCCGAGAGTACTTGGAGTATGTCCAAAACTAAACCTTCACGGCTACCCACAAGGAATATGTGGGCTGAAATGGAGTCTCTGGGGCTATTGTTCATAATGCACCCATTAGGGTGTGACAGAGATCGACGCCCCGAGGTCACTTTTCAAAGGTTCCCGCTTCCTTTGGGTATTTTGTCACCGTAGAGGTTTGATCGAGGTGTTGGAATTTCACCTGATGGTTTGTCAATTAGGGAGGGTGAGTCCTAATTATGCTAGTCACCCAAGTGCTTTTGATACAGCTTGACTGATCGGACGAACCGCAGCCAAGTGAAGAGCATACGCACTGGAGTCTTGTTGATTTTAGTAAGTTTTAAACTGGATGTTCTTGTTTAAAAGAAAATCCTCCAACAACCTATTTCGATCCAAGTGGATTTCAATCAGGGAATCAAGGAGGGGTAAATTTTATAGTTTCTTATAAACAAAATGTAGAATAAAGCAAAAAGATACACAATTCAGATTTCTTAATTAATCCTACCACGAATCTCTTTCCCCTTTCGGGTCAATCAGAAAATCATGGGGTAAGTATTACGATTACTTTGAAATTTGAGATATGGAGTATGGAATTAATAAAAAGATCAATTATACTACCCTGCAAATCAGATCAATTCTAGTAAAAATGAAATAAGCAGAAAACGACGAAAAGGGCACCGACGCGAATCCCCCCAGGGGGGATGGGGAATGGGCTCGAAAGATCCTATTCCAAAAATGATTTTATTACAGTGGTTAAAATATTAAAGAACTAATAAATCAGAACTTTATTGGTCCTTATACAGGCTGAAACCAAGTTTTTACAATTTTGCAAAACAATTAAGATTTTTTTTGGCGAAAAGGGAGACCAGTGGGGGGATTTGAACGCTCTTGAGACTACTTAGGACAGAAGATTCCCTTTCTTTCTGTCAGAACTGATAAATGAAATCAATAAAGTTAGAATAACATATGCCCAAAGGAACTTTAAGACTACCTTTGGATCAGCCTACTTTATCTCAAAAATAATGCGGTTAAACTAGCTAAAACGAGGAAAAAGGAACCAAGGAAAGCAAGCTTTCCTTGGGATATTGGATTATTTTTTGTGCAGCCAATTAAATTGCACTGATATTTCAGAATATTAAACTTATCGAACAGAAAATGGAACTACCTTAACAGCAAGCTATGAATTTTCACTAAATTGCTTGCAAAAATAAGGTACTTTTAGCTAGATCTCTTGAAAATGAACTTTAGGTGCCAAACAAAAATAAGATCTAGAATTTGGGAGGGAAATTACTGATTATATCTATGTGTATTTTTCTTATTGAGATATATTAGAGTAATAAGAAACCTTTTAAGTAACCGATTTGAGGAAAATTTTAGATTTTAAAGGAGAGAAAGGGGAAGAAAGGTGCTTGTTGTTGAAGCAGATCTACAGAGAAAACTTGTTAGTGGAATGCAGAGGGGCAATGTCTTCACAAAAAATTGGATGTGTATTGGATTCAAACTAGATCGACAGCTCGTCCAATCCTTAGATCCATAGCTCGTCCAATCCTTGCTACCTGAAAGCTAAACACACAATCCTGCACAAAACCTCATGAGATTTGGATATATATATATATGAAAAAGAAACAAGGATTACATGCAAATAAACTCATTAAACATGTATAATAAAGATATTCTAACATATATTCTATGAGATATAAGAAAAACAAGTAACCTTACTTGCCCAACTATACTCCTATTGATTCAGCTGAATCGTTCAAGCCAGACAAGGTTCAGATGCAGAAATTGAGAGAAAAGCTGGCAACATCTATAAACGTAAGACAATGGTTAATCCACACATATGAGAGCATTACACAATTTAGCCTCCAAAGCTTCTTTATTTCAACAATCGAAATATTACAACAGTATTACAATGGCAATCCCTTCAGTCCAGCTCTCACTAGCTTGGAAGAGGGAGCCTCAAGCAGGATATATATAATTTACAGGCCATCCATCCTAGGGGGGGCACAATTCCTCATGGAATCAAGTGAAATCAACTGATGGAGAGTTCATCAATGTAGAACTGAGGCTGAACTGAGCCTACTTGTCAACCGGGGCCCTGATCTGGCTAACACATCGGCCCAAAACTCATCCAGATGAGCCAAAACGTGTTGAGGAGAGAGGGAGGGAGAAATTCCCCATAAAGGATGCTCAAGATCAACTCTGGATCTGATTTTATCACCTCCTTCAGTCAAGGATTTGTCAGATCCAATCAATCTGTTTCAGATCTGATTGATTTCAATCAAATCGGTTGAGAATCCACTGATTTATTTATTTTGGATTTGCTCCATTATCCATCAATTTATTAATTAAATTAATCAATAATTGATTTTTGGGGCTTTCTGACCTGAGTGATGGAAAATCACTCAAAACTAGGAAACATTGGGTCCATTGGTTTACATGGTGCTCTTAGCTTGAAAATGAGCACCTACATGACTGAAACTGATTATTTGGCCCACTTTTATTACAAAATCAAATTTTCCAATTAAACTATTAAAAAATAGCCTAAGTTTTCGAAAAATTAAATTTTAATAGAAAACACTGAAAAATTGAAAAATTGAAAAACACCTAGGGGTACTTAGACATGTTCATATGACTAAAAAATGATGTCTAGCATGTTTATACATTGACACATAGACTCAAATAACCTCAATAGGCCTAAATGCCAAGCCGACCACCCCAACTTTGGAGGTATGGAGTGAAAAACTCAGAAATTATCAGTCGTTTGTTCAACAACCAATAATAACCAAGGGAAAAAACACCCTGGGCTGATCAGATTGACAAATAAAGTCTAAGAGACCGAGTCTTTTAAAGACACTATCATGCTAGAAAATTTATTACAATTCCCCCATGGGGTATGAACATGTGATATGATACAACAAGCACTTCCCAGAAGTACTTCCAAAGGTCTTTTTGAAGTTCGAACAAGTTAACCATGTCTGGTTCACCGGGCTCACTTGATAAAAACCACTAAGTACAACTTAGGTGGTAACAGCTACTATCTGAGCTTCTTCTTGTGAACATTCTTCCCACAGTCTACTGAACTTGACTAACTTCTTCCTAGCACAGATTTCTTGGATGAAAGAATCCCATGACATAGGGAGGCCATTCAAGGTTTTCATCACAATTTATGCATTCTCCACTTCTTCATCTACTACTTCCAATTGTTCTTTGATCTGGGAGACCCTTGTGAAGTATGACTAGATGGTTTCCTCATTCTAGATATTTACATTCCTCAACTGGTTCCTTAGAGTCATCTTCCGATTGATGTTCTTCCCTTCAAACAGTTTGGTTAGGGAATCAAACACGGCTTTAGGTGTATTGAGGGAGGACACCTATGGTATTAGGTGATCCTTGATAGAGTCAGCAATGATTCTCTTTGCCATAACCAAATTCTTCTTATGTAAGGCCTTGGCTTCATCTCCCTATGGAACTGGAACCTCCTCACTGATATAGGAGTCCAAGTCATTTTCTGCCAGGACGAGGGACATTCTATACTTCCAGGCTCTGATGTTATCAGCTCCCTAAAGCTTTTCATCAAGCATGGTATGATGAGACATCTTAACTGATAACCTTAAATGGAAATACAAAAGATTTAGATCTTACCAGGTCAAGATGTCAGATCTGGATTTGGAGCTGAAATCCTGCAGCGCTGGTTCAGGAGAAGATTAGGGTTTTTCTTTTCCAGAGTTCTGTCCAACCAAGTGCTTTGATTTTGATCCCTAACTTCAATTTTGGGGAGGATATCAATCCAGGCCTAGGCTCACTGAAAAATTCCACTTCTATGAAAAACCCTAATTTCGGCAGGAGTGTCAGGTCCAAAACTGAAAAACCTCAGAATTGGATTCTGCTTCGATAAAAAGATTCACCCTAAGGAGGAGAGTTGTTCCACCCTACTTTTGCTGCAAATTTATGGAAGATATCCACAAAGTAGGAAGCCCTAGTTCCTGCAACTACACAGTGTATTCTTCTTAGGTTAGCTATGATACCATGTTAGATTTTTAACATTAAGCTAGCATAACATTAGGATCTTTAACTGAGAGAACAACAAGCACATCAATCAAACACATGAGACAATGAGCACAGTGTTTTTCCTCAGGGAAACCATAAATGGGGAAAACCCAAAAACTTACTCAGAGATAGAATCAACACCAAAAGTGAAACCCAAAAACAGTAAGATGATCTCCTGACAGTAGTAACCTCTTTCTTCCTTGCCCCAGTGTCTTTCTCTTCCTCAGCTATGCGCTACAACTGAGTGTGAGTGAGTGTGTGATAAATAGAGAGGCTAGATCTCTGTTTATACTAATTCCTAACTTGACTAAACCCAACTAGGGCCGACTTCACTAGGTGAGTCTAATAACCCTAGTGCCCCAAAACTGCAGGGACTTTAACCCTTAAACAATAGGAGGGTTACCCACCTTGACTTGACATGACTTATTTACATTATAGAAACTCCCGATAGGAACCTCGGGGCATGACATGACTCAAGTACATAACAAATAAATCCCAAAATAAACATCGGGTTACAATACATAAGAAATACAAATGAATACATTCTGAAGTTACAATTACATCAACAAGGATGAAGTGGTGGTAGCTCAGCCTAAAGTAGGGTAACTCTATCTAGGCTTGTTGACCCGAAAGGGTTAGTAAGTCAGACAAGGCATGTTGATCCTAGGATTATTAGTATGTATGGCTAGGCCGAGTTAACCTGAGTGGGTTAGTAAGCTAGGACAAGACATTTTGGTCCCCAGGAAGATCCATCTATTTAACTATGCTTTTTGACTCAGAGGGTTACTAAGTTAGACAAAATGTCTGGATGGATCTACTAGAGAACTCACCAAGATATGCTCTGATATAGTTAGTGGGAAAGATTTGGTTTCAGTATTTTCATACTGGTGATTGTTGAGATGATTGTTGAGATAGTTTCAATATTCCTATACTGATGTAGTAGGTTCTGTATTTTCATATTGATGTTGATTAGATGACTTTTGAGATGATTGATGAGATAGTTTCAGTATTTCTATACTGATGATGATGATGTTGCTACAACATTTTTATGTTCATGATGATGATGTTCCAACATCTGTATGCTAGTGATGCAGATGATGATCTAGCATTTATTGATGATGTATTTAGCACTAACATGTTAATGATATTATTGTTGACATATCTATATTTACATACTGATGTTGCAGATGGTGTTTCAGTATTTACATAAAATTGTTGCAAATGATGTATCAATATTTACATAATGATTTTGCAGATTATATTTCAGTATTCACATACTGATGTTGCAAAAACAATTTGGTGTATGCAGAAGATGATTCAGTATTCACATATTGATGTTGCAGAAGATTATCTAGTATACGCAGAAGATGATTCAATATCCACATACTGATGTTGTAGAAGATGATTCGATATCCACATACTGATGATGTAGAAGATGATCCAGTGCACATAGAGTATGATTTTGTATTTACATACTAAGGTTGCAGAATATGATCCATATGAGATCGATGATGAATATGTATGATAGTGTTCCAAAAATTCCTATGGCATATAGACCCAGGAAGATGTATAGTTTTGGTAGTAGCTACTACCTTGGTTGAATACCTTCCTAGTTAAGAGGGAGTGTTAAAGTATTGTAACTTCGAAAGATATTCTAGATGTATTGATTGTATTCCTCCATCAGGATATGAGTTTGGTCATGTAAGATTCGTTGAAACAATCAATGTAAACCTTTGGATGTAATTCGGGTCAATAGTACCCAAGTGTCATTATAATAAATATTATTTTTGGTGTCTTGCTAGACAAGTCATCCCTCTCAGTTAGACGAGTCAGTCTTGTTAGGTCGTAGGTCAAGTAAAGTGACAAATATAAATAGGGAGGTGCTCCCATTCATTTTTACACACTCACTCAAGCAATTTTTCCAGCGAGAGAAGAACAAGTGCACCATAAACAAGAGAGAAGGAGTTGTCTATGTTTTAGACTGCTCTAGTTGAGTTCTATACTAAGGAAGTTTTGTGGGGTTTTCTCCCTTGTGGTTTCCCTGAGGAAAATATTTTTGTTCTTTGTGTTTCTGTGCTTGTTGTTCTTTCAGTGATCCTACTAGTGCAAATTGTTTTAAGATATCATATAAGAAATTAAGAAAACTTAACATCCAACGCACACTCACAAGTGTTGCAGCCAACCGGTATCTCAAACTGCCTCATGCCACTTATCTAGTCTTTTACTCGGTGGCCTCAATTTTTTCCAGTGATTCCAAATACCCATCTATTAGGATGATGGCATGGAAATCCTATTATCATGCTGACATAACACTAATACCCATATCACAGATCATATCCATGAAGGGCATCGTCATCGTAGCTTGTGTAAAATCCAGTTAAATGATATGATTTACATATATTGGTTTCTTAAAATATTACTCCCACCCATATCCAAGTACACTGCATTTGAGCCACAAATGGAGGAGGAATCCATCCTCAAGGAACAATAGTTCAATCTCATCTATGCCCAAACTGGTTACTTGTATACCATTATACCTGATCCTCCCTTTGTTGGATCCTCACGTCGAGATACATCAGGGGCATCCCATGCTACTGATGGATTCATTGGCTCTATTACTCAGAATCCTCACCTTTACATGTGTCATGTCCCCTCCCATCTGAGAGGATGTGACCACGACATTGCTACTATCATTTATCCGGGCAATCTAGACGAATGAACATAATAAAAGAAATGCATTGAATATAAAACATTCATAGATGCATAATGCAATGTAATCTACAATAGAAGAAAATACAATCACCAAATCATTCATCATGTTCATCATAATTCATTAAAACAAATACAGTTGGAAAGGTAAATACACAATAGATACTTATCTTGAGAAGAATCTTGTCCCGCAACTAGCTATGTTGCTACAACGTTCCACCCAACCATAGGCCAGTGTGCTCATCAATATATCAGTAGCACTGCCACTGCCAAGTTGGGAATGATTCCCACAAGGAATAAAGGAACTAGAACAAGCTCACACATAACCAAATACATATCAAAATTCAACCAATCCAAAACTAAATTTGGTTTTATAAGGTTTCTAAGGAGGTGGAATGGTTGAATTGCTAATCTAGTGAGCTCAACCTTAGAGATATGGACACCTACATAGATATGGCTTGGCTTTCCAAAAACCTACACACCCAACACAAGGAATCATCCCCTTCTCTGCTACACATTTATTCAGGCTCATCCTTCCCTTTTAGTGCTCTTCAGGGTGTGCAAGAAAGAATAACCATCCCCTCTTGATATCTATGTGTGGTTCCTTTCTACACTAGGTTTTTCAAGATAATTCTTTCCCCAATTCCACTCCAAACTAGTTCATACCAAAACACACGATGCATCCACAACAAAATACAAGTTACGGTCATGGAAAAAATGACCTGGAAACCAAACTCAATAATGGTGAATGGGGAAAAATGACCCAAGATGAGCAATTCGCTTCAAAAACATTCTATGGGCTTCACGTGGGAAAAAATGACCACTTCAATTCCCCAATTCGTGGATCTACTCTCCCATTGACCGTGCAACACCAAAAACAAAATTCCCCAACCGTGTGAAGGAGGGAACAACAGGGAAACACCCAGGAGAGATCCCAACCACTAAAAATTTACAAAACAACTTCCCAACCATGGGGAAAACATAGGAAACTGCTGCAAATGTGAGGAAAAACACCCAGGAGCTCCCAAAAATGCATGAGGAAGAGAGGACATGAATTCATAATGGGTGAGCACTAAATTTTGGGTTCTTACTTTCCCATTAAGACAAAACACATTTTTCCAAAAATGGGTGATCTTCCCAATTCGAATTTGACTCCCATACTCTTGCCATCCCCATGCATTAAATAACTCAACCACTTCTCACAGAAATAAAGGATTGGCACAAGAAGACAAAATGGGTAGTTGACATGTTGATGGGTTTTCCCTTTGACATTTGGATTTTCCCCATTGGCTCAAAGGTTTGAATATTCCCCCCCTCCTTATCCTTAGGAGATCATGCCCCCATATCTTTAATGTTGGATTGACATAACTGGTTGTGGGTATTTTAATTTAATTTCATATTTACATGATGTCCAAAATTATAATGTGCCTGGTTAGCACGAAATACCATCGACATCGATTTTAATAGCTAAAACACAAAATGATAAATCGATGGTGGGGATTTTTCCTTTAGCTCCACACCATGATTAATTACAATGTTTACATCATATGTACTTTTAATGCAAACGGGGTCAAAATTGGGGTGTTACAACATGGAATCTCCTTCGATGCCGACTCACTCTGGTAACACCCCTAGTGTTTCCAAACCTGGTTATGTCCCTAATTTTTCACGCGTAAGGGATGAGTCTGGAGCTGCACCTTCCTATGTGTCTCCCACACCCACTCCTCACATTCATGGAACAAATTTATTGGCACCTACGTGCAATGTCCATATGGAAGGCTTTGCATCCCCCAAACTTCTCCTTCCTATTACCCACCACCTGTGCAACCTTCTCCTGCTCTGAACCTAACTCCTCGTGCTCCTCAAGGATAGGTCTATGCTCATAGGAAACCCCATAATAAAATCACCCCCAATAAACAACAAGGGTAGGGAATATGACATAGATGTAGGTATCAGGGAAACAACCAACCTCAAGTAGGTGGCCAACAAACCAAACCTAAGAACAACTACATAGCCAATCTTCCTACATATAACCCCCAGTATTCACCCAGACCTGGGAAGAACCCTTAGTTGTAGAAAAACCATATGTGCACTATGTGTAACACATAAAGGCATTACAAAAATCAATGTTCCCATATGAATCGAGTCTTCCATTTACTACAAAACAATAATCAATGTGACCCCAATGCGGTTGCTCCTGCTCAGCCAAAACCAACACCATCGGGTCCTTAACCTATGGTCCTGCATAACCCCTTTCCAAATCAAGGGATGTTTACAAATCAACCCTTGGTGCCATAAAATACTGTGACCACTTCTGCGGGTCCACCCATTGATCCTGGTGTCCATCAACTCATGACATTATCGTCTGATGTCAACTTACAGACTCGACGAAATTAGTATGGCTCCACTATAGAAACTATTAATCCATCTATGGAATCTATGTCCATCTCTCTTGATATGCATTTAACTTTTTCTAGACCCCCCATGGATGCGACTTCCAAAATATTGTGGTTCCCTTTGCATCGCATCATGAACAATCCCATTGCTAGAGCCGCACTTAACTACAATATAGTAGAAAACTTGGCCCAATTTTCCTTGGCCATGTCCTCTATGTAAGTTCTCAAAAGTTCTTTTTTGCAACACAAATATTTGTTATATGTGTTATGCCGACAATCCCTCATATTCCTAGTTGATCACTTTCGACTTGGATCAAGGAGAAACTTGGATTCCATCATCCGTTTCCTTCCAGGTTTTGGTCATGATTCATAATTTGGTCATCCATCAATGAGGGATCATCCACCTATGTTATTTCAACCTTTCTTTGGAATAAACTCAGATCCCCAACCCTTCAACCTTCCACTACTTCCCTTCACACCTACGATGGGAGTCCATCTCAACCGCAAGGAATTCTCATGAATGTCCCCATTGAGTTTTCCAATAAAACTATGTTGATTGACATTGAGGTTGTGAACTCCCAACTCAATTACAACCTCCCCCTATGATGTAATTATATGTATGCAATGCAAGTCATTGTGCCTACCACATTTTGAATCTTAATTTTCTCCCATGATGGGAAGATCATTGCCGTCAACCAATTGGTATACTATGCTCAAAATGGATTGGCCACAATGGAACACATCCTCTGTACTATCAAAACTAACATAGACAACATGTCAATACCATCCTTGTATGCCATTGGCCTAGGATTATTTTCCAACCCTCCTTTGACAGACAACATTTTGTCCTTACCACCTCTTCCTTTGCCGAATGATATATCATATTTGTGCACTATGTCATATGGTAATGATTTTCCCTCCTTGCAACCTCAGTCGTGACCTCAACCACAGACCTTAGGGAATTATTGGGGTTCGTTTCCTATACACATGATCCCCTTACCTTTTTTGACCTTCTAACATCGTGAGTAAGCCAATCATGGCTAATCTCAACCTTCCTAGCTTCACTTCGGGTATTCCCGTGTGGTACCTAGATGCACCTACCCCTCCCCTGACTCTGCATATCATGCTAACTCTCGTCCAACCTAATGAGATGATTTTGCACCCACCTCCTGGTACATAAATGACTTCTTGTGTCTCTACTGCTACCCCCCCTCTTTCCATCAAGACCAGGGGTAAGATGCCCAAGATGATGATAGAACCACACCATCCTCCTACATGTGCTTTATGGGATGTCCAAATCCATGCGTCACAAAATTGTCTTGATTTTCCAATCCTTCATAGCCACATGGGCACTGTAGTCGAGACCGATGACACTCCATTTGTCACTATACTAACCATACCTGTAGTTAAAAAAAATTGCTATGGACCAACCACCCATGTGGATTTTTTGGCCTATATGGTCATTATTCACACCATTTACCACACTTTCCCGAGTACCTTTCTCTCCTTAGTAACCTTTGCTATCACTCCCATGAGTCTGAAATCACTTTCCTTGAGGAGATCCACCCCCCACCTCGGCCTCTTCCTGGGAAACCAATAACACCATTTATATGATCTCTACTTTTAGTAGTCTTCCTCCTCATCGGCCATGGAATATCCCCTTGATCTATCCTAGCACCACTTTCATGATGATGGAAAGATCCTTCAAACCACCATTAGTTTTAACCCAATTCATTTAATCAATGGTGTGGAATCGATTATTCCCATTGAATTCAATATGTCGTCACTCTGCCTTACCGTCGAAATTCTACCTGATACTTCACCATTTGAAAAACTCCTATTTATGCTTGAACAAAATGATGAGGACGATCATGCTTCTCTCCACTTAATTAATGTAGCTAAGACCCAATCGAAGTTCCATTATGACTCCCATGTCTACCTATGCACCTTTATCGATGGGGACCTAGTCCTCGTTTATGACCAAGCCTATGATAAGACTAGTAAAGGGAAGTTTGAATCTATGTGGTATGGCCCTTATGTCATCCATCGATGTCTCAGCAAGGGGGAATATCTCCTTGCTGACTCTGATAGTTTCCTCTCGAAGAATCGCCACAATGTGATCTACCTGAAGAGGTTCTATTCCTAAAGTTTATCACCATGCATACCCTTGTATCAAAGTTTTTCTTTCTTATTTTACATCGCTTTTACCATGAGTCACTGACCCACTCTAGCAACCCATTCATGAACATCCATAGTGAGTCCAATGTAACACTTTGTCACCTCCTTTTCCCATGCACGGGTGGATCTAACCCCTCCACCCTGCACCTGCTCCATTGGTACCCAACCGGAGGGTGTGGTCCCATGTCTGCACATGCACACAGTATGTCACCAATATCTGCCACATGTATGCTCTAGCTACCACTATGCTAGTAAATTATATATGATTGCAACCACAAAGCATCATGTATAGGTACTGTCAGGTCCCTAGACCCGTTCTCGAGGTTGAGGCATCTCCATATCCCCCTGGTATTCCATGATCATGTATGGATAATCCTCTATGAGGATAGGAAGTTTTAGCCACTATGCAAAATTCTCCCAATGAAGAAATGACCTACTATAATTCCTACCTCCCTACTGATTTTCAGGCCATTTCCCAGAGTCACCTCAATTTGTGTTCCACCACGTGAATCAAACCTTGTATGTATTGGCATGTTAACTAACAACCTACTCCATCCATATTGCAAACTTGGCCTTAATTTACTTCCATCCACCATCCCGTAAGGAGGCCCCACTAGTGTTCCATTTTTATTCATATTAACCATGTTCACAACATCACCCATTTTGGTACATCAAACACTTCCTCCTTGCTTGAATTACCATTATGAAGTTTCTGATAATCTCTTTTTTGACTCCTAAAAAGATGAAAGTATTGTTGAGCATGCTTGCTTCCTTTCACACTCATTAAATAATTTGAAAGGAAATCTATGTGGCCTCGTTTATCTCCATTTTTGGACTACGTAGAATATTTAAAGAAACAGACCACCTTGGCACCTTCCAACTAGGAATGTTCCCCTTTGTATCCTTTTATGCTTTGTCAGACATTTGGACTGTACTATACAAAAAATCTCATTTAGGGGTTGTATTTAAGCTCTTTTTCATCCCTCTCATAAAGAAAAGATCACTGAGAAAAATTGGTTTCGTTCATGCTCGTAAACTTATTTGAATGACCTTCCAATCAATATAGGCCCTAACCTTTTTCATCCTAGTTGGACTACCTATGGAAAATAATTCTCTCTGTCCCTTTCGGCTGGGAGAGCTCTCCTTTTTACACTTTTATCCTTTTTCATACTTAGGAGACTACTCTACAAAAAATAGACCCATTGGAGTCTTCTTCATATTTTCAGTCTCTCTAATCGTGAAAATAGCATCAAGCATTTACCATCTCCTACTAGAAAAAAATCCACAAGATAGTATCATATCGATCATACTTCTATCCCCTCTTCGTGCTCCTTAAACTATGAAGAAGTCCCAAATGGTGTCTCTAGGATCCCACACATATTACATATATTCTCCTTTTATGGAAGCTTCCCCCCATTGGGTCGCCTTTGTTTAGAGTAATCTATGATGACTCTCTCTTGGATCCCATGGGTATCATTAGTGTAGTTACTTCCCCAAGTATTTCCCATTGCAGCTGTCTCCCTAGTTTCATGGCTATGAATCATGATCCCTTCCCCATGATTAAGTATCATATGATGTCAGGTCATCCCTGTCGTCATACTATGAACAAAGGAGTTTTGAGTCTCCTCTACTCCCCTTCCCCTATCCCCCAGTCAGTGCCTCAATCCTAGTATTGTTCCATATCTATGGTTTCCCCCCTCACACTTCTATTAAGTGAACGTCATTTCCTTTGTAGTTCTAGGTCTCCCTCTATGGACGCTAACACATCTATTCCATAGGATAGACCTATAGGTCCCTAAATCCTGGTTTCATCCATCTTATTGATGAGTTCCTTGGACCACTTGAAAGGATTCCTTAGTGCCTTTTGGGTTGGTTGTGTCTCATGTGCTTGAATTCAGCTATACTATCACAGCATTGAGATTCATATAGGGTATTGGCTCCTTCATTATTTTTTTGAAGACTTCAATTTTCACCCAACTCTAGCACATTGGTGAGTCTATTTTGGAACTCATACTATTTCATGTCCCTTGCTATTTCCAAGTTGTGTTGGTGACAGTGTTCGAAATCCCATCATTTTCCTACTTTTGTGTATCTACACTACTTGATGATGTTTTATTGTAGCTCAGAGACTCTGACCCTCAGTCATTGAGTCCATAAAGTTGTGTACACTTCCATACTTAGTATAGAATTAGTTGTTGTGATATTGCATTCCATGAGAATGTCATTGTTCCTATGTACTAGTTCTTCATATCAGCCTCTGTATTCAACCTCCCACTAAGGCCACCATTATGTACTACCATTTGTTAATATGTATTGATCGGCTCCAGTTGTTTGATCCTTGATCCCCATTTTTATATTGATATATTTTTACAAGCATGGGTATGCTCACCTCCTCCATAAACATGTCTGAGATTATATGTAGCTGATCCATTTTTTAGAATAAATACAAACCAAAAGCCACTGTAGTTCGAATGAGGAGACTCCACTTCTCCACGGTCCTCTCTAGTCTCTCAACTATTGTCACCATTTCTCCCTTGATTATATGATGTCTATTAGCCATACGATGAGCTCGTTCCCTCACACATAAGGGGGAAATTTGTTAACACCAAAAATTGTTCACCTAGCTCTCTATGGTCCAAACCATAATTATACATCATTATCCCACCATTATTTCATCCATTTTGACCTTCACAATTAAAATTCCACCAAATATGTTCCAAAATATTATTATTCCTTGCCCCATAAATACAAGGAAGTTGAGCATTTATTGTGACTTATCCCCACTCTCTCCATAAAATGACAAAAACCCTAAAATGAGAATGGGTAAAAATCCATAGATAAATGTCATACACAATAAAATACCATGGTTCATTACCATGGGTCAAAAAACCTTATCATGTAAATACATTGTGAAGGTCTCCCCCCAAACATTAGATTCCTAAACTTTTCACCTTTCACCATTATTCCCATATTTTTGGCTTATCATTCTCACCTTGTATGTTGAGCTTCATCCATACCCAGTTGGATCCATTCCACCTATTTTGACAACCATTAGTAGAGATGATGGGAGAACCAGACCGTGAAGTCAGTGGACCATTTCCTCATATAGATGTAGTGGCCCACATTACTGGAAGGTATGTGTTTTATTCTTTTTTATTAGTTATATAAAATAAAAAATATAAAAAAATAAAAAATATTGTTATTGTTATCATTTTTTATTGAAAGACGAAGGTGGGATATCATTTGCACCATGAACTCTACCCTATGATCTGGTTGATTTAGGTTAGGTGATTTTTCACATAGTAAGGGAGAAATCCATACTATAGTCCATTGCTACTTAGGTACTAATATCCATGTTGTAGTACACAATGTAAGGTGATTAGAAGGACCAATCAACCCATTATACTTATGCGCAGTATATCCAATTATGAATCTGGCATATTATATCCTTTTTCATTGCTTCCAATCATCTATTCCATCATTGTGTGTATCCCACCACCTTGCAGGAGTTGCTTTCATCATGACATCTAATGTTATCATTCTCTATTGTTCTAGTATTTGTAATTCAAATTATTTTATGAAAGATTCTATATCTATTACACCATCATACTTCATGGGATCACATACCTCAGCTCCAACCCAATGCAATGTGTGGGTGATATGAGCACACCTCTGATAATAATAATCAGCTATGGATTCTTCTAAATCCATCATGCAAGAGATGATACTTTGGTATCTGAGTACACCATCAACAATAGGATTAACATGTCATCCATATGCACAGTCATATTGTACAGATTATCTAGCTATCAAGTCTTTAATAATTCCATATATTATCTTCCTTCTGTTGGATCCAATGGCTCAGTAACTCTCAAGTTATCTACTTCAAAGATCATTTATCTCTTTTTAGTTCAATAATATCATTGTTATTTAAATCCCATTCGATTCCAATTAATGTTGGATAATGGTTACTACTATCCACTATCTTGGTGACTTCAATCTTTTTTGTGCTATGCACTCCATTGATATCAACAATCACTCTTGTCAGTATTCCAATCAGGAAAATCCTATGATGATTTTATACCATTAACTAAATGGGTGACCAAATAGAATTTGGTTTTCCCATCATATCCAATGTCGTCCTTGGAAGGATGTTCACATCAAATTCCATATCCAATATGATATAATCCATACCATAGTCTCTTATTTGTGCACTAAGTCAAAATTATGTAATCGTCATTTCTTGCATTATACCTGGTTAACTTCTTTCTAGGTAATAGGTGCTTATTTTTCTTGTGAGCACTATTTGAAATTCCTACACAACATATGTAGTGCAATTTATTCCTTCATCAATTCCAAGAAACTCTTTAAGAAACCATTCAGAGTACATGTCTTCTCAAGGGGCCTTTCTGCATTTGACTAGTCATATACTAGAGGCACATCATACATAGGTGGTAAGTCATACATAGGTTGCGAGGTTGATTCTCTGCATTTTGTTTCTAGAATATCTTTGATTTATTTTTTATACGAGTATATTTCCCTCCATGGATCAAACTTTGGGGTTGGATCTACTACTTTCTTGATCCATTGGTTAGTCCAATTTCTCTGTTATGTCATATTGACCCCTATTATTATTCCTTTACATGTAAATATTGTTATCCTTGAGTGACCATTGTTCTCTTCCACTGCTATCATATACACATGAGGTTGCTTCATTTTCTCTTTCCACTTCACTATCATTTGTGGATAGTATTCCATCACATGATCCAACTATCTATAATATGTGCACATTGTACAAGGATTCAAACAATCTTGCATAGAATTCCCACAATGGTTATAGTTATAACATATCATTGGTTCTCTTCCTCTGTCAAATCCTTCTCTTTTTCAACCCCTAATTCCTCCTCTTCCTACTTGTTTATGGTCCCTTACAGTATTATATTAAAGTACCCATCCTTTTGATCCTACTTTCTGTTAGAATTTTAACATTTAAGCTATATGAACTTAGGATCTTATCTGAGAGAATAACAAGATAGTAATCAATCACAAGAGACAATGAACACAAATCTTTTCCTTGGGGAAACCATAAAGGAGAAAACCCCGCAACTTCCTTGGAGATAGAATCAACACCAAAAGTAAAACCTAAAGACAGTAATATGATCTCCCGACAGCAGTAGTCTCTCTCTCTCTCTTGTCCCGAATTCTTCTTTCTCTCTCAGTTATGCACTACAACTGAATGTGAGTGAATGTATGTTAAATAGAGAGCATCCCTCTCTATTTATACTAATTCCTGACTTGACAATAACTCACTAGGGCCAAATTCTCTAGAAGAGTCTAATAACCCTAGGTCCCCACAACTGCGGGGACTTTAACCCTTTATTAATAAGGAGGGTTACACTCTATGACTTTACATGACTTGTTTACATTATTGAATCTCCCGATATGAACATCGAGGCATGACATGACTAAATTACATTACAGATCCTTCTTGATAGAAACATCGGGGTACAATACATAAGATATACAAGTGAATACATTCCGAAGTTACAAATACATCAACACTCCCTCTTAACTAGGAAGGTATTCTCTTGACACAATTTATCAACACAAGTATTCTTCTCTGTATCATCTAGATCATCATCAAGTCATATTCATCTTCAAGTCATTTTCATATTCAAGTTATATTCATCATCATTTCATCGTCATCTTCAAGTCATATTCATCTTCAAGTCTAGATCATTACTGGCTCTGGATCATCACTGGATCTAGATCATCACTGCTGGATCATCATTGGGTCATCATCACTAGTGCTATCTCAATTCTACTCATCACAGGAATTTCTATAGAGACAGCCCTTTTTCATGTTGGTTGTAGGCCTAGCCTCTAGGTAGGTCTTCATCTTCTTTAGCACTTATATCTGACCCAGTCAGAAAGGCCCACCTAGCACTTACAACTTACCATGGGAGGAACACATCCACCACCATGTCAGAAAGGCACACCCAATATTCACATTTGACCATGGGATGAACACATAAACCATGTCAGAAATTCCCACCAATAACATTTGACCATGGGATGAACACATCAACCATGTCAGAAAGGCTCAGCACTTATATCTTATGATGGGATGAACACATCAACCATGTAAGAAAGGCTCAACACTTATATCTTACCATGGGATGAACACATCAACCATGTAAGAAAGGATCAACACTTATATCGGACCATGGGATGAACACATAAACCATTTTAGAAAGGCTCTGCACTTATATCTGACCATGGGATGAAGACATCAACCATGTCAGAAGGGCTTAGCACATATATCTTACCATGGGATGAACACATTAACCATGTAATAAAGGCTCTGCACTTATATCTGATCATGTGAGATGAACACATCCCGCAATCACATTAGAATGGATCTGCACTTATATCTAATCATGTGGGATGAACACATCCTGCAGTCACATCAGAACGGATCTGCACTTATATCTAATCATGTGGGATGAACACATCCTGCAGTCACATCACAATGGCTTTGCACTTAATTGTGACCATGGGATGAACACATCTGTTACAGCTGATTTTACCACACATGGTAGATCACATATTTATGGCCTTCCCTATCCCTTTGCAGACTCGTTGGACCCTATGGACCATTTTTGTACCTTTTATGTTTCCAATATCATCCCTAAAAACACATGTTATTTGTCATACGAGACTTTTATACCCATTCTAGCGTATATATGTGGAATTTACCCTTAAACCCACGTACATCGGGATGTGTGCACAAGGCCAAATAGTTTTGGAGTTTTCCTTGATGTGGATCTGAGTCACTTGTCTCTTGGCCTTGCATATGATTTGAGATCACTCGGATTTGACCTTCCATTACCCCATTGAAGTACTATATAAGGAACCCTTTGGATACATTGAAAAGGGAGGAATTGAAGAGCAAGAAAACTATAGTCCATTGTTTCCGTAGCTTGATTGTACTTGAGTCTGCATCCTTTTGTCCCTTGGAGCACTTTTTGTTCTTCCAAAGATTTCCTTTTCTTGTGAGCTTGCTATCAAGAGATGGAGGATTAAGGTGGTGGAGGCCCAGGTGGAGAACTTAGTTTCTCTCGTTTGCAGAAGTGCCGACAGAGGTTTTTATTCTTGTAATCTTTGAGTTATATTAATAGAAATATCTTTTCGTGTCCAATGATGTGTATTTAAATGAATATTGAATCCATGGATGCTTTTAATTGCTTATACATTATTGATTATATATGCTAGAGTAGGTTGAACACAATTATATAGCATGCTTGTCTTGTTTGCAGATTGTTGAGAGAGCAAATTGTTAACACAAGCGGGATTGGAAAAGTTGAACGGGGATCTACATCAACCATCTGGAATAAAGTATGTTTCGAGATCCTTTAGTTTTAGATGTTTTATTTATCTGGAATATGGGAAGGGATTGATTTCCATGGTTACTCTGTCTATTGTGGTACCCCAAGCCATAGGAAGTTTTCTTCGTAACCGAATTGAAGACCATACTAGGGATTTCCTAGTTATTTCCTTTGGGGGTTTTATTGGCATTCAATGTTCTTGAATTGATCTGATTTCTTTGT
Organism: Pseudotsuga menziesii; assembly: GCA_001517045.1. NCBI lineage: Eukaryota > Viridiplantae > Streptophyta > Pinopsida > Pinales > Pinaceae > Pseudotsuga > Pseudotsuga menziesii. Next base: position 74,893 of record LPNX011105293.1, read on the forward strand.
TTCTGAGTTAGGTCTAGGGGCATGTTTTCCTAGTAGTGTCTAATAGGAGTAAATTTTGTCTCATCTTGTCTATTTTCCTTCATTTTTATCTATTTTTCTTCCTATACGCGGGTTTTGCCTTCACAGTCACGTGTACACGTAGGTTTTCCTACAATAGCCGTGTATATACGCAAATTTTCTACAAACAGTCACATATGCCCTAAGTTTTTCCTTTTGGGGGATGATTAAGTGTTTTTAGGTAAGTTTGGATGATTGTTGAGTCTTCTTGGATGATTTTGGAGTCCGTATACACCTCTGCTTCTGACCAGAGATGCATTTTAGTTTAAATTTTTGAAAATGTTCTTGTCATTTCATTTTATATTTTTTGTTTTGGGATTAGTGCATTAGGTCTCTTTTACCTTAGTGCTTTGCTTGGGTGTTGTCTGATAGTTCTTGCAGATTCTGGGGGCTGTAGAGTCATACTTTTTCTTTTTATCTCATTTTAATTCAAAAAATACAAAAACATTTTCTTTTTGCATCATTATGCATTGTTTGTATTTTGCATTTTACATGGTACTTGCATTAGGTTTTCTTGAAGACTATTAGTCATATTTTCATATAGGAATGATTGCATATTCATTTGAAGGAAAATCTTGCACTTCATGTAGTAGAATAACCCGTTTTTCATTTGACATAGTGCATTTGCATTGATTGTTAGGTTGTTGCATCATAACATCATTAGTTGCATGAACATTTACCGTTTTGAGTCATAAGCCAATTAAAATCAACGCATAATAAAATGAATTACACTTTTTTTTTTATAGGGTGCACCAACAAGACTAGGTTTTAGGGTCTTGGAATAGTTCATTATGAGTAAATTGTCCAATACCACTAAATGAAACGTTTATGTGTCTATCCAGGTGAGAGCGTGAAATTTATTTATATAATTAGTGTTTCTCAGGATCCTCCTCTTACAAGGGAGTTAAGCACGAGGTAGTGTGAGCGGTTATTGATTAGGATGACCCCTGGTCATAACTGAGTAGCACTAGAGATATTTCTAGGATTGTATTCGTATCTGGGAGCTCTTTCGAGAGTTTCGGGCTTTGCTACCCTACCCATATGGTCAATCCTACCTACGACTGTCTGCCTGAGCATTGACTATATTTAGGTGACCTTAGTTTCCTTACCTAGGTTATTGAAGGGGTACTTCGTAGAGGTTATTCTATAGGTGTCCTAGCCAGGTAGGGGTCGGACAACACAGTCGCTATATACATTGAAGCTGAGGGCCACTATAATTGGTTACAAATCTCCACTTGTTGTGTATGGGAGTCTCAAGCCTCTCCTAGGTGAGACATACCTGCTTCATTCGGGAGCTCACATATCCTACCCTTGTTTGCTTGAGATTTGGCTTTACATTTTATAGGTGTATGCTCTGTGCATGCTAGTTTTCCCAGGGTTTGCGTAATTAGATCAAGTATTTTAATTTTTTGAGTCATTGTGGATTCAAGCACGACACTTCACCATTCTCATCATTTAGCAGGACTTCTACCTTCCACGTCTCCTCCTCCTTTGGGAGAGAGAAATATACAGTCTGGGAAGACTACTTCCCACTTTGATTCACACATGATGGGAGATCACGAGGATGAGATTCCTGAGATGTCCTCTCCACCTCAAAAGGTTGGGGATGAAGATTCTACTCCTGTATTTGATCCTTCACTGGAAATACCTTCACATTCTGGTTATGATCCCTCATTCATAGGTCACCAGTATTGGTTTCCAGGCGACGAGACTAATCATGAACCAACAAGCACTAGTCATGTTCGTTATGGCATGTCTGATATCCCTACACTCGATTCAGCACATTATGTTGAGTCAGAAGTTTAACCTAGCACTACACCTAGCAGCACTCGTATTCCTTTCCATGCAGAGATATTTGGGAGCACCAGTCACATTACACCTTCCATCCTAGTGGTGGAAGCAACTTCACATGTCCGTCCTAGACCTAGTGTTAGTAACCATATGCAAATACCAGAACCAAAATGAGTGACCATAGGGAACACCACTTACATCCCTTCACATGTCCCTTCATCCTCAAACCCTACTCCTTCGAATGCATTTTTGACAACCCTTCCTCCCCCTCATTTACATGGTCCTTCGGTCCAGAATATTACTACTAGCCATGCTCGTACTGCGACTTCTCATATGGTAGTATCTCAAAGTCAAGTACCTCCTGTTGTGTCGAGAGGTCATATCCCTATTTCTAGATTGTCTCATGGTCCATCACAAGGAGTTCCCCATATCCATAAATATGGACATTCTCATGAGACAACTTATGGAGCTTCTCATGGACAGTCTTATGGACATCATTATGGACAAAACTATCAACCCTATGGGTTCGGGTATCAACAACTTGCTTACTCTTCCAATTATGGCTTTGTAGCACCGCATAATCAAGGTACACCACATAATAATGCTTCCATGTATCCCTATATGGGTCAAATGGGAGGAGGTTATTATCGCCAAGGCCATGGTATTTATAGAAATCAGCATTACATGAACTATAACTATTAGGGAGCGTGGCATAGACTGGCTCAAATTGGGCTCCCTTTCCTTGCAATGTTGAACTTACCTGACTTATCGAGACTTATGAATGATCCAGTATCTCATGACACATCCTGGTCGGTCGTCCCTAACAAGCTTCCTTTGGACATTCCCAATTTCGAGGGCAAAGCTGGAGAAAATCCTAGTGAGCATGTCACTACTTTTCACCTTTGGTGCTCTTCCAATTCCTTACATGAGGATTCAATCCATTTGAGGCTATTTCAACGCACCCTCACCGTGCCTGCAGTGAAATGGTATATAGAGTTACCAAGGGGGGAATTCGTTTTATTTGATGACCTTGCCATGACTTTCCTCAATCACTTTCAGCTACCAGTGCGTTATGACATTGGTACCGAGCTGTTGTCAAAATTTCATCAAGACAAAGCCACACATATCTTGGATCATATCCAAGAGTGGTGTAGATGGAAGCAGTTGATTAAAGCCTTTATACAACCAAAATTTCTCCTTGAGTGGTTCCTCAACTCGTTGTTACCTTACATCGTGAAGGATATTTCTACATCCGAAGTCCAAAATGAGGAACAAGAAATATTTAGGGCACAGGAGTTGTATTTGATCTACGCTCAATCCAAAATTTTGTATGAGATTATACCTAATGCTCCATGATCTAGTTTCAATCCCAATATAAAGCTTGGACCACATGCCAATGTCATTGTGGGTTGCACAAGTGCCAAACCTATGGATTCGGTTGTGAAACAAGTAAACCAATTGTCAATTAATCAATCCGCATCGGGACAAGCTACAACTTCATCTCAACCTACCTAAATGACGAGTGTACTTTCTATGCAATCGTCAGACCAGAAGGGAGACCAACAACCTAGAATGAATACGAAAAAAGGTAAAAATAATCCTAAGGGTGGGAACAAGAACAAAAATGCTAATTATAATGACAAGAATGCTCATAATGCTAGGGGAACAAGCAGTATAAATGTAAGGTTAAATTTCCTTGCAAGTTTTGTAAGGAGGACCACCTCACTCACTTGTGCCCTCATATGGAAGATTCATAGCACAGGGCCCAGCCATGCTAACTAATCCTTTACCCAACAATCAAAATATGAAATCGAGAACCATTGATCCTCATTGTCCATCGAGTGGAGATCAAAATCCACCAGAATCCAATAGTGGTCATGTTTGGATTAACATTGTGCACGCTACTAAGGTTGTGACTCATGTGAAGGATTATGGTTCGTCATAACTGGACCTTGGAAAAGAACCCGCTCCACCCGATAAACTTGAAGTTGCACCTCACATTCATAAGGGAGTCCTAAAGCATTCAGGGCACAATCCTAATGCCTGAGCCACCCAGAACTATTTCGTTGTCTATGATTTGGGCCAAACTCCTTGTGCGATGTCCGTGCTTGAATTACTTCAGCTTGTCCTCCGCAGAGGAGAGATTTTCTTTCTGCTCTTGGGGTTGATGTTGATAACTCTTCTTCCGTAATCAAATTTGAAACAATGGGAATATAGCCTTGCTTTCCTTACTATGTGTCTCTTTTTATTCATGTAGAGTATCTTAATATGACCGTCAAATGCACTGTGATTGACAAAGGCACTGCTACTTCCGTGATGTCTTTGTCATGTTGGAAGAGTTTGGGTTCTCCCGAGTTGTCTCAATCTTATACTATGTTGACATATTTTGATGGTAGATATTTTTGACCGCATGGGATTCTTCCTTCTCTTAATCTCCAATTGGGAGGGAAGACCTTCACGATCGAGGTCGAGTTGGTTTATGTGCCCCTTGACCATAATATTTTGTTGGGCCGGAATTGGATGTATAGTATGCAAGCCGTAGCCTCTTCTCTCTTTCAAGTGGTATGCTTTCCATTTAATGGGAAGATCTTTATGATTGATGAGACATCATTCTGTAATCTAAGTGTTAATACATCATTAGGAACTTCTATCCCAATTATCGATCATTCTCAGTAGGCAACTGGGAGTGTGGGTGTGGGTATGTATCCATCTCTTATGGGAACCTTTAGTTGTCATGCACCCGTTCTTATGATCAGATCTAGTTTTGGTGGGGCTTCATCCTTGTTGAATTCAGTGTCATTTCGCACTACCCATATGGAATATCCTTGGATTATTCCTTCACCGAGTCCTTCGATTGGACCTATCAAAACATATGTGTCGTTTCCTGCAACGATGGTATCATATCAAGCAAATCTTGGTCAAATTGCAAATCCTAGTCCTTCCTCTTCGCGGACGGAGGAGGAGGACCCGTATGTGCTTCCTTCATGGGTAGTTGAGTCCTCTCATTAACATGATTTCCTCAATGATGTTTTTCCATCGGATGAAGACATTATTGAGGCCATGTTTGGGGTTGAGAAACCTTGGGAAGAATTGCATCATCGATCATATTTTCTTCCTGAGCTCGATCGTATGGAGAATAATGACTTTAGGGAGATTATTAGCAAGAAGATTGGTAGCCCCATGGTGCCATTGAGCTCTCCTGGTTAGATGGCCAATGGGAACATAGATAATTTATCACCTACTATTCCTATCAATATTTCTCACGATCCTAGAAAAGTTGGGAATGTCTACATTGGGGCGATTTGTTCCCCTGATGAGATCAACAAGTATACCGAGCTATTTAAATAGTTTCATGACATATTTTCTTGGTCATATGAGGAAATGATAGGTATCAACCCTCATATTATCGAACATGAAATTAATACCTATCCAGATGTGAAGCCGGTTTGACAACATTTGCGTGCGGTGAATCCTAGAAAAGCACCCGCCATTAAGGCAGAGATAGAGAAACTATTGAAAGCTGATTTTATCTATCCCATTCCCTTAATAGAGTGGGTTTCAAATCCCATTCCAGTTGATAAGAAGAAGGGAGCAATCTGTATATACACTGATTTTCGTGATTTAAATTGTGCTTGTCCTAAGGATAATTTTCCCACACCATTTATCAATCATATTTTGGATGAGTGTGTGGGAAGTGAGGTATTCTCCTTCATCGATGATTTTTCCAAATATAATCAGATTCAGATAAAACTCGAGGATCAACATAAGACTGCATTTATTTGTCCTTGGGTTACTTTTGCATATCGAAAGATGCCTTTCAACCTTAAAAATGTCGGAGCTACATTTCAGCGGGCTATGGCATTAATTTTCATGATATCAAAACGATTATAGAAGTGTATTTGGATGGCCTCGCTGTTCATTCTAGTTTGAGAGTGCATCATCCATACCATTTGAGATTAGTATTCAAAAGATGTCGTCATTATTAGGTTCAGTTAAATCCTCATAACTGCATCTTTTGCATGACTGTTGGTCGCTTGCTAGGGTTCATCGTATCAAGGGAGGGTATAAGAGTCGATCCCTTAAAGGTTGAGGCAATACTTCAATTGTCTCCCCCACTTAATATTAGACATCTTCAGTGTTTGCAAGGCATGGAAAATTTCTTGCGTAGATTCGTGGTTAATTTTTCCAATTTGAATAAAGTATTTATGCGTCTTTTAAATAAGGACACTCCTTTTTTCTGGGATGAGAGAGCCCAGGAGTCCTTTGATGCTCTTAAGCAATCCTTAGCATCATCCCCCGTGCTTAGTCCACCTTACTATAGCCATGATTTATTCATTTATGTGGACGTGTCCATGGAGACGGTTGGTATGGTTTTGGTTTAGGAGGATGAGGAGTTCCACGACCATATCATATATCATTTGAGCCAAAATGTTATTGATGCAGAAATCCATTATTCCCATGTGGAGAAACTTTCCTTGGCCACCATTCATGCAGTTCAGAGATTGAGACATTACATTCTCCTTCGCTGAACATTGGTTGTAGCTCATATCAATCTGTTTCAATTCATCCTCACTAGAAGGATGATTGGGGGAAAGTAGAATAAATGGGTTGTTATTTTGCAAGAGTTCGATCTCGAATTTGTTTCGGCAAAATCGAAGAAATCGTTGATCTTTGTGGAGCTCATATCTAATTTTCCAAGTTTGGAGGAGGAGGAGGTTTACGAGGATACGTTTGTCGATGAGCATATTTTCCTTATCTCAACTTTGGACCCGTGGTATGGGGATATTATATTTGAAAATGTTGAAGGTACCTACTCACCTTTCATGGGATGCGTGACAATGATTACGTCATGTAGCTAAGAACTACCTTATAGTGGATAACACTTTGTACCATCGTGGGGTAGATTCCATTTTGCATCATTGTTTAACCCTTGATGAGGCTGAGGTTGTGCTGAATTATTTCCATGGAGGGGTGTGTGGTGGTCATTTATATGGGATTTCTAAAGCCCAAAAAATCTTCAGAGTGGGATATTTTTGGCGATCGATCTTCAAATATTGTGTTAATGTGGTCAAGAAGTGCCACCCTTGCCAAGTGTTTGCACACAATATGTGCTCACATCCAGCCCCGTTACATCCTATTATCACCATTGGTCCCTTCACCAAGTGGGGGCTTGAATTTATGGATTGAAACCCAGCTTCAGCTCGGGGGCATCATCACATTATAGTGGATCTCAATTATTTCACTAAATGGGTAGAGGCTATGCCCACAATTAAATCCAATGGTGAGACAGCCGTGCATTTCATTTTCAACCAAATTATTACTCGGTTTGACATTCCAAAAGAGCTTGTCACTGACCATGGTAGGCATTTTCAGAATAGAATGATGGAAGAGTTGGCTTCAAAGTTAGGGTATAAGCAGGAGCATTCATCTTCTTATTACCCTCAGGGGAATGGACAGGTTGAAGCAGTGAATAAATCACTTAAGTCCATTCTACAATGAACCATCACACAAAGCAAGACGAATTGGCATATCATGTTATATCCTGCTTTGTGGGCCTATATAACCACGGTTAAGACTGCCACTGGTTTCTCTCCATATCAGCTTGTGCATGGGGCGGAGTCTGTCTTGTCGATTGAATGTGAAATCCCTTCGTTGAAGTTAGCTATAGAGATTTTACTAGACACTTCCACATTGGAGGAACGTTTGGTCCACTTAGAGCAGCTTGATGAGCAATGCCAAGATGCCTTAGTGGCTCTAGAAGTAAATAAGCATCCCGTTAAGGTCCAGTATGATATATGTCCGTTCGAGGAGGTTTATTGAAGGTGATTTGGTCCTTTTCTGGAATCAAGCTAAAGAACCCTTGGGGGCAGGGAAGTTTAATCCCATGTGGCATGGTCCTTATGTGGTCAAACGTGTGTTAGAGAAGGGTGCCTATGAGCTAGTGGATTATGAAGGGACAGCCTTGGCGAAGCCTAGAAATGGGCTCTATCTTAAAAAATAGTATGCATGATCTTTAGCCGGGGCTAATTTTTGTATATTATTGTACATTTTTTGAGTTGCATAGTTAGGTTTTCTTATGATGATTGGGTTTTCTGATTGGCTTCCATTTCTTATGGCAGATGTCGATGGATTCATCTGTTTACATAGGATTCGCTGATGGGGGGCATCATCACATTATAGTGGATATCGATTATTTCAGGAAATGGGAAGAGGCTATGAACACAATTAAATCTGATGGTGAGACAGTCATGCATTTTTTTTTCAACCAAATTATTAGTTGGTTCAGCATTCCGAAAGAGCTTGTCATTGACCATGGTAGGCATTTTCATAATAGAATGATGGAAGAGTTGGCTTCAAAGTTAGGGTATAAGCAGGAGCATTCCTCTTCTTATTACCCTAAGGTGAATGGACAGGTTTAAGCAGTGAATAAATCACTTAAGTCCATTCTACAATGAACCATCGTACAAAGCAAGATGAAGTGGCATATCATGTTATATCCTGCTTTGTGGGCCTATAGAACCGCAGATAAGACTACCACTGGTTTCTCTCCATATCAGCTTGTGCATGGGGTGGATTCTGTCTTGCTGGTTCAAAGCGAAATCCCTTTGTTGAAGTTAGCTATAGAGCTTTTACCAGACACTTCCTCAATGTAGGAACGTTTGTTCCACTTAGAGTAGCTTGATGAGGAGTGCCAAGATGCCTTAGTGGCTCTAGAAGTAAATAAGCGTCACGTTAAGGTCCAGTATGATAAGTTTGTCTGTCCGGGGAGGTTTAGTGAAGGTGATTTGGTCCTTTTGTGGAATCAAGCTAAATAACCCTTGGGGGCAGGGAGTTTTAATCCCATGTAGCATGGTCCTTACATGGTCAAACGTGTGTTCGAGAAGGGCACCTATGAGCTAGTGGATTATGAAGGGACAGCCTTGTTGCAACCTATAAATGGGCTCTATCTTAAAAAATACAATGCATGATATTTATCCAAGGCTGATTGTTGTATATTATTGTACATTTTTTGAGTTGCATAGTCAGGTTTTCTTATGATGATCGTTTTTTTTTATTAGCTTCCGTTTCTTATGGCAGATGTCAATGGAGTCTTCCGTTTAGATAGGATTCATTAATGGTGCTATCCACCACACTCAAAACTAAGCTTTGACTGCTTGGGTGATTTATACTCCTACGGGTTAAGTATTGTCTTTAGGAGGTGTATGTTTACGGCCTTCTTTGAACGATGTTGCTGAATATGGTGTCATTATTGAGTTATTGCAGGATGCCATTTCACATGTTGTTCTCTCTCTTGAGGTATGTCTTGATTCACAGTTAGTGGTTTCACAACTTAATGGCTCATATCATATTAGGGATCTGGTTTTATTACGAAGATTCTTACGTGCAAGATTGCTAGAATGAAAATTTGAGAATATAACATACATTCATGTTTCAAGAATTTTTAATCAAGTTGCTAACTCATATGCTAACTATGTGTTAGATTGGCATTTGTTTCATAGACCATAAGCATATCACAAACATACATTTTTACACACATGTAAATAAATAAAATCGATCATCATAAAAAAATTTCATTAACATCCAAAATGTGATGTCATAATACATAAGTGTCAAAATACAAAGTTGGGGCTTCCGAGCGACCAAAATATATTACACAATAGTACAAAAAGAAGTACCCTCAGGTCTTTAATCCTGAGGAGGAGGAGGGGGGTTCTAATCATGGCAACACACCATAGCTCTAGCTAGCCATTGAAATAATTGAACCCATGCACATGGTACACTAACCACCTGGTGTTGCATGGCCTTAGGCAAGTCCTCGACTTGCACCATGGGTACCATGTGTGTCAAGAATATGACGTTTGCATGAATGCTTTGGAGTGTCCGCTCTATATCCGTACCCATGATTTTGTCTCCTCTTCCCCTCCGTTTATGACGAGCGAAACCATATGGTCATTTTGGTCCAAAATTTGCATACACATGACAGATTGCCACTATGTGTCATCACACCAAAACATGTCTTTTGAGTCAATATATAAAAAAACACAAAAAAATTAATAATTCAAAAATTTTAAAGTGGGTTTTGGATTCGTTACCTATGTCTCCATATGCCACAACTGGTGGTAGGGGCATGTCCAAATCTCCATGAAAATCTATCCCTGCATAGGGATAGTCATCAATGGCTATGATCTACCTCCACCACCATTGAAGAATTCTGTTGGCTAGGGGTTAGCCACCCTACCTCTACCCAGTCTGCGCATAACATTTTCCCAACGTCGTTGGGCTGGATCTCGAACTTCGTGTGGAGGAATGTCCACTCTAGGGATTATCCCTGATACACGCTCAAAGAAGAACATGCTCAGTATGTGGCTGAAACCGAAGTTTCTCACCCTACCCATCTTGTAGTCACTGAGTTGTTGCTTCATGTTTCTCAACAGTGCAATGCTCTAGTCATACACTTTGGGTCTCATACACTCCACCGCATAGAACATTAATGTCCTAGAGGCCTGGTGGAGTGAAGCTAAGCTTACTATCCTACCAAGTGCCAATAGTATGGCCTTTAGTCCCAGCACCTGGATCAAGTTTGTTGGGATTTAAATCCCAAACTTTTTCATGTCCGAAAAGCAGTAAACCGCAATGTACTCATCGATAGTCAATCCACCTCTTGGCCCGCGAGATAAGAGATTTACCACCTCTCCTCGTCGGGATAAACCAGTGATAAAGTATATGTCCTCAATCTCCATACTGAGTGACATCCCATCAATGTGAAAAGACTCAGATTCTGGATCCCAGTAATCCACTAGCATCTGCAGGAGTATTGGTTTAGCCCTTAGGCTACCAAGAAACCAAAAATTATACAAGACACATGCATGCAAAGCTTTTTGGGCCATTAATTCACCTTGCACAACCTCTTCTACATCACCATGTTCCCTCTCCCTCCATTCTAAAACCATCCTGCACAAAAAACAAGAGATTTGCTTATTATTTGCCCTTGAAAACCTCATCTGTGGCCTCATACACAATTGTTTGCAAAATAGCCATGTATGTATGCGGGTTTGGGCCATTTTTCTGTGTATTGCCAACCCTATACACGAAAAAAACCCCAATACCCACGTGGGCCAAAATGCACACTTTAGGATGGCCTAGGAAAATGAATTGGACCATGAAAACTTAAAAAATTTGCATGAAATAGGAAGAGGAGGACATGAGGAGTTACCTAGATCAAACAGTGTCAAATTTTGCCAGATGATGCTCCCAGAATTCGCGTTGGAAGCTTTCAGCTCAAATGGGTAAAAATTTCAAATGATATGGAATTTTTAAATTTTTTACTATTTATAGAAAAAATTTGAAAATTATTACCCACTTTCTATAGTTTTGACCGTTTCTGGCCATTTTGGACTGTTTTGGACTAATTTGATGATGTAGGAGTTTGTTTTGAGCGTAGTTTGACCATGGTTTTGACTCGTTCTTGTCGATTTCATGTATTATGTCTAAACTGGCATACAGGTTAGGTTTCACATCTTTTTGCACTTTGCATGACCTTATGACCATTTCATTATAACCTTAGGTACTAACCCATTCTATCTTGTCATGAAACCTCCTTGTTGCTTTTAGAAGTGACATGATGTGAATGGTAGAGCTTGACCATACATGGGTACCCTAGTTAGCTCCTACTTTTCATTTGGTGCCCATGCCGACTTTTTTTCCTTTAGGGTGTGGGAGTCCTTTGTATAGTATCGCCATGACTTTGCGCAATAACCTCATCCTCCTTTTGATCTTTTTGCTGGCCTTTTCCCCAGGACTCCCTTACGTAAATTTGTAATTGCATTATCATGATTTTTTCTTGCCTTATTGAGCCTTATGCAGGCTTCCCTGACTTTGATTATCAGCCATATAGCCCAATATTGTCTCATGTCTATCCACACAGAACCATTTTATATATATTCTGTAGCTTGATTCCCCATTTTTTTGGGAGGGGACTTTCCTCCGAGTGTTGTTATCCTACACATGTGTCCTTGCATTGAGCATAGGTATGTTCCACTACTTGGAACTAGTTTGTTTGTCCCTTGAAACTCATCTCCTCCTAGTATGTAACTATAAATCACTTTTATTCTTTTTCAAGCTTTTCAAAATATTTGAAAAAGTCCAGAAAAAAATTCAACAAACCAAAAATCTAGACAAGAAAAGATGTTATCTTTGGCAGCAGTCGAGTTGTGTCACCTTCAAATAGAGCACTATATATCACATTCATTATTTGGGTTAATATTTTTACTTTAGGAGCTGTACTCATTTCTCTGAGTTTATCTCCACCAACTGGTTAAGCTTCCAGTTCCTATGGAGCCTCTATCGATTCCTTTTGTGTCGCAGAGATGTCCCAGTTTTGTATATTGAGTCTATGCTACCTACATTGAGTCACCATTCACCTTTATTCTCTTTTTTGAAGGAATTTGAAGCCTGAGTTGACCATTCCTCAGTTTTCTTGACTTTGCATGTCGGCCATTCCCGGTACTAGTACTGGTTTGTGCACATTATGATCGAGTCCTTCCACATTATAAAGCTTAGTTGAGTACCTCATGTTGGATGATGGGGGATTCCTTAATTACCTCCTTCCATTGGATTTCATCCCATCAACTTCAGATCATTTATTCTGGGATAGGAGTCTAGAGTCATTTTGAGTGCCTTGAGACTTGCAGTCATTAGTGGTAGGTTCTCTCGCCATCACCAGTTTTGGGAATACATCAATGTCCCCTGATCGATGGATTATTTCAAGTGTTCAACATCAACACATTTATTCACACTTGTTAGTTTTCAATCTAGTACCTTGATTCCCATTTTCATTATCGGTGGGTGATCTCGCGTCTGTTAACGGTATACATCAATGACTGGTAATTAGATGATGGACTACTATGTTCGACCTTGACACCTTTATTCACATAGTAGGACATGTACTCGTAGCAAATTGTGTAGAAGACATTCTAGATTGGTGGCATTCCATATATGCTACCTCCTTAATCATGCTAGTGTTCATGAGATTTCAGCTATCGTGACTTAAGTCCAGTGTATGTCAGATATCTTCAACCATTATGGAGATATTGATCCATTGTATATATTCATCTTTCATGGAGATCATGATCCTTTGTATATATTCATCATGGAGATTCTGATCTATCTATATTGTACGTGGCAATGAACACACATGTGATATTTTGTATCATGCCTATTCATGGCCATTGTACTCTTATGTATTCGGGACTATTGTATGTACTTGCAGTCATATGCAGAGATATTTGTATTGTATTGTTGGATGGCTGGTTCTTCCACCTGGTTCTTCATCAATCCACTTCTAGGATGGACTTATAATGTATTTTGGCTATCGTATCACCCTTCTGATATCACACATTCGGAGGCATCTGTTACAGTTGATTTTACCACACATGGTAGATCACATATTCCCTGTCCCTCTGCAAACACTTTGGACCCCATGGACCATTTTTGTACCTTTGATGTTTCCAATATCATTGCTAAAAACACATGTGATTTTCCATATATGACTTTTAAACCCATTATCGCGTATATACGCGGATATTACCCTTAAACCCACGTACATTAGGATGTGTGCAAAAGGCCAAATAGTTTTGGATTTTTCCTTGATGTGGATCCGAGTCACTTGTCTCTTGGCCTTCCATATGCCTTGATATTTCTCATATTTTACCTTCCATCCCATTGACGCACTATATAAGGAACCCTTTGGATACATTGAAAAGGGAGGAATTGAAGAGAAAGAAAACTATATCCCATTGTTTTCGTAGCACGAATATACTTGAGTCTGCATCCATTTGTACCTTGGAGAACTTTTTATTCTTACCAAGCTTTCCTTTTCTTTTGATCTTGCTATCAAGAGATTGAGGATTGAGGTGGTGGAGGCCCAAGTGGAGGACTCAGTTTCTCCAGTTTGCAGAAGTGCCAATAGAGGTTGTCATTCTTTTCCTGTCCAATGATGTGTATTTAAATGAATATTGAATCCATGGATGCTTTTAATTTCTTATACATTATTGATTATATATGCTAGAGTAGGTCTAACACAATTATATAGCATGATTGTCTTGTTTGCTGATTGTTGAAAGAGCAAATTGTTAACATAAGCAGGATTGGAAAAGCTCAACAGGGATCTACATCAACCATTCGGAATAAGGTATGTTTCAAGATCCTTTAGTGTTAGATGTTTTATTTCTTTGGCATATGGGAAGGGATTGATTTCTGTAGTTACTCTGTCTATTGTGGTACCCCAATCCATAAGAAGTTTACTTCATAACAACATGAACCATGCCAAAAAGGCTCACAGACTCATCACTTCCATTTGGAGGGAACCTAGATCTGGAGAAAACCAAAATTCTCCTTGAAGTAATCACACTTCACTCTAGTTAATAGTTTGGTTAACACATCAACTATCTAATTCTCATCCGTCGCAACATATTGGAGCTTCACTGCTCCTCTCTACACCATATCCCTGATATAGTGATATTTGATCTCAATATGCTTCAACATGTCATGGAACACTGGGTTCTCTAACAAGTTCACACAACTGTAATTGTCGCAATATATGCAAGTAGCATCGAACTGGATATCAAACAAATCAAATAGTAGCTTCCTAAGCTACACTGTCTCACAACTAGTCGAACACACTGCAACATACTCTGCTTTGGCTGTACTTAGTGCCACACAGGATTTCTCTTGCTAAACCATGAGATCATATCTGATCCCATACTAAAGAAGCACCTTGAAGTGCTCTTCCTATCAATGGCACTGCCTACCCAATCTGAATCCACATAACCTTCTAGGTTAATCTTCTGTTTCACCTCATACTTGAGCCCATAATGAATTGTACCCTTCGGGTACTTCAGAATATGCTTTGCAGCAATCAAGTGAAAATGTCTTGGATCTGTCAGGAACTGGCTCATTGTGTTCATAGAAAATAAAATATATGTTCTCGTATTCATCAGGTGCATCAAGGACCCAATCATCTGATGATACATCTTAGCATCAACCGATTCTGATGAAGCATCACTCAATATATTCAGGTTTGATGCCATAGGTGTGGTTATGGCCTTGCAGTACATCATCCCAAACCTCTTTAGGATCTGTACTGCATACTTCCCTTGTCCTATGGAGATTCCATATGCATTCTACCACACCTCTATTCCTAGAAACTAATGCATCATACCCAAGTCCTTCATTTTGAACTCAGCAGCAAGCTTCCCTTTCGTATCAGCAATCGACCCATCCTCACATGTAACAAAAAAATCATCTACATATAATAGGAGTATCACTAGGTTCCCTTCTTCAACTTGTAGTAAAGGTTGGAATCTCCTTTACTCTTAGTAAATCCCAAACTGGATAGGAAGCTGTCAATTCTGTCGTACCATGTCCTGGGTTCCTGTTTTAAACCGTACAGGGATTTCTTCAATTTTCACACATGAGTATCCCTGTCATGTGTCTCAAAACCGAGTGGCTGCTCCACATACACTTCCTCTTCTACTACACCATTCTAGAAAGTATTCTTAACATCCATCTGGTGTATCTTCCATTTCATTACTGCATCCAGAGAAAGTACTGATCTAATGGAAGTGTATCTGGATACACATGCAAAAGTATCTTCATGATCTATTTTTTCTTTCTGGGAGAAGCCATGAGACACAAATATTGCTTTATATTTCTCTATGCTACCATCTGTAGCATGCTTGATCTTGTAGATCCACTTGGAAGTTACAACTGACTTCCCTTCCGGTCTTGGGATAACATCCCAAAATCATTCTTCATGATTGTTTGATACTCTTTGATCATATCATCCTTCCATTCTTTATTTTATGTCGCTTCTTCATAGTTGGAAGGTTCTTTATCAATGAAGTCACATAATAGGGTTACATAACCGGAGCAGGACCTGGTTATTTTCATCTCTCTGTGTGTCACTTCTGGAGCCCCATATCTTTCTACACCTTGGATAGCCTCTCATACCCATGCAAGCTTCCTCTTGTGAGGATTATTCTCTTGAGGTTGATCTACCAGTTCCTGAGGTTATTCCATTTCTTGATCTTCTTCTAGAGTTGCTTCATTCATAGTTGTATTACGGATTTTGGGTACTTTCGATTCTTTAGAGTCTTCAACAGGTTTTTTCCTGGACTTAATGGAAGCTGAGTCTTCATCAAATGTTACATATCTATTGATGTTGATCTTCTTGAATCCTGGGAAGTATATTCTATAAGCCTTTGAGCTCCCAGAGTATCCCACAAATATACCCTTCTTTCATGAAGGATCTAACTTTGTCCTATTTTCTTTTGGAATGTGTATGTACATTGGACAGCCAAATATTCTGAGATGACTGACTTTTGGTTTCTTTCCAGAAAATACTTCTTCAGGTGTCTTGTTCTCAAGTACTCTATGTGGAGTACAATTATGTACATACACAACTGTTCTAGCAGCTTCTGCCCATAGATGCATAGGAAGGTCTTAATCATGATGCATTGCCTTTGCTGCTTCCATGATTGTTCTGTTCTTTATTTTCACAGCCCCATTCTATTGTGGATTATATGGAGTGGTCAACTCCCTCTTAATCCATGAATATTTGCATAATTCTTTGAATTTATTTGATGTGAATTCTCCACCATTATCTGATCGAAAGATCTTGATATTCTTCTCTGTGTGGGTCTCAATCAAGGCTTTGAATTCTTTGAATTTTCTGAATACTTCATCCTTGTTATTCATGAATTATATCCATTTCATCCTAGAAAAATACTCAATGAAAGAAACATAATATACATACCTGCTTAGAGAACTGGATGACATTCGACCGCATACATCGGAGTGGATTATTTCCAAGATTCATTTTTCCTTTCTCTTGCTACTTGGAAAATTATTCTTTGTGTTCTTTCCTTTCACACATCCTTTACATACACCTTCATGTTTTTCCTGCATTTCTGGAAGACCTTCAACAACTTTGCTTGCAAGTGGTAGTGCCCTGTAGTGCACATGTGCAAACCTTCTATGCCACAGTTCATTTGGTTCTACTAGGTCATGAACCAAAGCTTGTTTTGGTTGGCCCTTCAATTTGTATAGTCCTCCCTCTTGTTATCCAATTACTATTGCATCGTCAATAGTATTTCCTTTTAGCCACATGAGGACTTGGCCATCTATAAATGAAACCCTTACGCCTTTTTCATCCAATGCAGAGATGGAGGGAAGGTTCTTCTTTAGTCCTGGTACAAATAGGACATCCTTCATTTTCATAGAATTTCTAGAGTCTAATTTGTAGGAAGATTATCCACTACCTTTTATTGGATACCTGTAGTCATCCCCAAGTTTCACCTTGTGGGCTGATCCATGTTTTGATAGTTTCAAAAATGATTCTTTGAATCCCGTCATGTGTTGGGAAGCCCCGCTATCTATAAGCCAATCATTGCTTCCATGTGTGTTGTTTCCCGTGAGATAAAAAATCAAAACATATTCTTCATTTCTTGAAGAATCACAACTATCTTGTTTGATTCTCTTCTTGGAAGGCTCATCATCTTCTACATCATGAGCATGATGTATTTTCTTGTTTCCCTTCTTCTTGTGAGAGCCATTTTTGTTCCTAGGACAATATCTAGCATAGTGTCCTCTTTTATCACATGTAAAGCATCTGGATTTAGGTAGATTCTTGTTAGATATTCTAGGATGAGAGTGTTTACCTTGGTGATGGTCTATTTTTCTCTTCTTGGATTGTACTGTGAGAGCTTGATCTTCATTTCCCATATTTTCTTATCAAGCTACTATTTGAGCTCCTTCTTGTGAGCATTCTTCCCATAGTCTGTTAAAATTGAATAGCTTCTTTCTGCCACATATCCCTTGAATGAAAGAGTCCCATGCCCTAGGGAGACCATTCAAGGTGGTCATCACAATTTCTGCATTCTCTACTTCTTCATATACCGCTTCAAGTTGTTCCTTGATCTAAGAGACCCTTGTAAAGTAAGACTGGGTGGTCTCCGCATTTTGTATCTTTAAATTCTTCAATTGGTTTCTAAGAGTCATATTTCAATTTATGTTCTTCCTTTCAAACAACTTGGTCAGGTCATCAAACATCTCTTTAGGTGTATTTAGAGAGGACACCTATGGTATGAGGTGATCCTTGACTGAATCAGCAATAATCCTCTTAGCCATGACCAATTTCTTCTTGTGTAAGGCCTTAGCCTCATCTCCCTCTGGAACTAGAACCTCTTCATTGATGTAAGAGTCCAACTAATTTTCTTCCAGGACTAGGGAGATCCTCTACTTCCAAGATCAAAAGTTATCAACTCCCTCAATATTTTCATCAAGCTTGGTGTGATGAGACATCTTAATAGAGAACCTCAAATGGAAATGAAAAATATTTAGATCTTACCAGGTTAAGATGTAGGAACTAGATTTGGAGCTGAATTTCTGTAGAGTTGGTTTTCTGGTTCAGGAGCAGATTAGGGTTTGACTTTCCCAGAGTTCTAACCAATCGAAAACTTTGATATTGATCTCTAAACTTCGATTTTGGGGAGGAGATAAATCCAGGATTGGGCTCACTCAAAAATTCCACTTCTATGGAAATCCCTAATTTCCCACAGTAGTGTCAAGTCAAAAACTGAAAATGCTCAGAATCAGATTCTGCTTCAATAGAAAGATGAGCCCTAGGGAGGAGAGTCAGCCTAGCCTCCTTTTGCTAAAAATATATGGAGAGAATCCAAAAAGTAGGAAGCCCTAGCTTCAGCAGTTGCATAGTGTTTTCTTCTCAGGTTAGCTCTGATACCATGTTATATTTTTAATATTTAAGCTATATGATCTTAGGATCTTATCTGAGAGAATAACAATCACAACAATAAATCACAAGAGACAATGAACAAAAATATTTTCCTCGAGGAAACCATAAAGGAGAAAACCCTGCAACTTCCTCAGAGATATAATCAACACCAAAATTAAAACCCAAATACAGTAAGATGATCTCCCAATAGTAGTAGTCTCTCTCTCTCTCTTGTCCCAGCTTGTTCTTTCTCTCTCAATTATGTGCTACAACTGAGTGTGAGTGACTGTATTGTAAATAGATAGGCTCCCTCTCTATTTATACTAATTCCTGACTTGACAATAACTCACTAGGGCCGACTTCTCTAGTAGAGTCTAATAAACCTAGGTTTACACTTTATGACTTTACATGAATTGCTTACATTATTGAATCTCCCGATAGTAACATTGAGGCATGACATGACTCAATTACATTACATATAATTCCCAATAGAAACATCGAGGGTACAATGCATAGGATATACAAGTGAATACATTCCAAAGTTACAAATACATCAACACTTTCCTTGAAATTTGTATGCATCTGAGTTGTGTTCTCTCATTAGTTTGAATGCATGAAAATCCTTTTCATTGTGTCCCATAGAATTATGAAAATTGCAAATTATTTTCTAGCAGTGCTCCGATATTTCTGCATCAAAGGGTAGGTGGTTGGGTGATGACCTCCTATTCTGCATATCTCACACCATACCCCTCCTCCTTTGGATAAGGATTTCAAAGATCATATAGCCACATAATATTTAAGAGTGTGTAACTGGTTCTTATGATGACCTTCTATTCTACATGTAACACACCATACTTCCTCATGATTTTCCTTCCCTTTAGAAATCTCCTATAACTAATTTTTCAATGTTTTTAACTGCGACTAAACTTAAGCCATCCTTTCACTAGTATTTCCTATAGGGGATGCTTCCAATTTCATGGTGATATCTAGTGCTTCATACTACCACATAACCTTATGATTTGTTAATGGACAACGTGCATGTGGCAACAATCCTACAATGAACCATTCCTTATGTTATTCATCTAGGATCTAAAAGGTTAGTCGATCCATCAATATCTTGAAGCTTTGATAAAAATACCATACTAATTCATTATGCAATTTCTTGATCTCTTTTAGTTTTGTAATACATTGCGACTTAGAATTGGGTTTCTGGAATTATTTTAATATATATTTCCCGATGTATGCCAACATTCTTGGTTTTCTCGCAGTTGCATTAAACTGATATTTCATAAACCAAACCAACACGCAATATCTGAATGTCATCACTAACTACACAATTTACATATCATCATCATGGACCTGCTTCATGGTCCATATTCTTGACATACAAATAGGTGTTGTTATAGATCTTCTATCCTTGTTCCGTGGAAGATGAACATCATCAAATTGGGGTTGTTCATTTTGTACTACACAGTATTTTTCCTTGGTGGCGTGGACTGAGTCTGGTGTGTTATGCTACTTTCGCTACTCTGACCACCTTTACTTCTATCCTTTCTTACTACACTAACTACAAACATTCATGACAAAGTTTTAGTTCTTACCTCGGATCTTGGAGAAGCGCACAAGATTGTGGGTTCAACATATGAAACAACTTGAGTGGAGCTATTTGGACGAAATGGATCTCCTCCTAATGGACTGAGATGAGGGTCCTCTTTCTTCCTTTCTGTGTGTGATGATCCTTCAATATTTAATTCTATGCTAGTGTCAATATCCTCAAACTCATTATGTTTCCCTTCTTTATTAGTCATAGTCTTCTTCCTATTGTATTGAAATTGTTTTTCCACTGCGCAACACTGCAATCTCTTATTCCATCACACCTTCTTATTTTTAGAATTTTCATCTCACCTGTTTCTTATTTATTATTTGTTTGATCCCTCCCATTCTCTTGTATCATTATTGGTTAGCCCCTAGTTCCCCTATGTGCACAAAGGTGCCTAATAATCAGATTCCAACCTAACAACCCCCTTGTCACATAGTTGCATCTTGATACAAGTAGACACCAGTTTCAAATATATTTTGTGTATACATTTAAATAATTTTCTCTCAATATTACTATATGAATGGGTATAGTCTATAGTAAACTAGTTACGATAACCCCCCAATACACTATCCAACCAAAAAGCAACTATGCTTGAGATGTGAATACTTACAATATTAACTTGGTGAATCAACATAGGGGTCCAGCCCCTTATAAAGATGGGCCCAAATGTTCCATTTGTTTCATCTAATATTTTTAAACACTCAACCAAATTTATTGGGAATTCACCAAATAAAATCACATGTAAATTTATAAATAAGTACCTTTCTAACCACTCTTGCAAGTTTATCTGTGGGTCTTTATTTTTATTCCTGAATAATTCATATTGCATCTCCAGTCACTAGTGTATGTCTTTCTTAGTCGGCCTCCACATTCCTTTCAGTCATAGATCTTGGTCTAGACAATGGAACCATTTTCTACTGCATAGTGAGCATACCCAGGTTTCAACATTAATTAACCAACAAAAACATGCAAATAGTGACCCATTCAACATCACCTGCTAACAAGAGAAGTCTCACATAAGGTATCTATGGGAACTATAGGAACCAATTTTCTGCAGTGCTAAAGGGATGGAAGGAATTAATTCTAACTATTGTACTCATCATTCATAACATGCACATGAAACATAACACACATTTGTAGCAACAAACATAGAGAAAAATATATCATACCTACACAATAAATATAATATTAATCAGCTCAGAACATGAAATAATTTTATACATAACCTTCAATTTCTTATTATCATCAAGAAAAATGATTACAAAACATGTGCATTGTGATCACATATTCAGCCTCTGACCTCCATAAACCCCATAAACCTTACAAATAACCCATCAAAATCATACTAAGTCATCAATAAGAATATTTAAAATCATACCTAACATCACAAAACCCTTACATGTTTATACAACTACAATGGGGCTTAGCTCGAAACAAATGGACCAAGACTACCTAACGGTCTGCCTTCTTTTGTGCATGTTGATCCTTGCATCCATCAATACTTCCTTCTTTTGTGCATGCTATGTGTTTCGCTCCTATACAATTCCCCAAACTTGTCCCAAAATATTTCTCAAATAATAGTCAAGGTGTATCCCCTTCACTTGGCCCATCCTCTCCATTTTTAGTGAGTGTTTAGGATAGTTAGAGAAATTACCAAGTATTCTTGCGCATTAGAATTGAAGCCAACCACCCAAAAACTATCTCAACTTGCGATATTTTGAGAATTTTTATCATTTTCATTCATTTTTAGGGCCCACAAACCCCAATCAAGAGAAACAAGTATGTCATTCTCCTTGCTTGAAGGGAAGGAGTGTGAGTCCTCTTTTGTGCTCCAAACTCAATCATTCAGGGGGAAAAGAGATTATTGTTTCTCAATGGTGTTCATATGATCCAATAGGGACAAATTAAGGGCTCTTCCATGCTTGAAGGTTCATTTTTTGTGTTTAACCATGGACATTTAGGTGTCATTGTTACACATCAATCTCATCACCATCATGTGTTGGTGCCTAAAACATCACAAATTTCCCTCAATTCCCAAACTATGAAGTTGGACATTTGCCCAGACTCCTATTTTCCATATTTGAGTCCACCACCACCTTTTCCTTTAATGAAAAAAGAGTTACCCTCTTCAGTAATGCCTATTGTGTCTTGACAATAAGTGGTTCCACCACATTTACCCCTTGGTCAAAAAGCGATTCCACCTTGGTAATGCTCTGTCTACATAGAGGAAAAGAGGTGCTCGAGTTTTAAAGAGAAAAACAGAATATTCATGAAGCTTATCGAAGGAAGACTTCATGGCACCCTCATCCCTACTCTTGTGGACCACTTGGACTCGATATCCTCCCTAGTAGGATCTCCCTTCCATCTCATCCACCATTTTCTCAACCATCCCTATCCTCCCAAGGCCTATAAAAACTGGCTCATCCCCCATGCTTGAAAAAGAGAAAATTTATGTTGCTGCACTAAGGTTCTGGCCAAATCAAGGGTGAGCATATAAGGGGCAAGTTGGATCTTTGAGGATAATACATGGCATGTGAAGGAGCATTACAACACTAAGGAAAATGTTTGTAATCTCCCTTCTTCATTTTAATGCAAAGATGGTTCCTTTCCCATAAAATGTATTATGTTGCAATAATTCATTTTGTTATTGGATTCCTTAATCACTAATATAGAATTGTAGACCATTTTCTGGTAACTTTGATCTTTCTTATTTGTTTTATGTGTGTGTGTAGGTACATCTGTGGAGATTCATCACCATAAGAGAAAACTACATCACACTGCAGGATAACTGAAGGACTCATTCCATATATCTACAATCTATAGGGGAAGTCTTCCATCCTTTTTATCACTCATTTGTTCTAGATATGAACCATTCAGACCTAGAGAAACAACTCTTGTCAGCAAGAGATGAGAATTTCTAGCAACAAATATGGTGATCATACTGGGGATAGCATTCAACACATCTAATATTCCTTGGTTTTAAAACTCTTTTCTGTAATCCAAACTCCAACCTTTTAGTGATCAGATATACTAGATTTATTGTGAGATTTTGTTTCAGTTTAACCATATCTGTTTAGATCTGAAACACATCTACTTTCTGTACTTAATTTTCCTATTATTTTCATGATTTGATGCCAGTATTTCAACATTTAACTTTCTATTTTTTTCCACTTTTTTGTTTTGACATCTATAGGAGTCACCACCCATTCAAAGAGGACAATAGGTGGTGCCACCGCGCTTTATCAATAGACATTAAGCGATGCAACCACTCTGTCATAGTGGACAAAAGGTAGTGCCCAAGTGGTAATGCTTTGTCACCAAACTTCTGTAAGCAGTTTTAGGTAGGGTTTTTACACCCCTGTGATTTCAAATCTTAGTTAGGTTTTCGTTTTGTTGTATGTGTTTTTTGGGCTTC
The DNA here is from genome assembly GCA_001517045.1 of Pseudotsuga menziesii. Lineage (NCBI taxonomy): Eukaryota > Viridiplantae > Streptophyta > Pinopsida > Pinales > Pinaceae > Pseudotsuga > Pseudotsuga menziesii. Next base: position 98,548 of record LPNX011105293.1, read on the forward strand.
ACTTTTGAGATCTGTACTATTAAATTCAAAGTCTAAAAGTGGTAAAGGATTATTTTTCTTTGTTTCAAAGATCTAGGTTGTTCCCATCTATTTAGTTGCTTGTATGCTTGGGTGTGATTTTCAAAAGGAGTGTTTGGAAGTCAGTATATTTAGATCTCTTTTTACTGTATGATCAACTAAAAAGGAAGCTTTGTTTTTTGGTTTTTTCTTTTGTTCTTCATGAGTTTATGAAAGAATTCTTTTTTCTTTTGATTCAAAGAAAAAAAATTTGAAATTTGATCATAATTGTGTTTAAAGACGAATCATTGGGGCCCTGATTAGCTTCACAAAATTTCAGGCATTAGTGTTCTTCTTTTTCCTTTATATGTTCTTTTCTCATGAAAAAAGATATCATAGTTATAAGTTAGATATTTTCATTATTTTAAGAATGTTAAAAAGTGCTTAGTGTACATGCCATTTAGTGATAGTTGCTTTCTTTTTGGGAAAAGAGATCTCACTTCATACTTACTTTCAAGATCAGTTTAGAAGTTCTGTTGATTGTTTACATTTTTTAAAGATAATTTCACTATGACTGTTTGGGAATTCTTTTTGTTTTGAAACATAATTAAATCACTCTCTCCTTCCTGTAGGTAGGGAATACTTCGAACGATAAAGTGAAAAATGTGCATAACATGGTGCATGGTTTTAATTTTATGTCCACACATCATGCATTCACCTAATCCTTCAAGATAAAATTAATGGTATCTATAGGTTAAAATTTTTAGTAACTTGTGTGATAGGATAGAGACGTGTTTCGACGTCTTAAAACATAGGATATGTTGTTCTATTGGTTGCACTGCATCCCGACAACTGTGTGGTTCTTACACCTACCATCAGTATATCGAATTACCTTTCACGTACCCTTGAGGTATATATAAAGGTACTTCACATACTCTATTGTGTATCGAAAGACCCCTTTTGAACAGTTGTCCATTAGACAGCACTAACACGAATTTGATTTCCCACATACCTTGTGTATATTGGAAGACCCTTCTAGGATTCCCTAAACCATTTGATAAAATCATTTTGGTTGTCTTGTCAATGCAATACACCGAGAACAACACTTAGGGGGCTACTACACACGTACCATCCAAGTAATCTGGTATTCAGGAAAGGGTATGGTCCCAATCCTCCTTGTCGTGCTTTACTATTGGACCCTATAGTATATCGCAAGTTGCAAATACTTGACAATCCTAGTGAGTAAATGGATTTTATTAGCCCCTCTTATCACCTAAGTTTGTGTGTGACATTTAGCTTGTGTAGGAGTGGTTTTTGTGTGATTCTAGTTTCAAACCCTAGGTTAGGTTTTTAGTAACTAACAATCTGGCTAAGTTTCCTTTGAGAGGATATAAAAGAGTTCAAGGCTTACCACCTAACCTTCCTCCTATTGTAGGAGAAATCCCAATGGAATCCATAGACCAAGGTGTCACAGCTTATTCTCATGTGGAAGGGAATCTAGTTGTGGAAGTGGGGGAAGAATTCACTACGTATGATAATCCCTTGGTCGAACAACTTCCTATGGTTAATACTGCCTTTCATTTTCTGGTGGAAGGTCATGTTGGTTCATCAAATTGGGTTATTTATTTCTCGTTTGATGATATTGAAGGGACAAAATATGGCCCTAATGTTCCTTTTTGGAGAAATTCTATGGGTTAAGAAATTTCTGAATTTGGGACTACCAAACCATCCTTTTTTAATCCTCCATTGAATGAGGAAATGCATAGAAGGATCCATCCAACTATGGATCATTTCACTACTACATTTCGACCAAAAATCTGACGGCCGTCATGTCGGATTTTCGACACTTCCCTGTCGCATGTACGACACTTTGGTTTTTTTATAAGCGTCGGAAACTTGTCGTCGGTTATCTGACATGTAAGTAACCATTGATTAAGCGACACTTAAATAACCGTCGGTCGAATGTACATCGTCGGTTATCCGACACTTATTAAGCGACGGTGAAGAAAATTTTTAACAACATTTACACCTACCGGCGTCGTTTAAGCGACGGATAGAAAGGGTAAGCGTCAGATAAGCGACGTGAATAAGCGTCGCTTAAGCGATGGATATAAAGGGTTACCGTCGTAGAAGCAACATCAAGAAGCGTCGCTTAAGCGATGGATAGAAAGGGTAACTATCGGATAAGCGACATCAAGAAGCGTCGCTAAAGCGACGGAAGGGAATATTTTTTTTTTAAAAACCGTCGCTTAAGCGATGGCAGTGAACATTTAAAAAAAAAAAATTTGCAAATTGGGTAATACCCTTGACTATGACTCCCAAGAACTCCTAAGCATGGCTAAGATCTTTTCTCCTTCCAATTTCACCTAGACATAGCAGAGCAAGGTGCTGTCGTGCGTGTAATGTATGGAAAATGTAATCAGAATTAAGTCATAAAGCATATAAAACAATGAATCAACATAAGACTTTACAGTTGGGAGAAACTATTAGTTAACATATATTACACTTATATTCAGGCACTATATAAAATCTGATTGTTTATGTATACATCTAGCAATATTAATGTTCTCAAAAACATATTCTAGGAAACCAAAACAAAGTACCCTCAGAAAACTTATAACAAAGGAAGATGCAGTAGTATCTGCATGAGAACAATCCTGCCATTTTCATAAGTCATATAAATGTGTCAATACAACATTGTTTCAGTGGCAGAACTAACCGAATTGGCACCACTACTGTCTCTCAGAATATTCATCAGCATTTCTACAGTAGATGCACATTTCTTATCTCCTGCAGCAAGGCAAAGAACTGCAACACACTGAGCAATTGAATAGAGAGCTTGCTTTGCAAGACCACCCAATTGTGGAGAAGGTTTGGCACTTGAAATAAGAGCATCCAATAAAGCATCAAAGCTTGTGTTTGCTGACTGCACCAAAGATGCAAATTTTTTTTGCAAAGCTTGCAAGTTCAAACACACAACCATACTTACCAACTGCAAGAAACATGTAATCTTCTATAATGCCGCACATAAAAATGATGATAAAATTATTAGGTACAAAGCTTGCCTACAGAGCTTGACCCTACAACAATGAAATCCTGACTAGAACAAGAGCTTGTGGAAGAACCCTATCACGTACTACAGCACCAACATTTCAGTGACGATTTTGATCATCCATCATTGTACATCAAAGTTCCAATGCTAAAGCAGTCATATGTAGGTCTGCATCACTGGAAACCATTAACGTACCATCAGAATCCAACCAAGTAAATAAAATAGCCCTACGACTACATTATGTTATGTATAGAAGCAAGCACTAAATTGTCCATGGCCCCAAACCTGATAAGTGAGGGAAGCTCTGTGATAATAGCCTCAAATGTAGATGAAGTGATTTTATCACCATAAGCAACAACTAAACAATTAAGAGTCCCCAATGAAGCTTGCCTTAATGCACGATTGGCCTGTGTGAAAGTTCAAATGCAATAAGAAATGTTTTAGGAAGTAAAATAAAAAATTAAAGCAAAGTCAATCCCAATGGCTTGTATTAAAACAATGTTCAAAGGCGAGGCATGAGTGCAATGCAAAGGTAAAGCTTACCTTTCGCAAAAATGTTGTTAGTTCTGCAAAAACATGCTCCAGTACACATGACAAATCAATCCGAAGAGAAGAGCTAGCAATAACAGCAAATGCCTGATGCATGCATCAACAACAAATGGTCATTAGGAATGTCAATGAACTTTCATTCAAAATGACAACAGGAAAGAAGAATACAATCAAACATGACAGAAACAATGGTAAAACCAAAAAAATGCTCAGAAAAGACCAATAATGAACCACAATTGGTATAAACACAATCTAATATTGTGTCCTTGTATCCAATGTCTCCAATTAAAACATACTGCATGCTAAATGATACAACCTGCTAAGAAATTATAAGAAGCCAAGTAAATAATCATCTTCTTTGCAATGAAGGAAGTCGTTTTGGATAGGCTGAGAGATAACTTGAGCTCTATAGATAGAAATCCCCACCTATGAAACACAACTGGCAATGGAGGATCAGGTCTGTATTTCTTCTGAGGTCATTCTTCCAAAAGTATATTTAATCTCCTCTCAATAAATTAGTTAAGAAATCATGGTTGGTTGGCTGAGAACATTTTGTCTAGTCAAGAACTGGCTAGCAAAGATATTTCTACTGGCATTGAATGTTCCAGTTTTGAGAATGAGAAGTCAGTGTCTAACTGATGATCCCATTGGCCATAGTTGATTCTTTGAATGTTTACAAAACTCACCAGGTTTGTCTCAGACTCATGATTTAAAAATCCTTCACATAAAACAAGCCAAGATCACTCAGTGACAAGTCAAGCTCACTCCCCATAAATCTGGCTCATCAATTTCCAGCTCCACTCGCAAGTACTCATGGGTCAAACTGTTTTTATGGGAGAAAACATGTATTGATGTCTACAGTGGCAGAACTCATACAACCATGTTTACAAAATCCCAAATTTACAATCATAAACTCAGCAGAAATATATTCAATA